>NC_061169.1:3367082-3497082 GCF_022113875.1 Hydra vulgaris | reverse complement strand
ATCTAAATTCATGCCATTTAGTATCAAAAAAAAGAAATGTTTTAGCAATAGCAAATACATTTTAAGACCATAAAAAGTGCAAGAGGGCAAATTTTCAAACCCACCCTATCTCAGTTAGACAGAGGGTTGTCATGGCGATAAAAACTTAAGCATTACCTTTTTTATTAAAAATAAATATTTATAATAAAATACAAACATTATATACAAAAAACAAACTTTAAATTTATAAAAACTTAATACACAAAAAGACTATATACAAATATAAACTTATTAAAAACCATCCTTTCCACCACTAGAAGTCTGGAATTTAAATTTAGGCAACTCTTTGCCTGCATTCTGGGCCCATATACAAAAGATCCACTTTGACTTAGACACAGTGTGGTTTTGGCATCAAACCATAAAATTACTTCTTGACAAGCCTATATTTTATAAAAAGCATATCTAAATAAAATAATCAAAAAACGAAAATGAGCAAAAAATTGAGACAAAAACTTACCAAAATTGTTGGCACCAGTTCTAAAGATGGCGTCAAGAAAAGGTAAATCTGAAAAATAACAGTATCTTTAGTAAAATTACAAAAATTTTATAATAACCTGTCTATAAACAGTTTTTTAAAAATAAGTAACTAGTAAAATACCACATCTAATTTGTTCTGCAGGTAAATTAAAAAAGAGTTCTATCAACTATTAGCTCTATTAACTAATTATGATTTTAATCAACTCAATAAACAAATCTTATAGTAAGATGATTATTTTCAATATAATGTATGCAATTCTGATAAAATGACTAGTTCACAAATCATTTGTTCAGCAGTACTGCATTTGGGAATATCGGTACAAATGACACCAGTATAGTGCCCTATTTTATATGTTAGCAATGGAATGTTACCTGTTGAGACATTTCATAACAACATGTTATAATTTATCGTTTTCGTATGCATTTTTATTTTTTTTATTATTTTCACATTTGTAATCTCATCCTCTAGCAGAAATATATCAATTTTCAAGCAAAAATTACTGTTATTTTCCAAAATATCAGCATTATATTTGAGTTTTATTTGCCTTATCGTTTGATTTTTATTTATCTTCAATGCCTTTTTTTTAGCCCTCAAATTATGAATACGCTCACTTTATTATTTTATTTTAATTTTTTTTTTTCAGGTCTATAATTTTTGTACATAAAGTTTTCATAATTTTTTCTTATCGTTTAACAATTTTTTAAATTAATGCTGTCTTGCGTTCTCTGGAAGAGCTAGCTAATTGAGAAGACAAATAAGATAACTGACATTTTAGTTTTTTTTCTAAAGTCAATTTTTCTCTTGAAAAAAATTTGTGTGGTAACTAAGCACTGGCGATTAGTGTTTTCAATAAACAAAAAGCCAATAGAAAATGGTAACTTAGTAAAATTTTTGTACCAAAGTTTAATGAATATTTGCCTTTAGCCTAAAATTGTATTTAAATGAATACTGAATGTTAAATTTCATATAACGAATTTATACAAATAGTTATAGTTGGTAAACAAATTAAGATCTTATACTCTTATATATTCTAATAAAAAAGTATTCTATAAACGAATAGAAACGAAGGTAAACTTTGTTTAATTTATTTTAATCATTACTCATAGTATTTTTTTGTATCATTCATAGGTTTTTTTTTTGGATAGACTTTTTATATTTGTTTTGGTATGACAGGGTTGCCACTCAACCTGGAAATAGCATGAATCCCAGGGAAAACCTGGAAAACTCAGGGTTTTTTTTTTTAATTTAATATTCAGGGAAAACTCAGGTAAAAATTTTTTCCAATTTTGAAAATAATGTTTTATTAAATTATTAACAATAATTTAAGTTATGATAAAGTCATAAAATATATAATCATAATTTTTTATGAGATTTTATATTTGATGTTAATTTTGTATGGTTTGCTTATTTTCAATATTAAATTTGAATTTATATTTTATAGTTAAGTTGTTTAATTATTTTAAGTAGAATTTTTATTATGGGCTTAATTGGGAAATACTAAAATACTAAGTAAAGTTTGATTTAATAAGTTATATAAAAATGTTTTATATATAAATTTATAATCTTTCATCATTAAATCTATAAATATATGTAATATGTTTGAAGAAGAATATATTTTTTTTAGAGTTATTAATAATTAAAATGGATCAAACAATTTTTTCAAATGATTGGCTAAATCACCCAGAGTACAAAGAATGGCTTGTTAAGACTGACAACAATAGAGTTGCTAGATGTAACAGCTGTTGTAAAACTTTTAATTTGTCAAATGGGGGTTCAGGCAGTTAAAAGTCATAATGAAGGTAAAAAACACCAACTTAATGTTTTAGCTAAATCCAAAAGTCACTTTTTTGAACCTGTTGTAAAACATTCTACTATTACACCAACACTACCCCTGGCAATTGGTCAAAAAACTTTAGAACTTGTTGTTACTTTTTAAGAATCTGTTTTGTTACCAATTAAGAAACAAGATCTGAAATAAGATGGTTCTTGCAACTGTTATGAATGGATTGTCAAACAATGCATCTGCTAATTTGAGCAAATTATTTACTAGTATTTTTCCAGATAGGAATGTGGCAAAAGAATTAACATTAGGATGTATAGAACAAAAATAGGATATAAGATTAACAATGGGTTAGCACCATATTTTAAATCATTACTTCTTGAAAGTATCAAAAATTCTCCATGTTATGTTGTCTCATTTGATGAAAATCTAAACAAAGTTACACAAAATTGTCAAATGGATATTGTTGTTAGATTTTGGAATACTTTAGAAAATTAGGTTAATGTGCGATATTTGAATTCAGTTTTTCTAGGCCAGCACATATTCTAAAAAATTTCAATAAAGAAATAGAAATGGTCTGGATAATCTGGATTTTTCAAAAATGATAAGTATCTATGGATGGGCCTAATACAAATTGGAAATTTTTTAAAGAACTTTCCATATACCGAAATAAGTGCGAATTAAATTCTTTACTTGACATTGGGTGTTGTAGTTTGCATGTAGTACATGGAACTTTTAAATTAGGTTCCGAGTCTACATCATGGAATCTAAAAAGTATTCTAAAGGGAGCATACCAAATACTCCATGATACTCCGGCTAGGAGGGATGACTATAACAGTGTTACTGGCTCAAATCGGTATCCATTAAGTTTCTGTTCAACAAGATGGATTGAAGACCAAATTGTTGCTGATTGCCTAATCGAAATATGGGACACATTGTAAAATAAATTAGATTTTGAGAAAAATTATCAAAGTCTAAACAGCCTTCCTCAAAAAGTTTTTTTAATAAAAAAAGATAGATCTCTATAAAAAAGAGAATTTGCTACCGAGGAAAGATGTTATTATTGGTTTTGCGGCTGAAGTTTCAATTAAAGAACTCCTTGTTAAAGATAATATAACTCTTATGAAATAAATCAGTTTAGAAATGAATGTGTTTTATTTCTCACAAAACCCATGGAAAGTTTACTTAAACGCATCCCACTAGACTCTGCAATCATAGCGAATGCAAGTTGTTTCGAACCTATCAATCTCAAAACATTAACAATTGAATCTAATCAAAATAAACTAAAAATATTGTTACATTATCTTGTCAGTTTAAAATTTATATCTGCAACACAAAGTGATAATGTCATGCTTCAGTATTCAATATTTTTAAGAAATGACATGAAAATAAATATAGAAAAATTTCTTAGCTTTGATAAAAAAACCACTCGTTCAGATATCTTCTATTTTCATCAACTAGATATAACCAAACATAAGGAACAAAATCATATTATCAAAATGGTTTTAACCGTTAGTCATGGTCAAGCTTTTGTAGAAAAAGGTTTCAGCATAAACAAAACAATTCAAAATGAAAATATTCAGTCTAACTCAATAGTCTCTTATCGCATTATAGAAGATCATATGAATTCTCAGAACATTCAAGCTGACACTATTAATATCACAAATGCATTAATGTTATCAGTAAAGTCAGCCAGACAACAGTACCAAATCAGTTTAGCAGAGCAGGCGAATTTAAAGAAAGAGTGTGAATCAAACCACCAAAGAGCAATCATATTAGATGAAATTAAAGAAGTAGAAAAAAAAAGAATTTACTTGTAACAGTATGTAGTACATTAAACAAAGATTTAAAGTTTTCCACATTCAATATATATATATATATATATATATATATATATATATATATATATATATATATATATATATGTATATATTATTAATTCTGGAAAACTCAGGGAAAACTCAGGGATTTTAAAAAACTAAAATCAGGGAAAAATGTACTTAACTCAGAGAATACTTAGGGAAAACTCAGGGAAAAACTTTTAAAATTGTAGTGGCAACCCTGTATGATTATTTGGTATGATATTTGTTTTGGTATGAGTCTCATACCAAAACAAATCTCTTGTCAAAAAAGGCAATGTTTAAATGCAGCAAATTTTGCAACAAGATATTTATTTTCCTAAATAATGATTGCATTATAAATAAGTATACAATCAAATTAAGCTAAAAATGATCATCAATAGTAACCAATAGTAACAATGAATTATCATTATATCTTAATAATAATTAAAATTATAAGCAATGAAGATAAGAAATTTTAAACAATGATAATAATAATTAAATAATTCGTCGGCTCGGGATGCAATTGTCGTATCGCAAATTTATTAAAGTTATATATAAATATGTAATTATCTAATATATGTAAGTTTAACATCATATATTAATGAAAAAAGTTTTTTGTAAAACGTTATATTCAATAATTTATATTAAATAATTTTTTACATTTACATAACTTTAAACTTACATAAATTATGTCATTACATATTTATATATAATTTTAATAAATTTGTAATACGACAATTGCATCTCTAGCCGACGAATTATGAAATGACTGTAAAGGAGTCCCTCAAACCGTAATCTGATAAATGCAATGACACTAAATAATAATAATAAATATAACAATAATAAAAATAATAATAAATAATAACAATAATAATAATAATAGTAAATAGCAATATAGAAATGTGTATGTGTATATTATAATATGTATATTTATGTATAACAAAGTAATATAAAGTGATCATAAAAAATATATAATAGAAACAACAGTGTAAAAAAATAATAATAGTAACAATAATAACCAATGACAAATAATAAAAATAAAAACCAATCATTTGGCAAATAATTAGTTTAAAATAAATAAACACAAAAACAATAAATACACTTCATTAAATAAATTATATAATTATAAACTATTCATTGCTTTCTCTGTAACTTCTGATTCCTAACTTAATGCTACTGCTTTTATGTGCGTTCTCATGTGAATTCCATGTGAATGATTGCTAATACCAATCATTATGCATTAATTGTGACAGTCATTATGTAATCAAATGTACCAATCATTATGTAAATAATTTGTACCAATTTGGTATGCAAATAATTAACAATTTGTTAATAATGTCCAAAATGGAAATATTGGTGTAGCAATCGTTACAAAATCAATTAAGCAAAAACCAGCAAAAAAACTTTAAAGTTTAAAGTCGATCATCAAAATTTTTGTATAAAATTTTGCAGGTGGCAATAAAAAAGGTTTATTAACTGTTGCAAGTTGTTTTAAAAAATGCACCGACATACCTTGACTAAAAGCTTGAGGCTTAATCAACAACAAAGTTTTTAACAACAATAAAGTCGATTAAAACGTTAGCATTTTATGAATATATATTTTATGAATATATATTTTTATTTTTACTTTTATTATTAACTTACTGATTAATTAATAAAAAACATTAAAAAAAAGTTATAGTTTACTACAAAATCTGCAGTATTGCCTGATTTTAAAAGTTTGATTGGTTAACTTTAATATTAATGTTGGTTTTTTTAGGCTGTTAGTAAAATTTTTAAATGCTTATAATGTTTAAATAAAACTTCAGGAATTTTTGTAAACTTTTTAAAAATGTGTTTACAAAATGTTCCTGAAATTTTTATGTTACTTTATAATATGCATTCTATTTTTTCTAGTTGCATTTCAAATTTCAATTAAAACTTGGGATTATTTAACTTTGGAGACCAGATATTTTTCCAGATATTGCCTTTCATAAACGCTTAATTCAACCCTTGGGAGTACACAGAAAATTCCTGTTAACCAGCTTTGTGCCTTTTATTTATCTAATAAAGTAGCGTAAATGTTAACTCATGATATATTTTTTTCTGGCTAGAGTGATGACTTTCTTGAAATTCTTCACTCTACTCATGGGTTTCTGCTTGTGGATTTTTGGTAGCAGCTATGCGACTTTTCTTTTATGTTTTACTAAGGCTACAGCTCTAAAACTCAGTTTAATGATTCTGAGGGTAGCTTGTAATAAGGTTTTTCTCTGAAGATATGAATATTGTATCTATAACATCTAATCTTAAATAAATCTAATCTTAAACAACAACAAAAATCATCCATCAAATTATTTTAATTATTAAATTATTAAAAAAAAAATATATTCAATTATTTTAATCTATCTTACAAATATTTGTGGTTTTCAAAGAAATTTTTTATCTCTTCAGTTCCTTCTTTTAAAAAGACCTTTTGATTTTTACATAATTGCACCAGATCTATATATATAAATATTTCTTTGTGAGTTTAAACTTAGCTGTTTTATCTTTATATCTCAGTGCTAATGCCTTTTTTTTTTAGTTAATTTGTAAATACTCTTTCTAGTAGTCACATGCTTGACCCATAAGGTCAGTTTCTTCTTGTTTGTTCTCTTCAATGATATAATATGGTCTCAATAAAATTTTATACTCTTTACTAATCGGAATTACCCTATAATTGCACTTCTTACTTTTAACGCTGGTTTAAAGCTTAAGGCTGACTGAGATTCTTTTCGTGATTTTCTTTTTGATGATCCATAAGCTGTTATCTCTCTGCTGATAAAGCTGTTATCTCTCTGCTGATAATTAAGCATCATACATAATCTTTAGATTAACTTAAGGATTCTTTTGTTCTTTCTTTTCAATTTTAAGTTGAGCCTCGCTCTCCCTTTTAATAATTTTTTTCTCTGTTGTCTCCTTTGATTTTTTTCAGAAAATTATTTTAAGAACAATTTTTTTTTTAACAAGATGAAATTTAGTAACAATTGGTCGTAGACAATTTTTAGACTAGGGCAGAATACATTAGGCCCTCCGAGTCTGAACTTCTTCTAACTAAAAGTTTTATGTTGTTTATAAATAAGCGAGCCAATCTTGATGCAAGTTGTAATATGAATAATAATGAGCTCAAGTGCCATTTAAAAACAAGAAATTACTATTTCAGTGTAATAGAATGATTTATCCTATATTTAAAATTCTAGAATACAGATGCAAATTAATTGATTCCTATGAGTTAATTGTGTTAAACAGTAAGCAACCCTCAGAGTAAAATGTGGTCAGAGATAATTTGCCGACCTTATCTGTTAGTGATCGGCAAAAAAAATTTGATACAACGATTTTATTATAAAACATAAAAACAAGGTCGGTAAGGACCTCAAACACTTCTGGTCAACAGTTAGGTCGGCTTTGCTGAATGCTGACCCTAATGCGAGGGCTGTAGTCCAAGTTATGCTCAGCATGATGAATGGTGAAGACTTTCTTCATTTTTTTTTTAGCATAACAAAAAATGGAGAAAGTGCAGATTAAATTCATATAAAAGAGCTTGATCTTACAGGATAATGATATTCGATCACAAATAGTTTTTTAAAATCAAAATCTGATATTTAAGTTAGATTTAAGCTTATCTGGTACGATCTGTATATAGTTTAAGTATATAGTTCAATTTTATTTTAGGAATGAAGGTTCTCAACAAAAAGTTTCCTGGATGTTTTATGACTGGTACCCTTCCATCAACTTGTTTTTCTCCAGTAACTGATCGAAAGGGAAAGCCTAAACCATCTCCTTCTCGTAAAGAAAATATTGGAGTGAATTGGTATACCTCTGATTGTATCCTTTTAATTGCTTTTTTTATTTTAATTAAAAATGAAAAAATAAAAATATTTTAGTTAAAGTTATTATTATTGTTAATTAAAAGGTCTTTCAGACTGTTTTATAAGTTTTTTCTTCTTTGATAAATTTTTTTTTTTATCTCTTACCTTACTCTTTAATACTCTATGTATATAATTTTGTTTTTAAAGTTTCAATTAATTTTTTTTTTTAACTTGGTTGATGAATCATTAAGCAATTTGTTGCCAATTTGATTTCAATTTAAATTTTTTACAGCAGAATTTTTTACAAAGATTTTAATTTCAAAGATTTAAACTTAAATAACTTCCTTTAACGTAAATAAAGTACTTCAGCAAATTCAAGATAAGCTGGATAATGTTTTGGTTGAAAATGAATCAAGTAAGATTTTTAGTGTTACTCACACACTTGCACACATATATGCAAAATTTATGCACATACAAATATACAACATGAATTTAAACGCTAAAATCAGTCTAAATTTATTTATGTTAAAAAAAAAAAAATATTTTAATTTTTTATTTTTATTCCAGTAAACATAAAAAATAGTTAAAATAAAACAGTATGAATGCATGAGTTGTTTACTTTAATTTATTACACTAATCAAGTTTTTTTTTAAATATTAAAAATAATAAAGATTTTAAAATAATTTTTGATTATTTATATATATATATATATATATATATATATATATATATATATATATATATATATATATATATATATATATATATATATATATATATATATATATATATTAGGTATATGGCTTTTAAACTTTTTGAATAAAAATTGATTTCCTGGGGTTTCAGTAGATGAACTTTTATATGTAGATTGCATTTATTATACCTTTAGTGAAAAATTATGAAAAAAGTTGGTGCACCTATAAGCATCTTTTGATGATGTCACTATTCAATATAAAACTTTAAACAAATGGCGTTATATAATTATATTGCGCTAAATGTAGGCAATGTTTTATACCTTAAATGTTAGCTTCTTATTGCTAATTAAAGCTAAATATAGTTTTAACAATCTGCCTTTAACCAATAGGCTTACACTTTCGAAATTTCATATTTAAAGTAGAGTTTCTAGTAGTTTGGCTTTATAAGCTTCGATTTTTCTCATCTGCTTTTGACTAATTGCTTTGTTGTTTTATTGAAAAAGCTATTCTGACAGAAAAAGTTTAGATTTCATTTAGTTCAACAAAGACATGTCTAAACTATCATGTAACCTAGTTAATAAAAGCTCCAATGTATGGCAGCAGAATATAAAAAGCAAAGTTGTCAGGCGTTCAGAAATACCTATGCAAGTTACTGAATTAAATGAACTCTGCAAAATGCCTCTTAACAGGGACATTGTTGGGCGTTTTTTGAGATTACATGATAAAATGAAGGAGAAGAAAATAAAAACAGAAACTATTGCAAAGGAACTGAATTTACTTTAGGATAAATTTAATTTTCCTGTTGTATCAATGCAACGTGTCCACCCAAAAATTGCAAATCTAATTGATGCATATGTGAGATACATGAAGAAAAAGGGTAGGAGATTTCTGGAGGAATTAGCAAGTCTCTTTGATATAACCAAAACTGATGGAAATTGGTTGTCCTCTGAAGACAAACAACTTTACCTATAGCAGATTGAATCTTATGGTACTGTTGGATACACAACTGCGAAGTTTGCACCAGTCTCAACAATTCAGATTGCATAACTTTTCGGCGTCTAAACGCCGAAAAGTTATGCAATCTTCAGTTGAGAAACAAGTCATGGTAACTTCAGATGAATCTGTGCAAGAAACTGATGCTGAATTATCACCTGGTGATGATTTTATACCTGAAGTGGAAACAAAGAGGAAAAATATCAAAAAACCAAGGCTGCTGCAAATCTGGCTACCAAATATTCTCTATCTACAAGATAATCATCTAGAGTCTGTTCTAGTCTAGCTGCTGAATGTTCTGCTAAGTTACTCACACCATCACAAACTGGCATATGGAAAAGAGTGGTCAGAGATAATTAAATAATTTCTGTTTGCATTTCAATGGAAAGAAACTGTTATCTAAAGAATATGAAGTTGTTTGCTTGCAAAGTCCCTTAAGGAAATTGAATTTAGGTATCATCATATGTGAATCTGGTTTGGCTGCAAACATATTTTCTGGATTGAAGAAGCCCTTAGATGACTTCGATGCGTGGAAGAGTATTAAAATGATTGTGTGCGATACAACAACAGTCAACACTGGTAGCAGAAATGGAATAATCGCTTGGCTTTATAAAGAATTTGAAAGGAAGTGTATTATTAGACCGCAGTACATTGGGTGTCAACACCACATCCTTGACTTGGTTCTTTGACATTTACTTGACTTCTGTGTTCCAACAGTCTCACAGAAACCAGATATAAAGTATGAGTTTGTTGATAACATTTGCAGTCAGTATGAGAACTTTCAGACGAAATATACAGGTGAAGTCCAAGTACCTGCTTCTGAAAATGCTGGATGGAGGAGTGATTTCAAGTTTCTATTCGAACTTTGCGAGGCTTACAAAGTGTACAAGAAATGCGCTAAATTTACAAAAATCAAGTGGCAAAAACTTCCTTCATAATGCAAGATCTCTAGAGCAACACTAGTTTATTTTCTTCTGGAAGAACATTGTCAGCAGCTGAGCAGTATCTGCAACTTTATATCAACTGTATGGGTATCAGCGTGGTTCTCTTATCAGCATTTCACTGAACACAGTTTTGAAGAATTGCATTCTGCTGTTTCAGATTTTGATTGCCAGAAAGCAACAAAGTGTTTCCAAACGCATTGGATAAATCAGCCTTCAGTCATTGACATTCCACGATCAAACATTGTGGCTGAAAAAGCAGTCAAGTGATGGAAGACATTTACACTACCTGCAAAACTGACAAGTACCTTAATGCTAAATTCTTAAACTCAAATTTACAATTGTGAACACTCAACAGTGACTAAAGTAAGCATATATTCATATGAATGTTTAAAATTTCTGTTTTAAAATATATAACTTGTGTGAATTAAGCATTGTAGCTATGTCTTTAAGGGTGCGCCAGGTTTCTTAAAATTTAAACAAAAAATAAGTCATATTTACTATATTTAGATAAAAGTTCATCATTTGCCACCCCAGGAATCTTGATTGAAAAAAAGTCATATACTTAATATATATATATATATATATATATATATATATATATATATATATATATATATATATATATATATATATATATACATATATACATACATATATATATATACATATATATATATATATATATATATATATATATATATATATATATATATATATATATATATATATATATATATATATATATATATATATATATATATTATGTATGTACAATACTGTATAATACTATAGATACTATATATATAGTTAGTTAGTAAACGCTGTAACTGCCAGTGAGTGTGTTATCAGGCACACTTTGAAATGATTGATTGATTTGAAATGATTGACAGCTGAAATGATTGATTGCTGCTTTAAAGCTGTTGACTGAAGGCAATTTAACAGTTACTTCTGGCAGAGAATTCCATAAATTTGCTACTCAATTAAAGAAGTTTTCTCTGTTCTTATGTTTTGTCGATTCCTTAGAAATTTTAAAGCAGTAACCTCTTGTATGATTGTTAACAATTGGAAAACGAATGCCATTTTCTAATTTATCAATATTATTCATAATTTTATACATTTTTATTAGATCTTATTAATTTTGTCTCCTTTCTACTAGTGTAGTTAGGTTTAATTCTTTGAGTCTTTTTGTATAGGAAAGATTTCTGATTGATGAAACTAGTTTAGTAGCTTTGTCTTGGATTCTTTCAATATAGTCACAATCTGATTTAAGAAATGGAGACCATTTGGAACTGCAAACTCCAGTAATGGATGAACAAAAGTAATATAAAGCAAACCAAGTAACTTATAATCAAAACAAACAAATGATTTTTTAATACAACCAAGCATTTGATTTACTTTGTTAGAATTAATCACTTGATTTTTCCATTTTTAGGTTTTTATTGAAAAGTACTCCCAGATCTCTATCTGTATCTGACTTCATTAATTGAATACTATTTAAACTATATAGATAGTTTTTGTTATTATGGCCATAATGCACAACTACACATTTTGGTATGTTAAACCGAAGAAGCCAAGTTTGAGACCATTTATAGACAATATCTAGATCATTTTGAAGATTAGTAGCGCATAGCTACTAATCTTCAAAAGCTAATTATCTGATGGTAATTGATAAAGCACTTTTGTATCATCATCATATAGTTTGGTTACATTAAGCAATTTTTTTGGAAGGTCGTTAATTTATAAAACAAATAAAAGTGCTGCAATTACCCAACCTTGTTGTACACCACTAAAAATCTTAACCCAGTCAGAAATGATTTCACCTTGAAAAACTCTTTGTCTTCTGTTTTTCTAAGAAAGCTGCGATCCATTTAAATAGCAGACCATCAAAGCCGTATGCTTTTAGTTTTGCTAACAGTCTCCTGTGCGAAACTGTGTCGAAGGTTTTAGCAAAATCTAACAAAATTACATCAACTGGAATACCAATATCTAAGCTTGATGAAATGTAGTCAATGCTTTCTAAAAGATTAGTGGTAAATGATTTGTTTCTAATGAAACCATGTTGCTCTTTTGCTAGTAGATTATTTTTATACAGGTACTCTTCCATTTTAGCTCTAATTAAACTTTCCATAATTTTACATGGAATAGAAGTCAATGTAACTGGATGATAATTGCAGGGAAGAGTCTTATCACCTTTTTTGAATAGGGGCATTATGTTCGCTGATTTAAATTGAACTGGAAGCTGACTATTAGTTAAGATGCCCTAATAATTAATTTTAGAGGAAAAGCAAATGCTTCAGCACAGTTTTTGAGCAGAAATGGATACATATTATCAGGACCACATGCTTTATTTTGATGGTTTTTTAATTTATCTTATATCATTTCTAGCTGATATTATGATCTAGATCAACAAATTTTGAGTGATTTTCATTAAATTCAACTGTGAAATGTGGAAGTTCCCCTTCATTGCCACTTACGAAAATATCTTGGAAACATTTATTGAGTTGATTAGATATCTCTCTAGGTTCTTTAGTTAGATAACCATTAGCTGTTTTTAAGGCTCTGATTGATTCTTTAGGTATTTATACAGAAGTTTCGGATTCGATTTGGATCTTTTAACTAAATCATTTTCATATGCAAGACGAGCTATTTTAATTTCTTTTTTAACTAACTTGCAAGTCAATTTGTACTCTTTACACATAGTGTAATCTTTACATATAGATTTTTCCATTTACATGCACAGTTCAGGTATCTAAGATTTTGCTTTTTTTTTATTAGAGTTTTAAGATCATTTTTTATCCATGGAGCAATTTGTTTTTTTGGTCGAGATACATCAAGCACTGGAATGAATTGATTACATGCTGCATTTGAGAAGTGAATTACTTTGTCGTACCTTTCCTGAACAGATAAAATTTCAAATAGCCAATCAACATTTGTAATAAAGTCAGAGATTTTATTGGTGTCAGCTTTTTTGTAATTAAGCTTTAAGTAGCTGTATGACAAGTTATTAATCCTATTTTTAATAGTGAAATCGAAAAAGATAACCATGTGACCTTTATTTATTTTAGTGAAAACATATCTTGGATCAATAGCTTTCCGTACTAAGAATGTTAGTAGCAGAATTATTTGATATTTGAAAAGTTCAAACATTTACATGCTGATACAGAAATGTTTTGCTAAGAGTTTCACTAAAGTTATGTTTGATGCTATTTTTTTCACATTTTTTTGAATAAAATTTGGATGGCATAACATAGACAAGTAATTAAAATTGAACTTTTTAATTAAATAAGTTTTTATATATATAAAAAAAAGTATTTTTAGATTTCTTATCAAAATTCTACATTGATGTCATTTACTAAAACTCTTTGGAATTAAATGCACTTGAAAGAATTCTGTCAATTGTGTCTTGAAAAACACGTTTGAATAAAGTCTGTAGATTGCGGCATATATTTAAAAACTTTGAGGGACTGGCTAATATGGAAATGGCAAGCTTTGAGTAAAATTTTTATCACTTTTTTTAACATGCTCACAACTTGTCTAATTACTACGAGAGTAGAATTGTGTCGCTCAATATCCAGTTCTAAATATTATGCTGATTTTCAAAAGAACTTGAATTCCTTGTTTAATATTGTGTTATTTAAATGCTTGTTGTTATACAATGAATTTACCAAGCAAGTGACTGTTTCCTGCAAGTGCCCTAAAGAATTTAAAGTTTCACCGACAGCACAATTATTCTTACTGGATCCAAGAAATTCTTGATGTATGTTTATTGGTGGAGATACAATAATAATGACCAGATTGCAGAGTCATTTAAAAAGAAAGCATGCTAATGAAGAACATCTTTAGACATACAGATCAAATGAAGCTGTGAAGTTGAGTTTTCAAGTGTAGATGATGGACTAAGACGGATCTAAGTGAAGAGGATAGTAATAGTGAAGTGTATCTCAGTGACTGATTTCTTGCCGCTATTACTATGCAAGCAAGGCGAATAAGAACACTACTATCAATCTAGTCAAGGAAGCAGATAGATATAGCATATCAGATGTTGGCATGATTACTAAGGACCATCGGTATTTGGTGTTTGACAAGAGCAAAGTTCGGAGTGAAAGGCTTAAACTAAGGAAGACTTTGCGTAAGAGGGAAACAAGTGAAAGCATCACAGATATTTATTTTGATGGCAAAAAAGATAAAACTTAAGCAAAAATATTCAGAGGCAATAAGTGGCATAGTGATGTAACTGTTGAAGAACATTATGTAGTGGTTGTAGAACCAGGTGGGGGTAGTATCTCACTCATATCATACCGACATCAAGAAAAAGTATCAACATCAGCAGCATTATGTCAGTCATTTCAGAATAAGGCACAAATCATGTTATTTGTGCTACGGGATGTGACAATATAAATGTGAACTTAGGTTTTAAAGGTGGAATAATCCATCAAGTTGAGTTAGCTCTTTTGATATCTTGTGAGCTGATTCATTTGTATGTTGCACACAAATGAGTTGCCCTTGCGTCACAATTTACACATTTAATTGGTGCTTCATCTGGTTCTACCAGTTTTATTAGCCCCGTTGGAAAGGCACTGCAGACTTGCCAATCAAAATTCGATCATTCAGTTACAATCAATTGAATGCCAAGTGTGTACTCATTTTAAACAAAGATGTGTTAGAAGAGCTGCCTTCAGACCAACTGTATCTCTATTACATAGTTAATACAATTAAAAGTTGGATTGTGTCTAATAAAGTTTCATTGAAAAAACTAGATGTTCTATATTACGCAAGAAAGTTGACACTGGCCAACTAAGTTTGTCAATTCTATATTGCCACTCAGAACCCTACAAATAATCTTCCTGTGATCACACACTTCATATTAAGCAACTACAGTTCAAACTAATTTGCCATTAAGGGGTCCATCCTGAGTACTGATGATGCAATAGGATCTTTCCAGTGATACTGTCGTTGTGCGAAGCCATATAGTCAAAGTACTTTTTTCATTGAGAAAACCTGTTACTTGTAATGTTAGCAGATGACCTTGACAGTTGGAAGTTTTTAATTTTTTGTTTTAATAAATTTATCATTTATTAAAGGCAATCGTGGGTTGACTGTCAACTGTATAAATTTTTTTATGCATGAGACACGCTTAACAATTATAAAGTTTGGTTTCAAGTTAGAACAATCTAGGTTGTATTCAATATTTAATTGATATGTAGGTATTTGGATCCATTTTAACTAAATTACAAGGATAACCTATATAATTCTCTTCACTTTGGTTGCGTAAAAGTTATTTTTGTTTTAGGTATTTTTTACTTTCTAAATCCAAAAATTTAGTTCTTCTTATTATAATTTGACACATAAATTAATTGCAATAAATTTGCAACACTTTCATAAAATACTAAACAATTTAAACTTTGTACAAAATAACAACACAACAAGAGGTTTATTCAGCAGGGTATTGCATTCAGCAGGGTATTGCATTCAGTAGAGTATTGCGCCAATAAAAATTTATGAGTATGACACATTAGGTGTCAAACTTTGAATAATTAATTAAATTTATAAATAATGATAAAACAAAGAAATTCTTTTGAAGTTATTTGTCAAAAGATTTTTTTTTTATAATTTATCACAGGTCGCAATTCTTCACGCACCACGCTATCGTCTTCAAGAGTAAGCGACCGAAACGGCACAACAGGTTCAGTTACAAGTTCGACGTCAAACACAAATAGATCTAATCAGGCACCACCAACTCAAAAGTCGTGGAGATGATATCAAACAATAAGGGAAATATTTTTATTAGCAATTTTTTTTCTCTACCAATTTATTGTAGTGAAAAACTTAATACATTTTTTTACGTTATTTTGGGTACAGCAGAACGTTATTTTGGATACAGCAGAACGTGTTCTAATATAAAATATTCTAATAAAAATTGTTTCCGAAGAGCAACTAAAATTTTTAATTTTTTTTTTTTATTATTACTTTTCCTTTTGTTTGTTTGTTTATTGATTTTTTTTACTATAAAAATATAGTTTGCTATCACATCCAGAATTTGTAGAATTTATCAGACATTTTTAATGTTGTGAGAATTTAATTTTTGATTTATTGTTTTTGGCTTGTTGTTTTGTTTTTGTTACAATATTTATGTTATATAACCTTTTTTATATACACAATTTTATTTTAAGGTTTGCGTTATTAATTGTTTATTTGTTTATTTTGTTACAAAGTAGTTTATTAAGTTCTTACAACGTTAAAAAAAGTTAGATACTAGAGTAAATTAACAATTTATAAATGAATTAAACTTTATTTTTGAATTTACGAAACAACATTTGAATATTCTGTGTTACTGAACTCTTAAATAACTTTTCGTCCAATGAAAACTTTGAAAATGTTTACAAAACTGGAGTTTTTATAAGTATTTATGTAAAATATTTTTTTTTTGTTTCAATGTTAAATTTCAAAAACCTTTATTAAAGCAACAATGTATTTATTAATGCTTATATATAATTATACTATATATCCTATTTCTTTTGTATATAAAACGGAATATATATAAATAAATATAAAATTTAATTTGTATTATTAATGTCAGATATTTACGTATAGGTTATTTTTATAACAAGTGATTAAAGTTACAATTAAAGAATGTTCCGGAGCTGCACGTACACGTTTTTTTATGGATAAATCAATAAGCGTGTGAGGAGGGTCATACTAAACATTAAAATTAAAAAACATCGTTTAACATTTCGATTTACATACTACTATATAAAATAGGCCAATAATTTTCACTTTTAAAATATGTTGTAAAAACTTTAAATATTTAAAACTGTCAATTGAAAAATAAAAAGTTTGATATTTTTATATCTAACCAATTTCGGAAATATCAATAACAGACACAGTAACGATCCTGAATATGAGCTGACCCAAGAGCGCCACATACATAAGGTGATAGGGTACACGTCAAGATACCCTGTGATGTAAATTTTGAAATCTTTTAATTTTTTTCACGGAAAATAATTTAATTTGAATTTTCAAATTTAGTGAAATTTTTACTTGATAGTAGGGATGTACAGGAATTTCGTTCCGGCCGAAATTAGATTATTTCTGGCCGAAATTAAATATAACTTTTTTTTTAAGACATGTGACACAGACTGTGTAAATTAAATAAAAAAAAACATTGTCCTACAGGGTAATGAAGAACTATAGAAATTAAGAATCAAATTATTGAAATTGGTTATATATATATATATATATATATATATATATATATATATATATATATATATATATATATATATATATATATATATATATATATATATATATATATATATACATGAATATATATTTATATATATAATACATATATGTGTGTGTATATATATGAGGATGCGTCATTTTTCAACAATTTTTTTAAACTAAATCCCAACCACCTGGATTAGTTGACCGGTTGGATAAATATGGTTTTACGCTAAAAAAAAAAAAAAAGTTTTTGAAACCCATTATTAAGAAACCCATTATTTTACAATTTGTGCCCCGAAACCCCAACCTTTTTAACCAAAAAATGGGGACCTTAAACATTGACATAAAACATCTTTTTTTTTCTATGAACTCTAAAAGGCCTAAATATTATTTTGGAATTGGTTGGGAAGTTTACAATAAAAAATATATATACTAATTGATCCCTACTATGCTGAACGGCCAACATTAAATCTTGCTTGTTCTCTTCATTGTGACTCTGACACAAGCTTAATTGCTCGTTCAGAGCAGTTGTTGACGACATATATTCGGCAAACAATTTAAAAGTTTTAAATTGGTCGATAAAGCCTGAAAAAATTTAAGAGACTTAAAATAAACCACGAGTTCCTAGCAACCAATTGTGACAAGCTAGGTGGTTTCTCCTGGGTGAAGTCAAGATCTTTCAGAAGGATTGGATTTTCAGACTTTTCATAGTGAGTAGGAACAGGTTGCGAGAAAAGAACTTTTGCAACTTTTTCTTTTTCTTCATCTTCGAGTTCTTTATCTGCCAGACAAAATGGAATCAAGGTTTGATCAAAATACCACGTATGTCTCTTCATTGATTTCAATACTTCTTCAATTTTCTCAGTACATCATTAGCTCCTGCATCATAAGATCCTACCCAACGTTTATTCTGGACCATCTGCCAGTAAGCATTTAAATCCTGGTGCAGAGGAAACTAAAGAGGAACGCACAAACCACACAATATAAAATATAGAAAAAAATTCTGCCATTTTACTGATTTCTTTTTGTAAACAAGCTGTCAATTGGTAGGGTAACTGATTACTTAAAACTTGAATTTAAAATTAATATATAGACTTTGCCATAAAACAAGCATGGGAAACTGAAACGGGAGCATAAACATTAAAGCTTACATATGGACATAAGTAGGTGAGTAGCATACAAGCTCTACTAGTTCTTTATAATCACCTCTTGGAAATACTAAATTGGCAAGTGCATACTTGAAAAAATGAACAGTTTTTTTGATCTGTTATTCTAGATACGTTCTTTTAACTGCAGCTTTGTCATACTTATTGAACTTTGATTTATCCATAGTTTTCTTTGTTGCGTTCCAATTAGCTTGGAAAACTTTAAACATCAGATTTTCAGGAGCATAAGTTTTATCAATGTGAAATTTTTCACAAAAATGTTTACAGTGAAGCTCGTAAACATGTCTTCGACATGCAAGCTGTAATATAAATAAACCCTGTGTTTGACAAAACCTAATGTTTGTGCCGGAATATTTTCCAGTATTAGTTGCAGTTGTGTCAAAGCACAGACCCTTTATATAAGTTCTTAGCTTATATTCATCAAAAATGTTTATTAAAGTATCATGATGAGTTTTTCCAGCACCGTTTTCTATTGACGGAATGCCAAGAAGTCTTAAATCACCATTGATATTTACAAGAATAGCAAAACAATCTCTTTTTTGTTTTGTAATATCCTGCAAGATCGTCCCATCAAAGTGTACGATTATTAGAAATTTACTTTGACTTGCAGCTTTTATTATATCTTCTCGATATTTAGCTACACTTGTACTTATTGCTTTCTTTTTTGCACGTCTGATAGTAGATCCAGAAAGCGAGAAATCTGTCAAACCACCCCCAGAAGTAACTACTATGTCAGAGAGCGAGTGCATCATATTTCTAGGTGAAGTATTTTTAGAAACACCTGTAATTGCAACTTCTTTTGCAAATTTTTTAGTTAATATTGTTGAAGAACTATTACCTAATTTAATTTTGTCTCGTGAATATTCGGAATCTTGACAAGAAGAGACCTCATTTTGTTCTGATAATAAAAACTCAGTTTCTTCAGTTTGATCCTTTTATTTTCTCAATAAATGTTAAAAATCGCAATCTACTTTCTTCTATTTTTTTCAGCTTTCGGCAATATACTAAATCTTTTCAACCAAGTGTCATTTTACGTTTCGTCATTTGATCATTTAAAAATTGCTTATCTGAAATGTATGAATCTTGGTTGTTTCCATGTTTTTTCTTCGAAATGGAGCAAATATCAGGTTTTCCGATCCAAAAAACTTTTTTAACATTTTTTTAAAAGATGTTTCTAGCTAATTCTGCTGCGTTGCCTTTTTATTTTTCTTTTTTTTTTCAGCATAGCCCATTTTTCAACTAGATCATTTAACAGTTTCTTAGAACATTTAATATTTATTTAACTTTTCTAATTTTTTTTTTTTTTTTTATGTTGATTTTAGGGGCCCCAAGAAGTCCTTACGGTCTTATCACAGAGCACCGCGGAAAAGCATTTAACAGGAAGTTCACGCCTCCTTCCCAACCGGTGTCGCAAAACCTGTCCAGAGGTGGGGTTTGAACCACGGATCTTACGTTTCTGAGACAAGTGTGCTACCACTGCGCCACAGCTGCTTAAAAACTTTTTAATGTTGCCTCATATCACAAACAGAGTAAAAAGAATCATGTTAACAAATTAATATAAGTAAAAGTAAAACTCGGTAAAAATAAAAAAATACCATAATTATAGATTATTTAGCAGACCTGATGTGTTTGTCATGAAATATACCGCTTTCATATCCTCCATCAATCCACGGTTTCTTTCTAGCAAAAGGATGCAGTTCTGAGGACATATTGCTAGTTCAGAGCAAGCTGAAATCATTTTATCTTGGGAAGTACAACCAATTAAAGTTTTGGCGGGAGTATTTTTGTCTAACAGACGCCTGAGTTATTAAGATTAAATTTAGATTTTATATATTTTGTTTTTCAAACTGAAATTAAATTACTTGGTTAATATATTGAATGATAATTTTTAATCAGTTTAATGATTTAATCATACCTGTAATGAAAATGAAGAATAATTTCCTCATTTTTGGCAAACTGTGTTTCAAAAAGTTTTTCTAACACTTTTTTTTCTTTAAATAAAAATGTCTTTGAAAGTGATCTTGTAATTTTTGGTAGCATCTTTTTTTTTAAATCTTCGTTTTATTTTTGATTTTCAAAGTAAAAGTTGTAAATTGGAGTTTATAATTAAAAAAATATTCTTAGCTTATGTAAAAGTATGGCACGAATTCGTTTTTTAATCTTTTCGAATTTTTTTAGATTAAATAGTTCGAAAAAGAAAGATTGTTTTTGTTTGTGACACACGTGAATTAAATTCGATCGCAAGCGTCATTCTATTTAAATATATTTAAAAAATTATACTAAATTATTGCGTTTTAAGCTATTTTCTTGACCTAAATTAGTATATATTTTTTTATTGTAAACTTTCCAACCAGTTCCAAATTAATATTTAGGCCTTTTAGAGTTCATAGACAAAAAAATGGTATTTTATGTCAATGTTTAAGGTCCCCGCTATTTGGTTAAAAAAGTTGGGGTTTCGGGGCACAAATTGTAAAAGCCTTAATAATGGGTTTCAAAAAGTTTTTTTTCGAGCTTAAAATCATTTTTATCCAACCGGTCAACTAACCCAGGTGGTTGGGATTTAGTTTAAAAAAATTGATTTCAAATATATATATATACATATATATATATATATATATATATATATATATATATATATATATATATATATATATATATATATATATATATATATATATATATATATATATATATATATATATATATATATATATATATGGGTATCTATGTTGATGAAAACCTTAGTTGGAAAAACCACATTGAATTTTTGTGTAATAAAATTGCTAAAAGTATAGTAACATTGTATAAAGTTAGAGGTGTGTTAAATAAACGTAGTCTAATTCAATTATATTTCTCTTTTATACATTGTCATTTAAACTATGCAAATATTGCTTGGTGCAATGCCAATAAATGTAAACTGGAGCCTCTTTATCGTCAACAGAAGCATGTTGCTCGTCTTATTAATTTTAAAAACAGATTTACTCATGCCAAGCCTCTTTTATTTGAAATGAAAATTCTTAATATATATCAGCTGAATGTTTTTAATATTCTTTGTTTTATGTATAAATGTAAAACTAACTCTTCCCCAGTTTCTTTTCATAATTTATAAACGCTGAAATATAAAAATAAATACAATTTAAGAAATGATAATTTAATTCCTCAACCATTTTTTCAAACTAATTTTGGAAAATCTAGTATTTCTTTTTGAGGAGCTTTTCTTTGGAACAAAATAGTTTTAAAACATTTGAATTTTTCTCTGCAATGGAGTTATTTTTCATTCAGAAATAAGCTTAAAGAAATCATTTTGTCTCATGATGATATGTTGTCATATTTTTAAACGTTATTAATCCTATTTTTTTATTTCAGTTTATTCAGTTGAATATTTATAAGAACATGCACTTAAATATGATTAACAATATATACACTTGACTTTATATATATATTGAATTTTATGAAGTTTTAATTTACGAGCGGTTCTTGGTGACAAGACCTAATGGTCTTCTGCGAGCCTTCGCGTTCTTTTTATATTAACAAAAAAGTCTTAGTTTTATCTTTTATTTATTTCTTATTGAGTAACGTTTTTAACATTCTAATTGTAAATTTTTTTTAACGATCTAATTGTAAATTTTTCCTGACGATCTAATTGTAAATTAACTAATTTTTCCTTGAATATATTGTAATAAGAACAAAAATAAATAAATAAAAATATATATACTTTTTAACTCTATAACTCTGAAACACGAACTTTGACGAACAAGGCCGCTGTGCGGAGAAACAAGTTGAGCGCGGTACTACCAGGGACGTTGTGGGAATCGAACTCGGAACCTATCGCTTATGAAACAAGCGCTCTACGATTATAAATATATTTTATATATATACATAAATATGTTATAGGTTATAAATATATATTATGCAGCCACGATGAGGAGATGCAGGCTTTCACTTTAAATCTTAAAGGTAAAAATTATATGAATATAATTTTCGTTCCGGCCGGAATTTTTTAACAGTTTCTGTAAATTCCGTTCCGGTCGGAATTCAAAATCTCTAATTCGGTACATACCTACTTAATAGTGGAACAATACAACTACCTTTCGAATAAAAACCACTGCACATAATTTGATAAAAATAGGTGCAAATGTAGCATATGGACACATCAAACTTAGAATAAAATTGCAGTCGGATTAGTTTATTAAGGATTTATGGCAGTTACAGTTTATATTTTGTAAGTTTTTTGCTACTTAGAACTCAAAACGTTGCTGTTGTGATATTCGATCACTATTTTCAAAATAAATGTTACATTAGTGTTCTACTATGTGATATCAACGATTTTTATAATAATTAGATGTATCATTTTCATTCTATAGACAAAAGTATTGATTTTCTGTTTGAAGTGTGGTTTAAATTGGCTTAAGAATAGCGTAAATAGCTCAACAAATTTCTAAAGTATAAACTACAGCCAAAGGAAAAAAAAAAAAAAAAAAAAAAAAAAAGAAAAACCTGGCAAAAGGACTATCAGTTGGTAAAACAAAATAAAAAGGTTTCTGTTAAAAGAATTTTAATTGACCCTTGAAACTTTAGTGGAGGTCCAACGTATGTTTTAGCAAGTCGAATAATTGCTTCAGGGGATAATTCTTTTTTTGAAATAACTAGTGGCATGTGCTGAAACGTAAATTTATTTTTTTGTCAATGGTGGTTTGCTCATAATGGAAATGTTTTTTTTTGCAGCTTTGAATGACCAATTTGGCAGATTAGGCAAAAACACATTGTACCTCTAACTTCAGGTCTTACTTGCATTGAATTGAAACTAAACAAAGAAGGGATTATAACTTCTTTGCTCTCTTGTTTCCTGCACAAAATTGTTCGATACGAGTCTTTGAGGTATCTGAGAATCACTGATATTGATCTTTGTCTTATACAGTTGACATATTCGATCTGCTTGGAAAGCAGTGAGCTGTTTTAAACACTTTTTCAGACAGAACAAGCACACAATTTTTTTTTATCATGAACCTTTTCTTAATTTGGCGAAGTGGCAATTCACTAAACCCAATTTTACTAAATCAAATTATATTTACAAAATTTAACCTAATTTTTATTGTATAATAACCGATTAGCACACCTACAAATATTATTAACTACAAACGACCCTACGGGCATTTGTTTTTAAAAGTTACGCTCTAAATGTATTTTAAATGTCTTTTAAACGTCTTTTAAACATTCTTACGTAAAAAACGTTTAAAAAACGTTTAAAAGACACTTAGACTTAAAAACAAATGTCCGTTGGGGAATAAAATCAAGGAAATAATTACTTGAATTAAAAGGAAAAATTTATTTAAATTATTAACACTTGTCATACTTATTAAAAATCTAAATGAGATTTTATTTGATGACGCAAGATACATAAGACTACATAATGAGATTTTATTTGATGACGCAAGATACATAAGACTACATAAGATTTTTACTGTTCTTCAAAGGGCTATTCTCCCTTTTATAAAATTTTTCTCTTATTCGCCCTCTAAAGTTATTGTTTGTTGATTAATTTAGTTATCTTATTTAAATTTTATATTTTTTTTATGTAGGTATATTTATAAAAGATTTTTATGATTTTTTAATATTTTCATGCATTTTGACAGTGGTTTATATTCTAGAAAATGCTTATATTTTCACCCAATGCATAAGTCAAAAGTTAAGTCATAAGTAAACCAACAAATTATAGAACAATTCATTAGTTTAAACAGTAAATCAATATCTACAAAATGAAAATGGTAGTTAGAATGGAATTAGCAATAAAAAAATTATTAAAAAAGTTGCAGGTATTACATGTATACATTATTTAAAAATTAGTGATTGAATACTGTGACTGATCCGGGAGGGGGGAAGGGAGGTATGCTTTCCGACCTACTTCTACTCGATTTTTTATATGAAATTGGGAGAGCTGAATATGAACTCAAAGTATGATAAATGTTCCAATAACATTAACTGAAGCAAATTCATTTCTAAGCAATATTTCAAAATTATTAAGTATCAAAAGCCCTTTAGCAGTAATAGTTACTTGCTCGCTAAATAAAATATTACAGTTAAATGTTGACAAAATGAAGAACTGATGCAATTTTTCTTATGCTGACTCTAGTCACTATAATTAAACCCTAAATGTAATCATCCATGCTAGCATTATCTAATTGCTCTTGGTAACGCTTTAAATGTCAAAAAAAAAAAGAAGGGGGGGATCTGATGATGTTTTTTGAGGCCTTGTAACCATAATGTAACCAATATCTTTTAGTAATTTTGTTGCGACAATCTTGTGCTTTTTTACCCAAAACTTGTAGGGGAACTGGAGAATTTGATTTAATTTTTTCTCCATGTGCGAATATTTAATGTACTGTTGCAGGAACTCAAGAGTCATTCCATATCAAATCAACAGAAAAATAACATTCCGTGTCAAAATAAATGGCGTAACTTTGAATTATGCTAATTTTTTTATATATGTTATAGGGTTTATGAAAACTAGCATTATCTGAATATTAGAATCTCAAACTCCTTATGGTTCTTGAGATATTCAGGTTCTATTTTATGCTAACTTTTCGTTTACTGCAACATGCTTTTTTGTCATTAAATATTTAATGAAAAGAATGAAGTATCGACCTGAAATTTGATACATAGACAACCTTTCTTTGTTGGATTTAAACATCATATTAATTTACTTCCTGATTTCCTAGCTAATAGTAATTTATTTAATGTATTAAAAGTTTATCAAAATAAATTTTTAGTATAACAAGATATTTTCAAATCTGCATATGTTTTTTTGTGGCAGTTCGGCCATTTTTTTGTAGTTATACAACGACATAATGAACCTGATTTTTTGTAAATTGTAAATTGGAGGAGATGTTTTAAACGGGTTTTTTTCCGGCTTTATCGAAATTGACTTTTAATGTTTAATAAATTATTACTTGTATATTAAATAGCTGATTTTTAAAATTTTAAGAGATTATTCAAGCTATTTTTTTTTATTGAAAAGTAGATTTGATTAACTTTCAAACGACATATAATAATCGACTCTTCATTTGATTATATCACCTTAGCAGAGCGTTTCAAAAAAACACCTTCAATAAGGAAAAATGATATTTTAATCTAAAAATGTAACTTTGAATACTGATATTTTTCGAACTACAAATCATATTAGACTATTGCTTTGATATTTTCTTATCTATAGCGTAAGCTTTTAATCTGCCATGTTTTATCCAAATTGAAGCCAATGTTTTTTTGATTTTTGGCCAAACTGCGTCCCACTGTACTACCTGATTATACATAATTTATAACTGTGAAAGTGTAAAAGTGTATAACTAAATATATAACAAATGTACATATGTGCATTTGTTATATATGCAGTTACAATCATTTAAAAAATTATAATTAAATATATTACAGTTAACTAAATATAATACATTGAATATATTACATAATAATACATTATGTATATAATTGTAACACTTGTTAATTACTTATTAACAAGTGTTACAATTATATACATATTAATTAGGGCCGCCGAAAAAGAGAGCCAAAGGGGTACACGTGCCCCAGGCGCCAAGATAATAGGGGCGCCAGAATTCGAAGGACAAAAAAAAAGTTTTAGAAATGCAATATATTTAGGTTTTATTTTTTTTGCTTTTTCTGTTATGTATATTTTGAGTGTCTCTATAGAATTTGTTTCACATGATATTAGTTTTTTTTTTGAAAAAAATTTCCAGTTTATGAACCAACTATTGCTATTGTTTATGAACCAAATATTGTTATTGTTTATGAAACAACTATTGTTATTGTTTATGAAGCAACTATTGTTATTGTTTATGAAACAACTATTGTTATTGTTTATGAACCAACTATTGTTATTGTTTATGAAACAACTATTGTTATTGTTTATGAAACAACTATTGTTATTGTTTATGAACCAACTATTGTTATTGTTTATGAAACAACTATTGCTATTGTTTATGAAACAACTATTGTTATTGTTTATGAAACAACTTTTGTTATTGTTTATGAAACAACTATTGTTATTGTTTATGAAGCAACTATTGTTATTGTTTATGAAACAACTATTGTTATTGTTTATGAACCAACTATTGTTATTGTTTATGAAACAACTATTGTTATTGTTTATGAAACAACTATTGTTATTGTTTATGAACCAACTATTGTTATTGTTTATGAAACAACTATTGCTATTGTTTATGAAACAACTATTGTTATTGTTTATGAAACAACTTTTGTTATTGTTTATGAAACAACTATTGTTATTGTTTATGAAACAACTATTGTTATTGTTTATGAAACAACTATTGTTATTGTTTATGAAACAACTATTGTTATTGTTTATGAAACAACTATTGTTATTGTTTATGAAACAACTATTGTTATTGTTTATGAAACAACTATTGTTATTGTTTAAGGCAAACTTTGCAGATTTATTTTGGAAAAAAATTTTCATAAATATTTTTTTATAAATAAAATTTCATATGCAAACTTATTTTTCATAAATTTTATAACTATATTTCATAACTACTTTTTTCATAAATACTTTATTTTTTAAATACTGGAAATAAAAAAAAAAAGTATTTCAGAAATGATTATTCTGAAAATCTCAACGAAAGATTGTTATCTTTTGTTGGGGGTCGTCTATAAATTACGTCACCCAATTTTCGACTGTTTCTGACCTCCACCCACCCGTCACAAAATCGAAACAATACTATATGGACGACCCCTTAAAGTTTAAAAACTCCGTAGAGAGTTGTTAAACTTTAGTTAATTAAAGTTAGTTTTTATAAATATGATGATAAAATTAATTACGTTGCAACACTCAAAATGCATCGCTGTATACATCATTTCTGGTCAAAGATATTTGGGCATATTCACGGCATATAATATTGTATACAATCTAATTTCGGAGTCTTAACAAACCTGAATGAATCTTGCAACTTTTTATTGGAATTAGTTTACCGTGCATATTTAGTTGACAAATTTTACCAACTTTGCCAAAGCATTTAACACAGTGTCACGCAAAGACTTTTTCATAAAAATCATGTGTATGACATATCTAGCCTCAAGTGTTATCAAAGTATATTACTAGTTGGCAAGCTGATAAACAGCAACTGGAGAATAAACGTCCGATTGGAAAAAGATAATTAGTGGCGTCCCTCAAGGATCAGTTCTTCACCAATGATTTACCGGACTGCATTTATAATCAAACCAAATTATACGCCAATGATTGCAAAATCATAAGAGTTATTGATGTCAATCAATTTTTCTGATACAATGAAAAACTGCAAGCGGACATCGACAGCGCTGTATATTGGTCGCACAACTGGTTTGTGAATTTTACCGCTTTGAATTGCCAAATAATGCTAGATGGTTGTCGGAAAAAATAATTAACGGTATTAACACCATGGCTGATACAGATGGTAACGGACGTAATCTAGTTTTAACATGCTTTTAACTCAAACTTGGAGTACTAACATCTAAGAAACTCAAAATAAAAGAACGAGATATATAGAGCGAGAGCGTCTTTCGGAACCTTATGTTAAAAATAAATTGCATACATATCGTAAGTAATAATATTTTTTTTTGCTTTTTAAAAACCAAAAAATAAGGATTATTTTCATTATTAATTAAAAAAAAAACTGTCTATTAATACTAATTAGTGAATCTTAAATGTGTTGCATAAATATTATTTTATCTTGATGCGGTTCATAAAAATATAGATTAAAGTAATTAGAAAATAAAATTCCTTTTAGTAAAATGCAAGCTTATAGGGGCACCTAGTTGCTGCTTCTTATTTATATTATGATTTACGACTTGAATAGATTTATATGGCAAAAAAAAAATAAAAATTAAATCTTTGTTTAGAACTGAAAAAACGAGACTATCAATAGGTATTTCAATAGTTGTAATATTTTAGATTATATTTTCAGAATAAAAAAATTTTAAGAAAAAACTTTTGTTAAATATTTGTGATTAAGAAGAAATGTTGCAGAAAATATTTTGGAAGTATGTCAAGAGATGCAATTTTTTTTAAACACTACTTACCGTTTTAAAAACACACCCGCCATTTGCGAAGACCTTAAGGAGAACTAAAACTTGTTCAAAATTCTGAAATCACTTATACTCAAAGAACTTAATGAAGGCGTGATGACAGAATGTCATCAGGCGTGATGACATGATGACATTATATAATGTCCTCTTATAGTTTTTGTACTTGAACTCGGAAAATACCGTACGTTAACCAAAATTTGCCTTTTAAAACATTTTTTTTATGACGTGGAAAATTTTTAACAACCAAACCGGTGTTCCACTTTGTTCCGGTTCAGCATGAACCCTGGATTGCAATTCAGGGCCTGGAACCGGAAAAAAGCGAAAAGTGATATCACTATTTTCACTACAGTACTTTTCACTGAAAGACAAAAAAACGATTTTTTTAAATCATACTTAATTAATACGCATGCGCCAAAAAAGTAAACAAGAAACGATTGACCAGTTTAAACCGAAATCGACACTTTAATTCAGAAATTATGTTCGGGCAACAACAAACATGGCCTTGAAGTCAGCAGCGACAGCCACTGTTCGAGCAGTAAAACCTGGAAGTTTTAAATCCCGAAAAGCAGCTATAACACTGGTAATTATCAATTATGATAAATATGCCTAATGATATCTGTATTATTTTTTATATCTTATATAGATTAATAAATATAATTTTTTTTATTATAAGTCTGTTTACTGCTGTTTAAAATCACCTTAAAAATAGTTCAAATTACTTTTTTTTTCTCCATAAATATCTTTTTTCTTTGAATAGTTTTTCAACTTGATTCTTTGTCAACCAATTTAAATTTATTTTCCAGTTTCTTATACATTTTTATCCAATTGCAAATGTTAGACTTGTCCGCTTCTCATTATCTGACTTTTAAGTGAGTTAATTGCATTTCGTAAAAAAAATCGTTTACTTCGTTGTTTTTTTGGTACAAAATCCTTGAAAAACATTTATTTTCTGTAGTTAAATAGTATTATGTATAAATGTAACATGTAAAAGTTATGGTTCATATTTGTAAATAACAAAGTTACGTAAGTTAACCATTTTAACTGAAAATTTAATGTAGGTAAATTTTTTATTTTTAACTTATTTTAACACAAAATTCATTAAAATATTGTTAGATAAAAACCTAGCTTAGAGTTGTTACAGTAATAATTTATTAAAATACAAATATTAATGAATGCCTCTTTATCTAAGACATCTTTTTGAAGAAAATTTTTTGGCTTTATGCTTTGTTTTAATCTCATTTTAACTAATGCTGTAATAAAAATATTAACATTTTATGTTCACAATAAACATATTGTGAAGCCAAAACCTATCAGTTAAAATAATATTTATTATTGTATTATTAATATCTACTATTACTATCTATTATTCAATGAAAAGTTATTAGTATAATTTATTTTTTTCTAATATTTATGTTAATGAAGAGTTCAAAACACTTAAAAGTTTTAAATATTTTGATTTTATAAAAATTGAAAGGAGTCTTCGTATACATAGTTGGCTGAATTATAACATGACATTAATATATTAAATCATTATTTATGACATTAACGTTTGTTAAAGAAATTATGCCATAAACAATTAAAGTTTTTTTAGAAAACTAAATACCAGTTCAATTAGAAAACTGCTTCTTAAAAGTATATGGTGATATTCATATGCTATATACTTTATGGATGATGTTAGCTTAAATATGTGTTGAGTAATATTCAAGTACAATTTTGTAAATAATATACATTACCATAAACAATTTGGATTCAAATCTTACCATAGCTATTTCTCCACTTTCAGCCGTTCCACTGGTTATGCAATTACTCACAATTGTTCATGATTTAAGCTTTTGATGAAGGTAGTTAAATCAATAAACACACACTTGGTGTAAACACACCTTGGTGTAAACACACCCTTGGTGTATTTATTGATTTAATTGAAAATTTTGATACAGTCAAGCATCAAATCCTTCTCTCTAATCACAAAATTTATGGTATTAAAAAATTAATAAGTGAACAATCAGTGAAGAGATTTATGTGTAGATGAAAATGTAACCTGTAGAAACTGGATTAGTATATATTTAAAGATAAAATATCAAAAAATTATTGGTATAATGTAAAAAGCCAAGCAGTTAATTGTATTCCAAAAACATGTACTTTTCTATTATTCAAACATTGCCTGGTGCAGCACTAATGCAATAAAAAAAATTGCTAAGTAAACAAAAACAAGCTAAATTTAAAAAAAAAAGACTATTCTTATAACTTGTTTTTAAAAATCTATAATATAAGTTTAATTTTTAACAAGATTAAAATAAATAAATATATCTATAACTATCTATAACATTTCTATAATCTATAACTTTTTAGTTTATAACAGTCAAAGAACTAAGTTTCTAACTTTTATTTAAAATAAGTTGAACAATTGAAGAAATTTTATTTAAAGTTCAACACTTGAATAGTTCAATAATTAACTTGTTAATTATATTAGTAACAACTTCTTTATAAATGTGTTTATTAATATATAAAAGATTTAATTTATCATTTTAGTCATTAACTTCATACTGACATCTGGTGCTCGTATAAAGTTTTTCTTCTTTAGAGAACGAGTATAATAAGAATATGTTACACAAGCTTCTATAGCCTAAGTAAACACATACTTTTTATTTGTCATTGAAAGACAAGTGTTTAATGCATTTACTAAATGCAAGACCAAATTTCAATACAGTTTTGTTTACTTTAAATTTTGGCACCTGGTCCCAAATTTTGTCTTCTACACACTCTAAGTTTTAATGCATCTTTCCAGCAAAGGAAATGTTGATACCCAATAATTAGTACTTTTATACTAACTTGTACAAACAACCTTGATCATTACTTGATCATTACTTGATCAACCTTGATCGTTACTGCATAGTGGGCCCCGAGGTTGAAATAAAAAAAAAAATTTTTTTGAGAAAGCCTATAAAAATTATTTATTCAGAAAGTCAGATAAATTTTTCAATGAATAAAAAAAAAATTATGTATCCAGCTAATTTCTTATTTGATGATATATAATTTTGTTGACGAATTTCCAAACTATTTTTGTATTTACGGAAATTTGTGAAATTCGATTGGTTTTCGTTTAAAATTAATTTATCAACATAAAAGTTGCTAAACCGCTTATGTAAAATAATTTTATTCAAAACCACTTATGTAAAATAATTTTATTCAAAAATAATTTTGAATAAAATTATTTTATTCAAAATTATTTTTGAATAGAATAATTTAAAATGTATAATTTATTTGAATTACTCTTTTTTTATTGAGTTTTTTAAACTTAACTAAATAATTTTGTTGTAAATTTATGTTGTTGTTTTTCACAAAAAAACAGAATAATTCTTATTTTTTTTCAAAAGTGCTAATTTGCCTCTTATGTGTCATACATTTTTAAAATATAGTGCATTTCTTTTTTTCAAATATTTTAGTGGGACTGAGGCAAGTTAGCACTTTTTTTAAATTTACAGGATTTAAAAAGGTTGAACAGTGACTATTTTTTTCTTTCTTAAAATATGAGAATATTTAATTTTTAGTTAAAAATATGAAAAATATTTAACTTTCATATGTTTATTTTATTTGATTTTGTTTGTGTTTAGCATAAGTAAAGTAAGCTAAAAAATAGATGTAATGAAGGAAAATAAAAAATATAAAATACATCAATAAAGTAGATTTATTCACACAGTTTTTTAAAGCGGGCTAAACTATTAAGGCAAACTCAGTTATATATTCTGCCATAAAAGAAATACTTTGAAAATGTGTGTGAAAAAGTATGGAAATGTTATAAACGCCTGAAAAAATAAAATATGTATAAAAAAATAATTATATGCCTTTATAACTTCGTAATCATCAAAAAAAAAAAAAATTATTTTTTATTTTTTAACATCTTTGCTTCCAACAAGGCTGCAAGCAACCACTAATTAGTGTTGGAACTAATTAGTTACTGGAAGAGAAAAGATGAAGATTGTAGAGCAAAATAACGATTGACAGACAACTTAAAAAATTGCAAATTATATGAATCAGGAAAGCAAGATGAAAGAAGCGAATTCCAAAGAACTAATGTTTAAGGAAAAAAACTAGACGAATAAGAGTTTTTGGAGCACTTAGGAACAGTAACAGAAAAAGGATGAGACTTAATTGAATGACGAGTAATACGAGAATGAATGTTAGTAGATGGCACAAGAGACGCTAACTCTTTAGAGCAGTGCCCATTATAGTATTTGTAGAAAAGATTAAGAGAAGCAACATTACAACGACGTGACAGAGGGTGAAGGTTGGCTGCAAGAGCAGGTCCAACTATGTTTACAATGCGTTTTTGCACCTTGTCTAAAGGAGAAAGGGCATCATTAGAAGATCCGCTCCAGATATGGCAACAGTATTCCATACAGGGACGGATTTGAGATTTATAGAGATAGAGAATAGAATCTGGAGTAAGAAAGTGTCGAGCTCGATAAAGAGATGCAACCTTAGCAGATGCTAATTTTGCAATGGATTTGATATAAGGTTTCCAAGAATGATCAGAAGTGAGAGTTAATCCTAGAAGATAAAGGGTAGATGACTCATCGAGTACATTACCGTTCATAAATATAGGAAAGTGTAAATTATTTTGATAACGATTGGCTGAAAAAAATTGAGTTTTATCTGAATTAAAGTTCACCAGCCACTGTGAGCCCCATGCTGTAGCAGAAGTGAGATCCTTTTCAAGCTCAGATGCCCCCTGCAAGCAATCAGAAGGAGTTGGCTTATTGTGACAAGAATAAATGGTAGTATCATCAGCGAACAATGCCACCTTAGATGTGAGAATATCTGGAAGATCGTTAATGTATATTAAAAAGAGTATAGGGCCAAGGATTGAACCTTGAGGAACCCCTGAGGTTACAGAATAAGAAGAAGAGTGCTGTCCATCGAGGACAACTTTTATACTACGATTGGAAAGAAAGGATTCAATAATCTTAAAGATGTTTCTACATACACCGTAAGAAGAAAGCTTATGGAGAAGACCAGCATGCCAAACTTTATAAAACGCTTTAGAAATGTCAAGAGCAATGGCCTTAACCTCTCCACCTTTATCTAATGCGTGATAAAACCTATCGCTTATTACTGTTAGCAAATCAGCCGTAGAACAAAAAGATCGAAATCCATATTGATGATCAGAAAGTAGGTTATGAGATTCAAGATAATAGATTAAGTGTTTGTTAATTAAAGATTCAAAAACCTTGCTTTTGATGACTAATGGAACGATAGTTATACGAATCAGATCGCTTTTAAAAAATAGGGATTACAGATGCTGCTTTCCAGCAGGCTGGAAAACAAGACTCTGATAAGCACTTGTTAAATAGTTTTGAAAGGATAGACAACAGCTCCGGAGAACACTTCTGCAAGACTATAACAGGTATGTTGTCCGGGCCGCAAGCTGTAGAAGAGTCTAAGCAGGAAATCACTTTAGATACAGAAGCTGGAGTGATATGGATGTCGAGCAATGGATCAACCTGTTTGACAACTATGTCAGGTAGAATGCAACTAGTGGAGTCAAGAGATGATATTGATGAAAAGTTCTTAGCAAACAATTCAGCTTTGTCTTTAGGCGAGGTGACAAAGTCTGAACCAAACAAAAGAGGTAGAATTACAGACTTTCCCTTATTATTGATACTATTAAAGATTTTTCAGAAGTCACGAGAGCCTAACTTTTTTGATGAAATACGAGATTTCATGATCTGAGAATAGCGGGCTTTGGCATTAGACAAAACCTTTTTGTAATGGTTCCTAGCAGTAATAAACAGATGTCTGTTTTCTGGAGAATTGTTTTACTGATAGATATGGAAGTAATGGTTTCTATTGGCAATTGCAGCAGTACAATGAGAGGAAAACCATGGAGAAGAGTGAGGCTTGACCTAGAATCGTCGAGCGGGAATAAAGGATTCCATTGCAGCCTGAATCCACGAAGTTATGTAAGAAGCACATTTGTCAATAGGAAGACAAAAGATTTCTACCCAGGGGCCATCACAAAGAAAATCACGGAAAGAGTCCCAGTCAGCCTAAGGTAGTTGTAAGATGTACGATGATAGGGGGATTCTGATGATAAAGAAGAATGAGATAATAGTTTTAGAGAGACCAAACCATGATCGGATGTACCTAAGGGTAAGTGTGGAGAAACTGAGCACTGACTAGGATTAGAAACAAGACATAAGTTGAGTAGAGAAGGTAGTGATTCAGGTTATCTAGAAAGCGAGTTGGAAAGTTGACTATTTGAGTTAGGGATAAATATACTATTAATGAAGTTGAGGATGCTTACAGGACCGTATATGTATATTTATATTCATATATAAATGGGACTAACTTGTCATATACATTGAAGACTCTGGGTTGAAAAAACAGGACTGCTTGGTAAACCAATATGTAATGCAAGAGACAGGTTTATTATTGAAATTAAAAAAAACACCGGAATGCAATTAAATAGAATTAGATGTGTTGCAATTTGGTGGGAAGGGAGGGCATCAATCACAGAGTCATTAGGAAGAAGATTTTTAGAACATAAAATGTTTGTGCCCTCTTATCTACAAAAAGAGCATGTTATTATTACATTCTTAAATTAATGTAATACTTTGTATAGTTTCATGCTGACAAAATTAAATGGATAAATTTCAAGAATTATGTAATAATGCTACACTTAACGTTAACTTAAATATACCATGGGCAAAAATTAACATCTTGGAGTCTTTCATCACTCATCTGAATTATTCATTCTTAATAATGGTTATGGCCCCACTTAATTTTTTATTTAAAGTTTCATAAATTTGAAAACTATTATTATACTATATAAATATAAACTTATATAATATTTAATAACTAAACTTAAAACAAACTTACAAAGTCACCTCATTTTATGGTAATTTTTTAATTAATTTTGATTTAACAAATTGTATGATATTTCTCTTCCATCCAGTATTTACATTTACTGAATTGCCACTTAGTACTTGTATTGATTTATCATGTTTAACAATTGTTAACAAAAGTTTTTGCAACAATTTTTTTCTTAAGTAAAAGTTTTATCGGTAAAATAAAATAAAAACTTATCACCATGCAGTGTAAGTTCTTTTTACTGGTACATTCCATTCACTTTTAATTTACAACTTCCTTAAAATGCATAGTTTAAGTTTTCTTAGATAATTGCAAAAGGGTTTGTTTTTAGTCATTAACAAAACTTATTTTATTTTCCTCTGTTGCATTTCCTCTTTCTTTTTAAAATATTATTTTAAACTGGTGTAAAATATTCTTTTAAACTTGTCTGTTGTGTTCAACAGTTAACAAGGTAATAAACATAGGTAATAAGGTAAAAATTTATCTCTTTCAATTTTTATACAAATATAATATTATTTTCAATAAGGTTTTTATTATTTTGTTCAGTTTTTGTGTCACTGTTCCTTTAATTGAGCAGCATTTGGAAGTTTATCTCCATCAAAAATTTAATGAGTAACAATTTTACCAGAAAAATAAATTTAATTCAGCAAGTTTTATTGTTTTTATAGCTTTGTTAAATGTTGCCACAGTTCTCTCACTCTCTAAGTCTATCTCTCTATCTTTCTCTCTATCATATCTCTCTCTATTTATTAATCTCTCTATCTCTCTCTATCTCTCTCTTTCTCAACCCTATGACTACAAAGAAAACCTAATATTACAAACCTTGATTGCTAAGAAATGATTTAAAAATATTCTCACATTGTAGTTTAACAATGTCTTTTTATTTTTTCAACAATGTTTTTCTTTATGCTCTATATGTAGCTGTGCATTTTTTCAAACTTAGATGATGACCATGATTGGTCTTATTTATAATGTTAAATCCACTTTTTCATTACATGTATTTATAATTCAAATATAATTTCCTTAGAATTCAATATTTATAAGTATTGATTTTATTTTATTAGTAAAAAAAAAAAAAATTAAGTTGAATTTTTGCACCTTTTTAAATTTTTTTTTAATTTTAATAAATGCTGACCTAACCTAATTGGAAAATTTAATTTAATTTTTCTTGAGTTTTTAAGTTCTTAAGCTCACAATAAATTTCTCATCTTTAAAACTAAAAAAGCTCAACATATTTAAATGTTTTTTATTTAATTTTTAGACAAGTTCAGCAGTACAAAGAGTTAAAGAATTATTAAAGGAAAAACCATCTTCTGTAAGTTTTTATTATTTTCATTGTTATGATGTGTTTCCTCAAAGTTTTGAATGCAGTCTTTCTTTTTTATGCTGCTGTTCAAAACTTGTCCCAGGCAATAACTGAGTGAGACCCCTAGGTCATTTTTGCAATGCCTTAAGTTTCTTTCCCAATTAAGCTCCATTTAAATTAAATGGAGCTTGGTTGGGAAAGCAAAACATTAAAAATTAATTTTTTTCATATTAATTTTTCAACAAAAAGTCTAGATAAACTAAAGGAAAATTCTCCTACTAAAGAAGGAGCTCTTAAGCAACTAAATGTTCCTTCTGAGCAACTAAATAATACTTTTGAGCAACTAAATAATACTTCTGAGCAACTAAATGGTACTTCTAAATAACTAAAACATTAAAAATTATATTTTTTTAATGATACTAAGTTAGTTTCTTTCTCCGAATTGAAAATCTTATTGGTGACACATTCATTGTTTCACATTTATTACATTGAAAATCTTATTGGTGATACATTCATTGTTTCACATTCATTACATTTTTAATTATTTGAGTAATTCAAAAAGTTTTACCAAGTTATGCTTCTTATATATAATATTAAAATTAACATTTAATGTTGTTACTCAAAACATTGTTTTGTCAATTTGTGCATTATAGTTTGATTAGTTTGTGTTTGAGAATTTGAAAAACATTGTTTAATAAATTTGTGTTCAGAAATTTAAAAATATTCCATTTAGTCATGATAGAAAAGTTTTTTGGTTTTGAAACAAATATTAATGATTTTGATAGTAAAATATTGTTGCTTAAGAAAACATCACTAAGTGTCAAAAAGCAAACCTTTCAGGAGAGATAAAAAAATTTACACAAAACAATGCAAAAAGTTGTAAATACTTTTGATTTACATGTTAAACCATTAGAAAGTATTTATTAGGTTTTATTATAAGTTGTAATTTTGATGTTTCCACGGAGATACACAAAGCACAATTGCTCCAAAAATGTCACTTAGGTAGTTTCTTAAGCGGCAATACACTGTTTCTTAAGCAGCAATACACGAAGGTGGTCTGAAAAGTTTCCAACCTCAACATGAAGATAGCAGCACTTGTAATTAAAAGCTAGTAAATTTCGTTATTCATCTATTGACAGTTACTTACCAAAGTTTGGTGAGTAACTGTAAGTTTGGTTGACATATGTGCGTCCAAAAGCCATTTTGGATGCACATTTGTAGGTTAACAATTGTTTGAGTGAGTTGATGGGAGTGTTTCTGTGAAAATGGCCAAATTTGAATACCAAGCTGTCATGAAATGTTTGTTTTTGAAAGGCAGTATGTCTACGCAAAAATTCTCAGCGATTGCCATGGCAAAAATCCACTAATTAAGATCTGAACTGCTTGACCATCTGCTTTACTCACCAGGTCTAGCCCTCTAGTGGTTTCCTTTTGTTCCCTCATCTAAAAATAGCGCTCAAAGGACAGAGATTTTTGTCAAATGAAGATCACCTTGGTGAACAATTATTAGCAGAAAAAAACGCCGAGTACTATTTTGGCGAGTTACAAAAATGGGAGTACTGGGACAGTTACTAAGAGAATATGTTAAAAAATAAAAAAAAAAGTTCATCAAAATTACTTGTATCTTTTTAGGTCAAAAACTTTTCAGACTCGAATTTAAAAAAAAAAAAAACTTAAACAACGTCCTATTAAATAATTATCGCAACTTTAGTTTATTGCTATAGTAACTACGTATAAACTAAAAATAATAAATATAAGCAATTAATATTGTTGATAAACTATATTTATTAACAATATTATTGGTAAACAGCGTTACTGTATAAAAAATAAAATACCTTTACCTCATTGATAAATATTTCTAATATATTATAATTTAAAATGTATTGGGAATATATTGTAATATATAATATATTATAATTAGAAATTAGAAAGTTTTTTCTGCTGAAAATCAACTTGACTCTTTGAAATCTTTTTCAATTCTTTTTCAAAAAGACTACATTTTTCATCACTTGAATGTTTAAGATTCATAGGATTACCAAGTTCATCATTATGATAAAGATAAAACATTAATTATATTCGCAATAAAAAAGCTTTAAAGTTTTGTTTCAATATATTTTTGGTGATTATTTTCAGGTAGGACTACGTATAGGTGTCAGGGAAAGAGGGTGCAACGGCTTGTCTTATACGTTAGAATATGCTACGGAGAAAAATAAGTTCGATGAAGTTGTGAAACAGGATGGTGTGTAATTTTGTTATGGACTATTTTTTTTTTTTTAATGGAGTTGTATTTTTTACTTAAATTAAATAAAATGTACATATTTATTTTCAGATGTGCAAATAATGATAGATTCAAAAGCTCTTATGTCTCTTATTGGAACAGAGATGGACTATTCTCAAAATTTATTGGCAAGCGAGTTTGTTTTTAACAACCCAAATATAAAAGGGACGTGTGGATGCGGAGAAAGCTTTCATATATAATGCACTATGTTGTATAAAATCCAGAAAATAATTTATTCTCCTTGTTTGCTATAAAATAGTCTTTTTGAAGAAATCTATATTTTGTAATATTTAAAAATAAACGTGTTTATTTAAAATTTACTTTTAAGATTAAAGAAGATGAAGACAATTCTCATTGTTTTTTTTATCATTGTTTTATATGTAAATACTTGACGATTTTTATTTGTAAAATTTATTAATCTTTATAAAATGTCTTTCTTTAGATAAATGTTTTTATATAAGTTTATATAAATTGTTTTATATAAGTTTCTGTATAGAAATTGACTCTTTATAAGATACCATTTTTGCAATGCGATGGTAAGTAATTTTATACGCGTTGAAAATCGGCCACCCTGTTGTGGAAATAATTTGCTTGAAAAAAAATCCTCCTATTAACGGTGCGCATTTTTAAAACCATTCTAACTGATGAAGTTGGATGTGTCATACTTTTCAAAATTAAATTTTGTTTTCCGTCATTAAAAATAAAGGTAAGATTTTATATTAAAAGTTCGGAACTGTTATAAAAACAAAATATATTTTAGCTACCAAGGAATCGGGGACACCGTTTTACCAAAACTTTAAGTGGGGTTAGGAATAGTAACGTAAAAAAAGCCTCATAATAACGTAAAATATAACAAGTCCAATTTTAAGAAGTCTTAGTTACTAAGGAACAGTAACTAGGTAACTCTTCTTTGTACAGCTTCACCTCTTTGATAGCCATGATTTGACTGATTTAAAAAAAGACTCAGTTTCAAATTTGGTTCCTTTATCGAGTGTGTTTTTAATAATTAACTTACTTGATAAAGCCAGAGCCGACAACACCGGGCAAGGAAGGGGGGGGGAGGGTAGGAAAAAATATTTTTCCCCTGCTTCTCCTCCCGGTAACACACTTTTTTGTGAAGAACCCATTTTTTACCGCTTTTAGATTATCCGTCTTAGAAATAAATCCTCCGTTTACTCATGTAAACTTTGGCTGCAGTTGTTCTTAAACCATTATATCTACTAATAAACCACTATATTTAAACTACTCTTAACACGACGATCTGTTTTCTGATACTTAACAGTTAGTGGAAGTGGATTTTCGGTTTTTTGCAGTTTTTATTCTGTTCTACCTATTAGAAAAAGAATAACAGTTTTAATTCTTTTTAAATGGTTTTCTGTTTTATATATATATTTTAACTAATAACTATGTATTAGCTGAAAAAAAAAATCTCAATATCATATTTTGACTTCAAGTTATAGAGCATTGAAGTTGTGCGTTCCGTCTATTCTTGTATTCCGTCAGAATATTTTATTTTTATGCTATGCATAATTTTCAATTTCTAGTTTAAAATATATATCTCACTCTTTAACTTTAAACAAAGTTAAAATATTTTTTTATGGTTTGATATCTAAGTATTTATTTCTAAGTATTTCTAAGTATTTATTTTTTAAATTATCTTTTATATTATAACTATTATATTTCTAAGTATTTATTTATTTTATCTAAACTAACATACTTGTTCAATTTTTTTTTTTGAATAACTTTTTTCTATCTTACATCTGTTTTGGGTTATAATAAAAAGGCGAGAAAATTAGAAAAAAACTTTTTAATGCAATAAAAATATTTTTTAAAGTTTTCGTCATTTAAACTCTTCAATTTAAACTCTTCAATTTACTATTTAAAAATGGAGTAGATAGAAATAGAAAGCTTTGGTGAGAAAATTTCCCAAAAATAACGTGTTTGTTTTTTCGTTTCAAATCTCATTTTTAAATTAAATGTTAAAATTTTCTTGTACATGCTGAGAAATATGTATTTACGAATCTCTTTATGAATTCACTCTTGTTTTTCTTTTGTTCGTTATCTTCCGCAATTTTTTACCTTTTTCAGCCATCTTTGACTCATCAAATTAGCGAACCTTTAGGTACTTCGGCACCATTAAATAAGTGAGAAAGTTAAATTTTTGATTTTAGTAAAATATCAATAAAAGTTTAACGAGTAATCCAAAAAGAACTTAAAAAAACAACTTTTTTTATTTTCAATTCATAAACTTTTAAATTACTTTGAGTTATTACGGTTGTTTTTTATTAGATATTTTGTATTACAACGGTTGCTAAGATGCCATTTTCTTAGATTAATTTGAGTTAACTTGCTCTAATTTGAGATTATTAGTTAAATAAAAAATTTAAGTTTGATGTTTAGTATGAAAAATTATAGAATAGTTTTAGTATGATAATACACTGCCAAAAATATGTTTTTCTCGTTTCATATTTATAGAAAAACGTTCATCTTATATATGTGCTATGGTTTTCATTTATTGCATCAAAGTTAAATAATAGCAAATAGAAAAAAATATATACAAAAGAAATAAAATATATTTTATGGTGACCAGCATGTAAAAAATAGGTGTATTTTACCGTAAATTATCTTGTAAGATTAGGTCTGTATTTTTTTGATTTAACTAAAAGTAGACTAATCTATGAATTTATTTATTCATTATTATTAATCTATTTGGAAACCGAGTGACACGAAATTTATTATTTATTTGTTAAAAACTCTAACCTATATTTTAATATATATTATGATTACTTTTATAAATGAAAAAAAAGAGGAGTTATACGTTTTAAATCTTTTACGTTTTGAACCAGTTTTTATGTAATGACGAGTCCTATTTAAAATTATTTTTATATTATTTATTTAAATGCTAATATTACAAATTTGAAGTAAATCTAAAGTAATGGATTTAAAAAAAATTATGATTTAAAAAAAAAGCTTGTAAAAATAACGATTTAAGATTAGAATTTGACAAATTTTGATATAGTAACTTTTAGTATAAAAACCAATTGCATTATAAAAGTTAAGAAAAATATAGATTTTAATATTAAAATTTATATTTATATTGGTTTTCAACATTAATGTTGAAATCCAAATAAGTTTGTATCACACTTTTTCTAGCATCTCTCTATACAAAAATTCGCATCTTTTAAATTGCATAACTTTAAAAATACTTAAGCTACAAAGATGGTTCTTTTTTTAAGAAAACACAATAAGACAATTAGAAATAAATAGACTACCTCTCTACTGAAAAAATTGTTTTTTTGAACTCTGGCCCATCTGGATGACATTTATGGACTCATTCAGATTTTGTGTTTTACAGTGGAGACATTTCAATAGTAGTTGATCGTCTTTTTTTTCTGGCAGGTTTTTAATCTATACTGGAATTGCGTTTGGTGGCATATACTAGGCCGGGTGAATAAAAATGAGTAACTGCTTTTTCTCATTAATTGGTCAGTTTTATGTGAATAAAAACTTCAGCAGTTTTGCTCAAATTTTTTTTCACGTTAATTTAAGCAATTTACTCAGTAATTGCTCAGTTTAACGTGAATAAAAAACTTAAGCAAATTTCTTAAAGTTTTTATTCACATAAAACTAACCAATTACTGAGTAAAAGCAATTGCTCATTTTTATTCACCTGGCCTACTGATTTGTTTTTAAAAAATCCACTTTAACATAGACTTAAGGGGTTAAACAAGGGGGTTTTTTTTGTTGCTGAGGCGTTGTTAAGGTCAACAGTTTTCAGTAACTCTTGAAAAACGCAATTTTTAAATGTTTTATGTTGTCAAATAATAACAGACGGTTACATCAAATGAAACAGGATAAAATTTAAAAAAATGTATAAAAACAAAATTTTGACATTATTTACTATTATTAGTGTTCCACCTTAAGATAACAATATTATTGTAAAATTTTCTCACACCTTACAGCACGCGAAAGCATCTACAAATGACAACAACAAACATGAAACAACAGATTCAACTGCAAGATCAACAACAAGCAATCACTTGGATTTTGTTGATAACCATAATGTTTCCTTGTAGAGACAATATTAATACAATTTTAAATTCGATAAATCGTGTCTCTTCAAAAAAAAAATTAAGCAAATGGGTTGGGTTTAAAAGCTCAATATCAGTTGCAGTATTTTATGCTGATGTTATGAAACATTTATTTCTAGTTTAAATAATACTCCAGAACAAACTGGTCAGAAATCTTTCGATGTTAATACTAAATCTATTTGTGCTTTTTGTGCGTCGTTAATGAAAGTGCTATAAACATTTCTATGACAAAGAACTTAGTTGTGCCTGTTGGTATAAACTCTAACGATAATATAGATGACATTTTTTTAATTCAAGTTTTTAGATAAAAGATGATATTTATTTCATAGCTAATGGTTTAATTTCTACAAACATGACAACACTACTTCTGAGTGTATACTTTTATTAGGTTGAACCTGTCAAAAATCCGTCGAACCTTTAAACAGTATTGCTTCAGTTATCTCACAATTGTAAAACATTAAACAAAAAATGCAAGGCTTGTCCTATTTGATCTAAAAAGAAAGGTACTAATGAATACAATAGAGTATAGAAAAAGAGATGTCACATATTATGTGAGAGCTCTTCCATGTGGCCTATTATGCCACATAAATTACAACAAATCTATGAGTTCCATGGAGTCAAGTAGAACAGTTGTAACACTTCATAAATCAGTTTAAGACACAACTTAAATTATAAAAGAATTACATTAGGATGGGAATACAAGTTGATACCTAAAAGTCGTAGGATCATAGTTTCATAAACTGGAATGTGTTGAGCATAAACTGGAATGAATTGAATATACACTCATTTTTATTTATTTGTTTATAATTATCACGAGTTTTAAAGCTTTACAATGAGTAACTGCTAATAATTATTTTTTAATTGCGTATTTTTCGAAAATAAGTATAAAGTAAAGGCGTTTTGAAAAAAATGCAATAGAATATATGTAAACTTGAATGTTTTCTGATCCAATATGTATCCAAACAAAAAAAAGAAACAATCTACTTCTTGCAAGTTCAAATCAAAACTTAGTCAGATTTTGGCAATATCGTCTCGCACTCATAGTAGTTAAGGTGCTTTTCGTCAGTGGGTTATTAGTTTAAACAATCAAAAAATTTTCATTAAGTATCTGGTCTGCAAGATAAACAATTAGAGTGTTTAAAGAAAAAACACCAAAAATCTAAACTGTGGACTGCAAGCAATCTTTTAAAATTTATTTAAAATGTAATGTGCCTTTCATAATTTTATGTTATATAATTTAATATAATACAATTGCTGTATATTATGGAATCCTAACTTTAGCTATAATACGCCGTAGCGCAGTGGCTAGCGTGCTGTACATTATGGAATCCTAACTTTAGCTACAATACGCCAAAACGCAGTGATTAGCGCGCTTCACTCAAAAACAACAGATCCGTGGTTCGACGCTACCTTTGGGCAAGTTTTTATAACATTGGTAAGGAAGAAGGCGTGAACTTCCTTTTAAATGCTCATTCGCGGTGCTCTGTGTTAAGGCCGTAAGAACTTCTTAGGGCAAGTAAAATATAAAAAACAACAAAAACTTTCTTTTTTTCTCTTTTAAGTAAAGACTTTGCTTGATGCTGGAATTATTTTAGCTACTGCAAAGACATTTAGACAATAGGATATTTCTCAAGAGTATAGAAGAAAAAGAGCAATTACTACTTTGTGCTTACTTTTACTTATTAAGCCAAAAAGCTTACAACTTTGAGCGAAGGCGGATATATAGGAGGAGGAACGGAGAATGGAGGGAGGAAGAGGGGGGGAGAAGGCGATAGCCCCCCATAGATATTTTTGAAAAAACTTTTTTTGTAAATTTACATATTTAACAAAGTATGTTGTTTAAGGTAAATCAAAGGGGCTGTTTAAAAGTGATTAGAAATTTTAATAAATTTGTATGGTGCAAAAAACAAACCGTGCTATTGGGATATGATTATGACGTAATTTTATAGTTATATAGATTAAAACAGTATAGGACTAATATTCTAAAAAAACTTACTAACCCCCCCCCCCCACTTATTTAATAAGAGTCTGGATTTACTGAATCGAATAATCGCATCCCCCTCACTCCTTCATGGATGGTCTGAATCCACCAAATCAACAAAAAACCTATAAAAAACTCCTCCTTATTAGATGGTCTGAATCCGTCCCCGACTTTGAGTAAAAAAAAAAAAACATTTTTTAGGAAATTTATTGATATTAAAATTTTGTAAAAGTTCTAGCTCTTTTGATGTCAGAATTAAGGACGTAACAGTGGGTACATGACCTAAAAAAGACGTCTTTTGAAAGTTCAAAAGACGTCCAAAAAACGTCCTAAACGTTCAAAAGACGTTTAAAAGTTGTTTTTTTTTACGTCCGTGACCACTGGGTTTTTACTTTTTTAATTTTATTTTAAACGATTTTAAGTAAACCGACTGAGCAAAACCCAAAAGAAGTTCAAAAAGAGACTTTATAAAAGTCTTAAATTTTGTATAAACAAAAAAAAAAACTCCAAAGAATTTTTCTTAAATACAAGCGGAAGTTGTAGTAAACAAAAATAATTTTACATTTATTTCATTTCATTTAAAACTTAAGTTATGGATTGTCAAAGATTTTTTTTTAATTTCGATTTAAGTTTTACTAATGTAGTAATTGAATAGTAAACGTAGTATTACAACGTAGTTAAGGTGAATTATTCGCCTTAACTACGTTGAGTTCGACATTCAAACTCTTGGAGTTTCTTATTCCAAGAAATTATTTTAGCATGGGACTAAAATTTACATCGCTTCCCGCATTAATAATACCACAAAAATATTGAAAATAAAAAAAGCAATAAAAAAATATTTCAAAATTTTATTTTATGAAAGTTTTACTTACAAAAAGCGGAAAAAAGTTTTGCGTTATTTACAATTTCAAACTATTTGTTTTTAAATAATTGATTCACTAAAATAAATGTACAATAATCAGAGTTGCACATAATCCAACTTTTCAAAGGGATACTGCAACGTAAAAGTAAAAAAAGATATTTATATATAATAATAATAACTCCACTGGTTATTATTCGCCAATGATAATTTCATGCAGCAACTCAATTTCTATTTTTTTTTTTTTTAGAAAATACCACGTTCACTTTCCACTAATGGCAACAACTTCCATTTTTATATTTGCAGCATTAAATTATCTTTTTCTTCTATTTTCTTCCGGATTTTAGCTCTTCAACTAAAAATATTATTTCATGTGTATGTTATACAGTAAATATTTAATAAATAAAATATATTATATTAAAAATAAAAAAAATCTGCCAGTCAACATAAATATCAATTTTATTTTGCAATCAAATAATTGTTCAATTTTGATCAATAAGTTCAATAACTTTTAAAACTTTCAGGAGCTATTCAGGAGACAATAAAGATTCTAGAGATATTAAGGAGACATTAGAGATTCTGGAGATATTGAGGAGGGTTTTATTATGATTTTAATAATTGTATATAAAAAATTATAACGAATGTTTAGTGGAAAAATACAAATTACAAAAAAAAAATGGAATTCATTGTTTTTCATTGTTTTATAAATGAAATTGTAATTGTAAGAATAGATGACTTGCGAATGTTAACATTCTCATTTTCAAAAATACATGCGCGCGCATACTTATAGGCAAAAAAAAACAATCGGTAATTTTCCAGCAAAAAACATTAAGTTGTTTGTATGTTTTGTTGAAAAATTTATTCACTTATTGATTTTTTTAACAAGAATTAAATTATTTCAACCAGTTCTTGTGTCATTAGTTACTCAAATGATGTCAAAACTAATAAGGGTTCAAAGTTGATAAAGTTTCTTTTCGAAAATCAATTTTTAAACAAAGAAGACGTAGAGATGGGATTAAAGCTAATCTATGACATAGAAACTGGATTAAACCAATTCATATCATTTCATAATTAAAGTTGTTTTTAGTTTAATCCAAAAAAAGAAAAGAGAAAAGTATGCTAAAGTATAAAAACGAGGTCCCTTATCAATATTATCATCTACGATATAGACCTTGATTACACCAAACCAAGTCTACTATTTTTAAATATTTTCAACACAATATTTACAAAGCAGAATTTTAAACATTTTACTTTTAATATAGTACTTAAAAAAACATATTTCATACCAAAACATATTTCATACCAAAATCTAAGTAAACATATTTCATACCAAAATCTAACATCAGATCAATAAAAAAATTTTTTTTCATACTTATCTTAAATGGTAATGCATCTCTTTAAAAAAGTTAAAACTTACTTCACTCACTCTTGATGTTAGAGGACCATCTTTATTTTGTGCTAATAAAGCACAATATAATAAAAAATTTTAACTTCATGATAGCAAACTTGGTTTAGTTATAAATATATCAATACCATTAAACTTCTAAGTGATATATAATAAACCAGCTGGGGCAACTAATTTTTTTATCTCCTGACTGGATGATTGTGTATCAGACAAATTACTATATCAGAATAAACTTTTATCAGAAACTTAAACCTGGTAGCTATATTCTTGCTGACAGAGTGATGTTGGTAACTGTATTCTTGCTGACAGAGTGCTGTTGGTAGCTATATTCTTGCTGACAGAGCAAGAGTATAGCTATGTTGTAAAACAGTTAATAGTTATTCAATAATTATTGTGTTTTTTTATGTAAAATATTGTCATTGTATCTTTAAATTATATATTTATCAATTTGCTGAATAAAGTCTTCTATACCAGCTTGAGTTTGAACTTGCTCTTATAAACTCACTGCATCAGGACTCAATATTAAAAACTTAAGGGCAACATTAAAAATCATAAGCTTTCACAAAAGACTACAACTATCTGGACGCAAAATCTAGACAGCTTTCTAATGTTCCTATATGTAATGTTTGTGCATATAGGAATTTGATGAATAAAATGTTTCCGGTTAGTTATATGACTGTGAGGAACACTCAATTTGTTAGATAATACTATGTTGAATATGAATGCCATTGATTATTTTAATATGAGTGTAGTTAATTAATGTTAATATATATAACCAGAGTGGCCAGTAAATTTGCTTCAAAGGTACTCTCATTGACTTTTAAATAATGATGTTATTATGAGACTTTTTGTAATCTTATTTTGATTGTCAATTCAATTAATAAATGATAGTTTACAACTAAATCAATCAAAATTTCCTGAGTTTTAGATAAATCAATCAACTTCCTGACTTTAGCAGAATCTCCAAGCTGCTGGCCACCCTGATTATTTATAAATAATAAAAGTAAATTTATAGAAAAGCATAATATTATTATTTACAGATTAAAAATCTAAATACATTTAAAGTGAGGGTATTAGTGTTAATTTGTCTATTGTCTGGTTTAAAAACCTTTAGATCTCCTTTTTGTACAGTTCTGAACTAATTTTGTTCCAACACAAGTGTTTCTTTACAATTCTATAATTTTTCTAAAACTAGGTCTCTATTATTTGCCGCTAACTTTCCTACCATTTTCTGTTAATTTCTTATTACTTCTTCTTCTTACTTTCTGTTGATTTCTTATTACTTCTTATTACAGTTGGTAATATTAGCTGTCACTAACCACTGCACCTTTGATGATAAAATACTAACACTAAAAAATATTCAATTATGATGCTGTTATTTATTAAATTTCAAAAGATTTTTAAAAGGAATATTTATTGAAAAAGCTTATAAGAATTTTCATTGCTGTTGTTTTACAAGATGAATCTGAATTTAAAACGTGTAGAAGAGCATAATATATATATATATATATATATATATATATATATATATATATATATATATATATATATATATATATATATATATATATATATATATATATATATATATATATATATATATAAAACTTTATAATAGCAATCAAAGTTTATTAAAATAATAAAGAAATTTTATTTTTTCAATATAAAAAACAAATATAACTATTTATGTAATTAGTTACATTTTTTTTAATAACTAATTATTTCAACCATTTTTCAAAAAAAAAGAGTTAAGGATATAAAAGTAATGCGAAAAACATTTATTAAGTGTATTTATGTAATGAACTTAAGAAGGAATACTTGTAAAGTTTTAATGTCTTCTACCTACAAGTATGCTCGCGCATGTTGTTTACAAAAAGATATGACATTGCACAGAAAGTCATCTATAATATTGAGTATTATAATTGGTAACTATACATTATAAATTAACATTTTGCAGAATACAAAGTATAGATTTTGCAGAACACAAAGTATAAATTAGTAGTGTATAATAAATTATATTCCTTAAAACTTAAAATATCGTCATTAATATAGTGAATATTCCAGTTTGTTCAATTATAGAGCTTCAAATGTTTTTTCAAACATTTTGAAGCTTTATAATTGAACATAATGTATATTAGATATCAGAGTATATTTAATAGTTGTAAATGAAATATAAAGATACTTAAACATAGAAACAAATCTTTTTATTTATCCATTAATCATTAATTTGTTTTAAAGATTGCAAATTTGTGATGAAGATTTCTGATTTCAACCACTGTTGATTTATCTTAATGACTGTTTATTTGTATCAATAACTCAAGCAATTGTCACACTGAAAACTATTTTAATATGACTAAAGAAGATAACTCAAGTAAAATACATATTGCTTATATGTAAATAAAAATGTAAGTAATTATTTTAATTAAATTAAAAATATAATTTCTTTTTTTAAAAAAAGTTTTTTTTATCAACCCTGATTGCATGCAATAATCATGCATAAATACTTAAATGTATAAAACTTATAATAGTGATAAATACACAAGTTTGATACCAAAATAATAACAAAAATACACAAGTTTGATACCAAAATAATAACAAAAAACACTCAATTTATGCATTAATAACATACTTTATGATTAAATTTAAAAAATTTACCTGGACAACCATAAAGTTCTGTTCTAGCACATATTCCTTCATTCCATTCTTTTGGCTTAAGTTTGATGTAACGCGCTACAATTGCTGGAGCCAGGTCTCGTGAAGCAAGTTCATAGACATTTTTATTTCCATCAATATCCTGAAAAAATTATTTAAATTTGCTATATACACACTATATTACAAATAGGTTTAAGCAAGAAAAGCGCTGACCAATCAGAAAAGAGGGATACACTTTATTACAAATAACTACAATATTAACTGTTAGTGATGAAGGTTATTTGTGGTGAAAGCTTATGGTAGTGATAGAGCGCTCGCCTCATAAGCCAGAAGTTTTGAGTTTGATCCCCACCACATCTTTGGTGGTACCGGGCTCCAATTTGTTTTTTTGTGCAGCGGCTTCCTTCGCCAAGGTTCGTGTTTTGGAGTTTTAGAGCTGAGAGAAAGTTGTAACCACAACTAAAGCAGCCTCCTTAACTCTAGTGGCCTTGCCCTTGGGTTGTTAATACACACACACACACACACACACACACACACACACACACACACACACACACACACACACACACACACACAAAGCTAATGAACAGAAAAAGACTGATGGCACGTAATCCAGTTAATAAAACAAACAAAAATATAAAAACATAAATATTAAATCATGTATTTTTTTCTGATAAGGAGCTGTCCATAAATTATGTCAACAATTTTTTATTTGCAACTTTCCCCTTCCCCTCCCCCTTGACAAATGTTTATTTGAACAGTATATCAATATTTGTGCAAGGAGCTAAAGAGCCACATCTTGACATTGAAAGAACCACATAAAGATTGGGATTTGTAAGTTGCCAAACCCTGGTATGAACCTTTAAATAATGCAGACTATGTACGTGCATAAACCTTTTTTGCTTACACAGTTCAGACTATTCAACAACAACCTTGAAAAAATAATAGTGTTACAAGTAAACATCTTGTGTGTGCTTACAAGGGTCCACCAAGGTCTGTATGTGTTGGATCTTTTTAAAACACAGTATGGTTTTTAGAAAGTAGGCTTTTAAATAGCTGTTTATAACACTGATGGTTGAGTGAGTGTGTAATACTCCAAATGCAACTTAATTTTTCTTTTTTTAAGTAATTAAATTAACTTAAAAAAATTTAAACATTGTCGACGCCAACTTGTCTTGACCTCCCCCTCCCCCATCTCTTTGTCAATAATTATTAAAAAAATTGCAGACTATCCCCCTCCCCCATTATTTTTTGGCATAATTAATGGATAGTCCCTAAGAAAAGAGAACTAAAAAAAGCATTCAATTAGAGTTGAGAAAAAAATCTATTTTTTTGTTAACATGTTTTTTTACCAAAAAATTGTTGTTTTTAAGGGCTTCCAGATTGGGTTTTATGGTTTTTATAAATTCTTAAAGTAATTTTTTATATATTTTTCTAATTAGTTCTGAGTTTTTTACATTCATTTTTAGATTATTTTAATATTAATAAAATACATACTATAATATCAAAGTACAGATTTTTTATTTCTAAAAATAATTTCCAAGTCTCTAGAACTAGTTTTTTTATTCCAAATTTTTATTCATTTTAAGTTTTGTATAATATAAAATTTATAATTCAATAACAAGCAACAATTTTATCTATCTTTTCATTCTACCTCCAGTGTGATCACAGATTATTTTATTACTTTTATTAGTTATTGTTAGGTTTTGAACATAATAACTAAATAATTACTTTAGAAATTTTCTTAAAATGTTATATTCTAAAATAATCTCATAATTTAGTTATCAGTGATAATACATTGATTATTAACAATACATAGATTAGTAATGCAATGATTGTATAACTTAAATTTACTTTTAATATAATTTATTATGAACTTTTATAGAGTATGGTGGGTATGAATAGTTAAAACGGATTGATTATTTATTAATTGATTCGCAGATATTATTGATAAGATTTAAAGATCTTGCTAACACTATAGAGAAGACTAGTTGGTCAATAATTGGAGGGGTCATAGTAGGTCATAGTGTCACAGTGGGGTCACAGTGTTCTATAGAGTTTTAAAATTGGAACAATGCTTTGGCAATTTAAATAATCAATTTTATTTAAATTGGAACAATACCATGGTCTAACAGCCAGGAAAAATAGATTCAGTCAAATATTCTTATCAAATAGTTTAAAATAATTTTTTTAGAACAATTTTGAAATGCTTTGACAAAAATGTGGTGTGAACCACAAGTTGTACAAGATTCCAATTGAAAAATGATTTTAGAAATAGAAACCAGTGTGTTTTGGATGTATAACAATAGGTTGACCTGGTTAACTGGCAAGGAAAAGTTATTTGCAAATAGTTTTGTCTTGTCCTTAGAAAATTTAATAAGATCAAACTAATAGATTAGAGATGGAATGTTAGACTTACCATTGTTAATGAAACTTTTGAAGATTTTCTAAAAGTCTCTAGGACCTAATTTCTGAGATAAGATATAGGATTTAGCAAACTGAGAATATTGGAGCTTAGCATTAGACAGCACCTTTTGGCATTAATTTCTTGCAATAATAAACAGGCATATTTTCTCAAGGGAAATGTTCTTGTGAAAAAGATGAAAATAATGATTACAATTAGAAGCAGCAACTGCAAAAGAAAGAAAAAACTGCGGAGTAGAATGAGGTTTTACTTGAAACTACTCCAGATTTTACTGGATCCAGAAGATTGTATTGGAAGCACATTTATAAGTGGAAAGACAAAAGACTTCAGTCCAAGGACTGTCAGAAAAAAAAACATGAAAAGAATTCAATTCAGCTTTAGGGTAAAAATAAGTAGTGCAATGTTAGTGAGAGTGAGTGCAAAGTAGGCACAATGATAACTATCTCAACAAACCTAAATAAACTATTTAGTAAACACAAAGTTAACCTTCTGATCAGAAATATCTTATTTAATTAAAAAAAGAAATAAAACCTTTCCATCAGCTTTCTATTACCTAAATGGTTATTATATTTTCAAAACACAACTGACAATTTTTGTGAACTAGTTACCAGTGGTGTCACTGAGGTTGGTGTCACCCAGTGCGGTGAATTTACGGTGTCACCCTCTCGACTTTCACTATGAATCTCTTTAGATTTTGCCTCTACTAGACCAAATACATAATCTGAATCCAATAATCACTTAATTGCTTAAAGACACCATTTGTCTTCCCGTGTATATAAAAATGAACGGTTATGAAACCTAACAGTTCCGACTAGACCAGGCTGAGCTATACAAATTCTAATGTCGGCAAACTCTACTGTCTGAGACAGAGCTAGGGGTAACATCAAAATGAAAAATTTCCAATTGTGACTACTGACTAGCAACAACTTGTTTCCTCTCACAATAAATGGTTTTTTTTCATTTTGGTGTCACCCCTCTGTATCAAGATGTGATGGTGTCATCCGGTACGGCTAGCACCCCCTAGTAACGCCACTGCTAGTTACATAATAAATAAGTATGTTTAGGCATATTTAAAAAACGAAATAAATGCTCATGCTTGAGTTTAACTTGATTTTTGTTCCATAATTAAAAATTTTTTATTAATTAACTATACAACACTAAGCTCTATATGCCTTTTAATTTTCTGTGCAAATATATATATATATATATATATATATATATATATATATATATATATATATATATATATATATATATATATATATATATATATATATATATATATATATATATATATATATATATATATATATATATATATATAAATATATATATATATATATATATATATATATATATAGATATATATATATATATATATATATATATATATATAATATATAATATATATATATATAATATATATATATATATATATATATATATATATATATATATATATATATATATATATATATACGATCTATAAATAAATATATACATATCTACGGTCTATAAATAAATTGTCATGAATAAGTATATAAGCTAGAAAATTTAATACAAAAAAACAGTAAATAATAATAAAAAATGCAGCTTACAGCCTTTCCCATAATATCCTTATACTCTGTCCATTTCTTTGCATCACTGCTATAATCCAATGTATATAATTTTACATATCGACCAGTGTCTAATTTCCCTTCGGTTGCTATTTTAGAAATACTAAATTCTTCACCTAAATCAAAAACTATATATTTAAAATATAGAAAAATATAATTGAATACAATGTGTACTAAAGTATGTTTGAAAATTAAAAGTATATTTGAAATTAAAATATTCAGAATCTCAAATTATTATTTTTCTATTTAACCAAAATTTAGCCCCCCTTCCTCCCCATAACAAGTTGGTAGTACGTTTTGTGGCACTACAGTACAAAACCATATTGGATGGGAACAAGACTCGTCATTAACGCATTTTGTTTTATATTTTTAATACTTTAACGCAGCATAAACAATAAAATGAAACGCAACGCGTTAATAATGCGTTTTGTTTAATGTTTTCTCCCATTTTTCAATGTTTTCTCCCATTGCACGTTTTGCGACGCTACTGTGACCCCAAAGATATTTAGAGTTAAAAATTGTAAAACTTGTAAAAATTGTAAAGTTTGTAAAAATTGTAAAACTTGTAAAAATTGTAAAGCTTGTAAAGCTTGTAAAAATTGTAAAAACTTACCGCTTTTTAAAATCGGAATTAAGTTTATGCAATCTAAAACATTCCTTTCTTTTATAAGAGTGTTTTACATGTATATATGAAACATTTGTTTTGATTTATAATAGCATATGTGAAGAATTTATAAAAATTTCAAAAGATAAAAAAATTGAAACCAAGATTATGATTAATTTTTACATAATAAAATTCATAAATTTAATAGAAAACATGATTATATCTACAACTATACATAATTTTAAAAGAGTATTTACCAAGATCAACAGCAAAATATTGCTTGTCATTTGAGATGCTCGGACACCAAGCATCAGTTGCAGTAAAATTCAACTGTGATGAGGAGGTCTTAATGTCACGAGTTTCCAAAAACCCCGTTTGTATTCCCACAGGGTCTTTACACGAATGACCTAATAAAAGAAAGATATAACACCTTTAAAACGTTAACTAAAAAGTTTTATAATAATAAACTGCTTCGAAAAATTGATTTTAAAATGTATGCTCACACTTTCAAATTATTTTGATAGATATAATTTTTTGTCGCGAAATCAATATAGGAAAATATCGATTTTGTTTAAAAATACCTTTACTTTTGCTAATTACTGATTTCCCGCTTAGTAACGCAAAGAAACATGCGTTAAGAACTGCGATTAACCTTTTATACATTTTGTTTTATATTTTATTTTGGTTTTATAATCAGTTTTATTCATGAAATGATTATATCTCCACGTTAGATAACGAGTTTGTAATATTCGCAACTCTTCAATTGACTGAACCCATTAGCTGGACTATCTCGTGCGCTTTTGCAGAATAAATATGTGCTTGGAGATGTTTTGCAGAATAAACAATGGAGACGCTTGGAAACGTCTGCTTATTCAGGTGGAACGCAAATTTTTGTTTTTATTTTCTCAAACGTGAAAAAAATTATCAATATTTTAATTATAGTTATTCGAAGCACTAACTAACAATTTGATTAGAGATTTAATTGTCCAACTCTAGCCACTTTGAGGCAGGCTCGGTTATCGGAACAAGAAAACCTGATGTTATTGCCCTTCCTTGCAATATTATCATATTGCTGTATATTGGTATCATAATCTTTACAATATTTATATATTATTAAACTATATACTATCATTTATAACTTATAATATTAAGCTATGTCTATATAAAAATGGACTTTAGTTTTATAATTAATTAATTCTTGTTATGTTTTTAAGTTCAAGTTGCAAAAAAAAAAAAAAAAAAAAAAATCAGTTTACATTCGTTTCAAACGAATTTGATTTATTTCACTGATTTTGGCGGTTTCTTTACATTGTCTTTACATTTGTTACTATAGTTTATTTTGTAACGGTTTTTATCATAGCACTATTTTACGTCTAGCGACTGTTTATGCAACTAAGTCAAACAATGGAAATTTAAAAATATATATTTATAAAGCTTTTATTTATTTTTGATTTAATCACATTTTTATTGTTTTTAAAATTTTTGTGATTTTTATTGTTTTTAAAATGATTTAATTGATTAATTTATTTTTTAATTTATTTTTTAAAGTTTACTCAATACGAAAAAAAGAGACCTGAGGTTAAAGGCAACTAAATCAGCAAATGCATTAACTGATTTAGTTAAATGGGCAATGTTATCATCATATTTAACCAAGGATGGTTTAAATGATTATGAGTTGATTGAATGCGTGGAAAAGCAGTACAATTATCTCGGATAAGTCAACGCAAAGTTAAAGAAGGATTAAATGACTGCGTAGTAGCTTAGTCGAGTAAATAGAAATGAAAAGCTGTGAAGAAAAGGCTAGTAAATTATGTAGAGATATTAAATGATGGTCAACTGGCAGCGAACAGCCTAAAAGAGTCTAAAATAGTAAAAAAGAGTAAATATGTGTTAACAATAACTTATATCTAGATTTCAAGGGTTTACAAGATGTTTTAGAAAATATATTTTCTGAAACATCTTGTATTTTTAAGATGCAGTTCCAAAATTAGAAATAAGTAAAAAAATTTAAATTTTTTTGTAGTTTGTTTTTTACAGGTGATTTACGGTTGGTTGATAATGTATTCTGATGACTAAAGAAAGCAAACTTATGATTATACTGTAGATCATTTAAAGAAGATTTAAGATGAACCTATATGTGTTTCATGCGAAACATCGGATATGTTTCTCATCTCCATAACAACATCGAATATATTCATGCGAAACATCAGGTGTTTCTCATGTTATTCCATCGAATGAGAATAACATGAGAAACAAGACCATAACATCAGAAACAAAATCAAAACATGTCATCGCATTGGAAACAAGATACGAAACATCGGAGTACCACTATGTATTACATGTTTGTTGTAGATAACAAATTAAATTAAATAAATATAGTTATAGTATGTATTAAAAAAGACGTATTTCTTTTTACATAAACCATATGCGGTATTTAAACAGACAGGATTTTGTTTAACTTTTTGTTGTTTAATTTTTTGTAATATAGTGGGACGGGAAAGTCTTAGTTTTTAATACTCCTCAATACACCAACCATTCAGATAACAAGAAAAAAAAATTTGCCTATATAATATAAATTTATTATATAGGCAAATTTTTTTTCTTTCTTACACATAATTTTTTATTAAGATTAGGTAATTTAGTCAGTTTCTCATTATATCACTTTTGCATTTAAAACTGACATTATGAAAAGTTTAGAAAATAGGAGGGCTTTTCAGATGTTAATCATGTATAAAGATAAATATTTTTTAAAATAACACCAACACTTTTGAAATTTGCATGGTTTACAAGCTACCCTCTAAATAAGAGGTCTTCAAAACTTTTTTGTGAAGTTTTTACAAATTTTTGTTGAAATGCAGTCGACACGTCAGTTGACTGTCTGGAGCCCCATAGTTTGAAGGAGCTTCAATAAACATTTATTTCAGCTATCAAAAATCATAAATTTGCGCCAGTATCAACTAATAACTCTTTTCTGATGCAATTATCTGTAAATCTTAAATACGTTGTAAATACGTAAATTTAGACAAAATACATTAAATTTGAAATTGTTTTTTCTCAATGTTTTTAAGTTTCACGTTTTCTACAACTATTTTTTGTTTATGTATATGACGCTTTACATGAAAAATTTCGTTTGTAAAAAACAATAATTTGATGATATATATAAAAGAATATAGCAGTGACACAGTGCTTGAAGCACCTTAATCAAGAGGTCTAATATTCGATGCCTGCTCTAGCCTATAAATCTCGTTAAATTTCTCGTTAAATGCTTTTCCGCACTGCCTTGTGACAAAAATGTTAGATCTTCTTAGAGCACTATAACAATGAAAAGAAAAAAAAAAGAAAATCATTTTTTAACATTTTATGTAAATGACAATATTTTTTCTCTCAAAGAATACGTACCGGTCGTATCATAGAACACTCGGAGCATTTAACAAGTCTGGCTAATATATTTTGAGAGTTATATTAAATTTTCTAAGAAAATTGCATAATCGTTTACCACTTTATACTCTAAGAAAAAATAAAATGAATTTTTTTTATTTTACAAAAACAAAGTTATTTGTCAATAAAAAGATAAGCTGATTTTTGGTCATACCGTTGTGCGTTGGATGACAAAAAGTTATGAAAAACCTGTTTCACTAATATCGTAGAAAATATTACGTTTTAATTTTGCACACAGGCGCTATGTTTAGGTACGCATGCGTGAGAAAATGCGAAAAACTTTTGAACTTTTAAAATGGCTACGGTTCTTAATTACAGAGTATATTTTATATAGCAACCGTGTTATTTGTTATTTGATCTCTGAAAACTAAATGTTGTAGCCTTATTTTTATGTAGATTAGTATATTATTACAAAAATTTTACAAAAATATAAATAAAAAAAGGATAAAAAATATCTTAGAGTACTTAAACTTTATTTTCAATTAACAACTTTTTAGTGTAACTCGTAGTTTTGTTTATTTATTTGAAATCAATTTTCTTAAAATCTGACTGTAGAATTTCAATAATTTTTTTTTAAACTTCAGATAAATATGTACTATATTTATGATATTTTTCTGGTCACTGCTTCAACTTTTTTTCAGTATAAAAATTTGTTTTTACTGTTATGACTATTTACTAATAATATTAGTAAATAATCATATATATATATATATATATATATATATATATATATATATATATATATATATATATATATATATATATATATATGCTTTTGTTACCTAAAATATGTAAATATTTTTTCGCAGTAAAATTCTTCGCAAGTAAAATAAAAAAATTAGTTATGATGCAAGTATGCATTTTTTAACTGTATAAGTGCATATATTTGCATATATAGACTGTTTAAATGCATATATTTGCATATTTATATTTAAAAAAATTTTCATTTAATAATAATCTCTAAGCAATTTAACTTGTAGAATAATTTATTTTATAGTAATTTTAGTTTTTAATTATGTTAATATTGATTTGATTTATCTGACTTACTTATTTACAGTTAAACAAAAACTGCAAAGTGAAAAATATAAATAACTTTTCGAAAGAAATGGCGTTAAGTGCGGAACATCTTCAACACATAAACTAATGAAGGAAACAAAAGTAGTTCTATATTATATTTGCAGGTTGATCATTATTTGTGTAATGCTTTTGTGATGTAATTATTATAGATTTTTTATTCAAGTATACAGAGCAAAAGTTTCATCTGCAACCAGTCTTTGCATAACTTTTGTAACAGAATTGTGCAAATCTTGTATTGAAACTATTTTTAAAATTTTCAACTCTTGTTTGTGAACGGCAATTGATGAAAATGAAGCTGAAAGATCACAAATGCTATAATTGGAATATAAGATTAAGAGCAAGAAATCAAATAAAACATTTTAGGCAGATGAACATGTAAAATTTTATGGAAAAATTTTTTGGAATTATTATGTTTTTTATTTATGCTACACCATACTTTTAGCTTTAAGAAAGGATTAAAGAAATATATTTTGTTACGCTACATTATATACTTGTTAATATAAGACAGCTTTGTATTAAAATATAAAAATACAAATATGTTATTCATAATTCAAGCCCTATATAAATATAAATATAAATATATAAATATAAATATATATATATATATATATATATATATATATATATATATATATATATATATATATATATATATATATATATATATATATATATATATATATATATATATATATATATATATATATATATATATATATATATATATATATATATATATATATATTGTTTATATATTTTACTGTTACATCAAGTATCAGGAATTAGCTAAATTACTAATATTTATAATATAAGAACGAAATTTTTGGTACTAAAAATTAATTTTGCTTTTTTTTTTTTTGTAACTTGCACTATAGTTTTGATAATATACTTGTTTTTCAACTTGCTTCTCGTGCAGCAGCCTTGTTCACTGAGGTTCATGTTTCGGAGTTATAGAAAGGGTTATAACTACAAAAGTAGTCTCCTCAACTGTAGTCGGTGTAGAAGTGAATAATTATATATATATATATATATATATATATATATATATATATATATATATATATATATATATATATATATATATATAATATTACAAACAAATATTAGCAATTTAGCTGATTTCTGGTACTGCAGGTAAAAGTAACATAAAAAGAGTTTATTATCAAAATACAATATAAGCAATTTTGATTTTATGTGGCTTTTTAAATATTATTTAATTCAACATATGATTGGAACCGTAAGTGCACTGTATTATTATCAGCTTATTTATTATTAAGATATTTTAAAAAATTTATTTAGCTATATGTTATTATTAATTTTATTAAAGTTACCTAATATTTTTAATTTCAGTTAGAGCATAAAAGTAAAATTGTTTACACTTCGTTTTGATGATAAATATTTTTCTTCTTTATTTGTTGTTGTTTTTAGTTTTTATTTTATGTTGTTGTTTTTTTATTGTTTTTTTTTTGTTGTCAAAAATATTTAACGTAATTTTTTGTTTTGTTCGTAATGTTTGTTGTATCTTTTGTTTTGTTTTGATTTTTTAAGTGTTTTTATGTTTACATTTTATTTAATTAGTTTCTGTTTACATTTTTATTTATTTATTATTTGCAATATATTTTGGTTATGATATTATAAGAGCTATGATTAATATATTTACTAAATCATTATAATTTTTTTTAGCAATAGTTGCTTTTACGTCATCGTTAGTTGTTACGTTTCTTTAACGTTAGTTGTTACGTTTCTTTAACGTTAGTTGTTACGTTTCTTTAACGTTAGTTGTTACGTTTCTTAAGTTTGCTTAACCTCTTCCAATGATGCATGAATTTTACTTAAAAGTTTCATAACAACATTATTTTTAGGTCAGGTCAGGTTTTCCTGCTACTGGTAACATGTAACCCAGTACAACCTGCTCCATGTCCTGCTGCCTTGTAGGATACGCTTTTTTAGGCAAAGGCTAGGAGAAGTTAACTCCGAATTAAAACACCCCCTGCCTTGGGGCTCTTGGTTGAGTAAAGTCTAGAGATGGTGTCTCGATAAAAATACTCATCTTGGGCAGATGTTAAATGCATCCAGCTGCTGTCTTGTAGAAGGCCTCCTAGGCAAAGACTTAAGGGGTAAACAGATTCTATCTGTTGACCAGCCTCGCACCCCTTCCTCATCTATTAGGCTGGCGCAGATGTATTTTTAATACATTGTTTCCAGTTTAGGATGTTGAACGCTGGATCTTCTTGACTCAATGCGTGGGTATTGCTTGTGTCTCTATTTTTATGACTGGGCAACTCATTCTATTATCTCCTAATGAGGGTACAGCTCTAAAACTCAGTTTTATGGTTCTGAGGCCGGCTGGTAGTCAGGTTTCCCGAACTCTGTGGTAGCTCTCAGAGAGGCTGATTCCATCAACAGCCGAAAAATATCAGAGTACTAACAGTGCCATGTTGCGCATGGATGGTGTCCCTGTTTGTACTTTTGGTGTGCATTGCAGAGGCCACATTTGGAGCCCTTTGTTACGGCTTAGGGTTTATTAATAGTAATGAGGCTATTGCTTAGTTGTTAAATAGTGCACTGAGTACTATCTATACTTGAGTCAAGTTCTTTATAAATTGAAAATGACTAAAGTACCTAAAACTAAAAAACACAAAAAACCATCGTCATCACCAAGTTCTCTAAACCTATCATTTACTAATATTCGTGGTCTTCGAAGTAACTTTTCTTCTGTTGAGTCTTATCTCTTGCAAAGTTCACCAGACCTACTTGCTCTTTGTGAGACTAATTTGAGTTCGGCTGTCCCATCTTGTGATCTTAGTGTTGATGGTTATCTTCCTTTAATTCGTAAAGACTCCAATAATCACATGCTTGGCCTGGGCATCTACATTCGTAAGAACTCACCCATTTGTCGTGAAACTAGGTTTGAATCTACAGACTATTCATTTATGTGCTTTCGTTTAGCACAACTTCACTCTATCGCCTTTCTCTTTGTTCTATATCGCTCTCCTTCATCCCAAGATTGCACTATTCTTGATGTTATTTCTGATCAAATTGACCAAGCCCTCTCTCTTTATCCATCGGCCAATATCGTCGTTGTTGGTGACTTTAATGCCCATCACACCGATTGGCTTGGCTGTAGTGTCAGTGACTCTGCTGGCGTTAAGGCCCTCAACTTTTGCCTTTCTCAATCTCTAACTCAAATAGTCAACTTTCCAACTCGTTTTCCAGACAACCCTAATCATTTACCTTCTCTACTCGACTTATGTCTTGTTTTGGATCCTAGTCAGTGCTCAATTTCTCCACATTCACCCTTAGGTACTTCTGATCACGGTTTGATCTCTCTAAAACTATTATCAAATTCTTCTACTTCATCAGAATCCCCCTATCATCGTACCACATACAACTACCTTAAAGCTGACTGGGACTCTTTCCGTGATTTTCTTCGTGATGGCCCTTGGGTAGAAATCTTTCGTCTTCCTGCTGACAAATGTGCTTCTTACATAACTTCGTGGATTCAGGCTGGCATGGAATCTTTTATTCCCTCTCGACGATTCCAGGTCAAGCCTCACTCTTCTCCTTGGTTTTCCTCACATTGCGCTGCAGCAATTTCTAATCGAAACCGTTACTTCCATATCTATCAGCAAAACAATTCTCCAGAAAACAGACATCTGTTCACTATCGCCAGAAACCATTGTAAAAAGGTTTTGTCTGACGCCAAAACTCGCTATTCCCAGGTCATTAAATCTCGTATCTCATCACAAAAATTAGGCTCTCGAGACTTCTGGAGAATCTTTAACAGTATCAATAATAAGGGCAAATCTGTTATTCCTTCTCTCTTGTATGGTTCAGACTTTGTCACCTCACCTAAAGACAAAGCTGAATTGTTTGCTAAGAACTTTTCATCAATATCATCTCTTGATTCCACTAGTTGCGTTTTACCTGACATAGCCTTCAAACAGGTTGATCCCTTGCTTGACATTCGCATCACTTCAGCTTCTGTATCTAAAGTAATTTCCTGCTTAGACTCTTCAACAGCTTGTGGTCCTGACAACATTCCTGTTGTAGTCTTGCAGAGGTGTTCTCCGGAGCTTTCATCCATACTTTCTAAACTATTTAACAAGTGCTTATCAGAGTCTTGTTTTCCATCATGCTGGAAAGCAGCATCTGTTATCCCTATTTTCAAAAATTCCGGAGAGCGATTTGATTCATCTAACTACCGTCCCATTAGTCTTCTTCCTGTCATAAGCAAGGTTTTTGAATCTTTAATCAACAAACACTTAATCTCTCATCTTGAATCAAATAACTTACTTTCCGATCATCAATATGGATTTCGGTCTTCTCGTTCTACAGCTGATGTGCTAACAGTAATAACCGATAGGTTTTACCGTGCATTAGATAGAGGTGGAGAGGTTAAGGCTATCGCACTTGACATTTCTAAAGCTTTTGATAAAGTTTGGCATGCTGGTCTTCTCCATAAGCTTTCTTCTTATGGTGTAGCTGGTAACGTCTTTAAGATTATTGAGTCCTTTCTTTCCAATCGTAGTATAAAAGTTGTCCTCGATGGACAACACTCTTCTTCACATCCTGTAACTTCAGGGGTTCCTCAAGGTTCAATCCTTGGCCCTATACTCTTTTTAATTTACATTAACGATCTTCCAGATATTCTCACATCTAAGGTGGCATTATTCGCTGACGACACTACCATTTACTCTTGTCATGATAAGAAGCCTACACTCTCTGATTGCTTGGAGGGGGTATCTGAGCTTGAAAAGGATCTCACTTCTGCTACAGCATGGGGCTCACAGTGGCTGGTGAACTTTAATTCAGATAAAACTCAATTTTATTCGGCCAATCGTTATCGTAATAATTTAGATCTTCCTATATTTATGAATGGTAATGTACTAGATGAGTCATCTACCATTCATCTTCTAGGATTAACTCTTACTTCTGATCTTTCTTTTAAACCGTATATCAAATCCATTGCAAAATTAGCATCTGCTAAGGTTGCATCTCTTTATCGAGCTCGACACTTTCTTACTCCAGATTCTATTCTCTATCTCTATAAATCTCAAATCCGTCCCTGTATGGAACACTGTTGCCACATCTGGGGCGGATCTTCTAATGATGCTCTTTCTCTTTTAGACAAGGTGCAAAAACGAATTGTAAACATAGTTGGACCTGCTCTGGCAGCCAATCTCCAACCTTTGTCACATTGTCGTAATGTTGCTTCTCTTTCTCTTTTCTACAAATACTATAATGGGCACTGCTCTAAAGAGCTAGCGTCCCTTGTGCCATCTACTAAAATTCATTCTCGTGTTACTCGCCATTCAATTAAGTCTCATCCTTTTTCTGTGATTGTTCCTAAGTGCTTCAAAAACTCTTATTCTTCTAGTTTTTTTCCTCGAACATCAGTTCTTTGGAATTCGCTTCCTTCATCTTGCTTTCCTGATTCATATAATTTGCAATCTTTTAAGTCATCAGTCAATCGTTATCTTGCTCTACAGATTTAGTCTTTTCACTTCCAGTAACTTCCAACTCTTATAGTGGTTGCTTGCAGCCTTGTTGGAAGTGAAGATGTTAAAAAAAAAAAAAAAAAAAAAAACGTTTTGTAAGTTTATTACTGTTTGTAACTGTAACTTTGTATGTATAAGCGATTGTTGTATAGAAAGTTATACCGATTTCTTTAAATTGCTATATTATTTATATTAATTACTATATTATTAATATTACTATTTTTAAATTAACATGTTATTATTATTATTATTATTATTTATTATTATTATTATTATTATTTATAATAAATTATTATTATTTATTATTATTATTGTTATTATTATTATTATTATTATTATTTATCATTATTTTATTATAAATATTTTTATTATTATTTTTACTATAATTATTTTAATCATTGTTATTAGGTGTTTACTTAATATTAGTAGTTTATACTATGTGTAAGCAACCTTGTAATGTAATACCAAATATTTCAGAAAATATATTGATTGAATTGATTGATTGAATTAATGAAATTGCACTTTGATATATAAGGAAATAGTCATAACAGTAAAAACAAATTTTTATATGGAAAAAAGTTGAAGCAACGACCAGAAAAATATCATACATATAAAACATATTTATCTGAAGTTTAAAAAAAAATTATTGAAATCCTACAGTCAGATTTTTAGAAAATTGATTTCAAATAAATAAACAAATCTATGATTTACACTAAAAAGGTATTAAATAAAAATAAAGTTTAAGCGCGCAAAGATTTTTGTTACATCTATTTATTTAAAATTTTGTGATTTTTGTATTATTATATTGATTTACGCTTAAAATAAGCCTACATAATTGGCTTTTCAGAAATTAATTAACAAATAATCTGTTGCCATCTAAATTATTCTCTGTAGTTAAGAACCGTAGCCATTTTAAAAGTGGAAAAGTTTTTCGCATTTTCTTACGCATGCGTACCTAAACATAGCGCTTTTTACTTATATCTGAACGACCGTGTGAAAAGTAAAAATGTACAAATTTCTTTATATTTTGACCGTGGTGAAGTCATGGTCATTTGCACCACTGCGGCACAGTCACTGGCGCAGTGGTTACAGCGCATATTTATATGCAGGAGATCCAGGTTCGAAACGAGCTCTGGACATATTTTTGCGTCACGGTAAGAATAGAGGCGTGAACTTCCTGGTTAAATGCACTTCCGCGGTGCTCTATGACAAGACCATTAGGTCTTCTTGGGGCAGCTAAATAATGAAAAACAAAAAAAAAATTTAGTGATTATTATGGCAACATCATAGATTTAAAAAAAAAAGTTTAATGCATTTTTAATTTACCCATAATCAGATTTTTTAAAAGTATTAAGATTTAAAATAAAAAGTCTTTAGTGCCGTCAGTAACACGTGTGCTTATACTCAATTTTGCAGATCGATTCTCACACACTAGCGGATGATAAGTAATTATCCGGAATGAGTTTAAAATATCTTGTACGGCTCATTAAAAAGTAATAACGATAACATTTTTAAACAGTTCTAAAGCATGTTTAAGGCTTATTTCATTTTCAATTTCATTTTCTTACAAAATCGTCTTCTATAGTTCCTTTTCGACGTGCACCATCTAATCGAGGCTTCACTTCTCTAACAAGCTCTTATACGCGTGTTCCATATTAAATTCAGTTAAACATTTTTTTAAGAAATTTGCAGGGTTTTTTTGGATAGCACTTGAACATTGTTTTCAACTAAATAAGCTATTATAGTTTTTGCATAATGTGAACTAGCTAAACCTGCCCAAATATTTTTTGATCAGAATGGTACTGTTACGAAAAATGATATCAATCTACTTCTAAACAGTCTTTCTTATATACATACTGGTTAATAGCAAAGCCACTTCTTATTTTCAATGATTCAGCAAACCTTTAAAATTTTTTTGTTTATGTTTAAAGTTTTTGCTTATTTTATTGATGGAGGAGGTTTTATCATCAGTATGATAGAATCTATTTCCATTGCAACTTTTTTTTTTTAATTTTATTTCAAGGTGCTCCAAGAAGTTCTTACGGTCTTAACACAGAGCATTTGAAAATAGTTTACGCCTCCTTCCTTACCAATGTAATAAAAGTTACTAAGAGATTTGAACCGCGGATTTATAGCTTTTGAGGCAAGCACGCTAACCACTGCGCTACGACAGCTCGATTTAAATGTGAAAGTGTGGAATAAGATTCATCATCCAAACCTCAATCAAAGCTCTTGTAATTCATGTAAATGACATTCAAGTAAACGACATTTGCTTCTCGTTTCAACCATCTGAATAAAACTTCTATCTGATATTTTAGTTTTTTTGACATAATTAATCCCTAGTTTATGATTTAGAACCGTTAAAACATACGGTTGACTATAATTAAAATTTTCAGCTAACTTTATTTGTGATAAACAACCTTTATTGTTTATTGATTGTCTCAATCGATTTCAACCGCATTTATTAAAAACAACAGCCAGTTGTTTGCTACTGATTTTTGATTTTCATCAATTCCATCTTCATAACGCTTGATTATATCATAAATTGTTGATTTGTTTGCTCCTTCAGCTACAAAATGATTAAATATGTACTTTTTTCCTTCATTTATATTTTTTTCATAAAACTTGTACACATGTTTTCGGAAAAGCTCTTTTTCAGGCAGTTTATTATTAGAAAGATAAATATGGTTTTTGCAGTGCTTTATGAATAACCGAAACCGAGATTCTTTTATGCGCAAAAAGTAAACTGAAGCGTATAAAATTGCGTTAATAGTATTCAAAAAAAACCAATTAGCGTTTTAAAATAAAAGATGTTAATACAGCTTTGTTTTCACCCATTTTTAAGTTTTATTGTTGATTTGTTGTATGAAAAGCCATCTTGCCTCATTTGCCATCTTGCCCCGTTTTTCCCTAATAACAACATATAAAAATTAAGAAAAAAATATCCGAAGAAGCATTTAATGACCTAGATTTAATTTAAATCGATAGATTTTAAATTTAATCTAATAGTTTTTTAACGTTCAAAATCTATGGAATGCAGTTTTAAAATTAAAGTTATTAAAGTTTCAAAAAACTTGAAGGATATAAATACATTTTTAGGATAAAGCTATTGATATAAAACAAACATAAGTTTCTTTTTTTACAGCATTTTACAATATCAATATTATTATATATCAAATAGCCAAATGAGTTCATATTTGAAGTAAGGTCTTCTGATATTATCAGAAAACTAGTTTTACCAGAAAAGCCAAAAAATTAACAAAAGTATTATGACATTAAAATAAAAATTTACAAAAAATAGTTACTTATTAATACATCGATTTTAATGTACACAATCTTAAGGATTATTTTGTGAAGCATTTCTATGTTTTTGAATGTTATTTTTATTTCATGAGAAAATAATTTTTTTTTAGATTAAGTTCTTCATTCTTATCAATAAAAAAAGATTATCTTTGTTGGTACTTTTAGTTTATTTTTTGTTTTTGTTCTTTGATAAGTTAAATATTTATGAAAGGAATCGAGTCACTATTTTAATTTCTCTTACGAAACCTCTCGCAGATGCGTTGCAACCATTTTCCTCATTACAATTTTACAATCGTATATCTAAAGATCATCTTGGTAAAAGATCTAAAGATCATCTTGGTAAAAGATCTAAAGATCATCTTGGTAAAAGATCTAAAGATCATCTTGGTAAAAGATCTAAAGATCATAAAAAAAAAAAAGGCAATTGTGAAGTGTAGCAAGATACAAAAATGTTTATAAAAATTTCTGGTTTTATTTGTAAAGGGATATTGCAAACAAATTCCAAAACAATACTCCACTGTCACACCTGTGCTTATAATATGGAGTGTTGTATTCTACAACATGGATGTGCTTCTAAAACCTGTTAATGAATGAGTTGGTAAAATCTTGTGGCTCTCGAACACATCTACTCCATTAAATATAAGCAGACAAAATTTCTTTTAAAAGACCTTTAATTACTTGGCAGTTCAAAGAAAAATATCCTTTTCTGTTTTGATACAATTCTGCATCTCTTAATAGTTTTAAAACGTTTTTCAACAAATTTATATGTTGTACACAATTTTTTTATATTTTATACAAAAATTTTTCATATTTTGTACACGATTTTAAAATTAAATCTTAAAAAGTAGTAGTAGTAGCATTAAAATGGTGCAACAGGTTTCCCTGTATAACGGGTCAATTCCAACAAGCAAAATTTTTCGAAATATTTGTATGGGTGTGGAAGATTTTATAAGTGAAACCAATAAAATATTAAACTGATTCGGACTCGATGCATAGTAAAAAGTGTAAATTTTACGGAGTTTATGGCATTAATTAAATAAAAACCAAACATCAGTTTAAGAATTTTTTAATTAATAATCAACATATCATTTGCTTGGGATAATTGGTTTTGTTAACATTTCTGTGATTTCTGTGATTTTCTATTCTGATCTTTACAAAAATAAAGTTCTGTCTTTTTTTGAAATCATTTATTAGCTTAGAAACTTCGATTACAGACTTGTTTGGAAGATATGTAAGTGACAAAACGTTCATCAGATCAACAGATAAAAACTAATATTTTTTTTAATTCGCCAGTTATTTTTTAAGAAAACAAAGTTCAAGTTAAATTTTAAAAAAGTTTAAAGCTGCAATTACATTTAGGGTGACTTTAATACTATTAAACTGAATGTCAATTTTAATCTTTTTATACCAAAAGTTTTCATTTTTTGTATTTTCATGTAGCATAATGTTTAAGAATAATTCGGATTGTTTGCAAAAGGTTGTTGGCACATACATTTTGACATTATTTGTATACTAATGAGCAAAATTGGTGATGAGCAAAAATGATTGGCTAGTAAATATTATAAGTTAGTGATTCATGTATGGTGGGATTGAAATAAACGTCAAGGGATTGTGACCAAAATAGTTATTGTTCGGAATTTTTATTAGAAATTAGCCCTGGTTCTTTTGAGATCTAGGTTGATATAGTTTTGAAAAAAACTTTGTTTACTTAGATACGTGACCCAGCGTGTAATCAAGAGTTAAACAATTCAAAAAACAATTATAATTACAATCAACATTACAATTAGTATTACAAAATTCAATGTTCTTCCGATGTTGAACATTGGCTTGAACATTAACGCAAACAACATTAATAATAATTTACTCGGTTTATGATGCCAATCTTCCGTCCTATAAAAAGACAATAAATCAACAAAACATTTTTCCTGGGTTACCTGTTTGTTATCTGGGTTATCAAATGTTTAAAAAAATTATTAAAAGTTTACGAGAAATTATATCTAAAATATAAATCATCTGCGAATGAGAAAATATACATAAAAATACAAAAAATCTTTTTTGGAAAAGTTTGAAGAAACTTTTTTTAAATATTACTGCTTTAATCTTCCTAATTAAGCAAAAAATTGTAATTGCACCTAAACATAAAAAATTGTTAACATAAAATTTTATAATCGTAAAAAATTGTAGCATAAATAAAAACATATTTATAGATTGATTTGAACGAATAAAATATATTCTTTTTAAAGTTTTAAAATCATCAATTGATAAAAGAGTTTTTTCTAATCAATTGAATATTACTAAAGTTATTTCGCTATTCAAAGATGGTGACAAAACTAACATTAGTAATTACCGCCCTATCTCTGTCTTATCTATATTTTCAAAAATACGTGAAAGAATCGTGTAAAATAGAATACAACAATCAGTTTGGCTTTTTTAAAAAAAAAAAACTTAACCGAGCTTGCTATGGGGGTGGGGGGTGGAAAGAGGGTCAAAAATGATCAAAAATTGCGTGACGTTATTTATGGACAACCCCCAAATGTTTTCAAAGTTATTTATAACAAAAGGTTGCAGCCAATATTAGTTCTTAGATACTTAATTGAGTTTAAAGTATTGATTTTTTAGCCACTTAATCTAATATTTAAGTTTTTATTGATTTTTGGTTTATAGGATTTGAATATGACCAGTTCAGTTTTGTTACAGTTGAGAGAAAGCTTATTTGAGCAAAGCCACTAAACTAGAATGGCCAGATCATGGTTAAAACGTTTGTTATTTTTTTTAAAGATTTGTTGATAATAAGCAAGTTAGTATCATCAGCGAAGTTGTAAACGGTTGCAAACTTATTGGAGTTATTAAGATAATTAAGATAGAATAAAGTCTATTATACATAATTCGTTCTAGAATTTTTAAAAAAATATGTAAGAACAGAAATGGGCCTTTAATTAGTAACGTCACAAGGATCAACGTCACAATGATCACGTGATTTGAAAATTGAAACTAGTTTTGCTATTTTCAATTTTAATTAATTCATCTTGACAAAGTAATGTTTTATAATTTTATGTATGTTCAATTTTTATTTCTACATGAGTTCTATTTTTATTTATATAATTAAGTACAATTTATTGTTTTTATGTAGCTTTTACGCAATCTCATGTCAGGTGTCTCAAACTGTCTTTTTGCGTTGAATAACGAAACTTCGGTTACATTTCATTGCATTTTCCTTGCCATACTTCTTGAAAATGGTATGGAAAATGCTGCACATCTGGAAGATGAACATTTGATTAACATTTCAATTAGATTTTTATATGAAATATGAGTGGTAATAGGAGGTTCATTTAGTTCACATTTTTCCTACCAATTAGGTCTATATAGTCTTTTGCTTCAAAATTGATTTCTGGTATAGAGAATCTCTATTCCAGAAATCAATTTATTTAACTTCAGTTCAAGTTTGTGGATTGGCTAGTAGAGACGGCTTCATTCGTGCAAGACTTGCATCGCGAAAAATAATGCCTTTATTCAATACAAAAAGACAGTTTAAGACAGATCCAAATGAATCAGATAGTTGAACTTTATTACTGCTAAACTTCAAACATTTTTCAAAAACATTTTCCGTTCATTTAAAACTTTAACTGTACATTATGGGCTGCAGAGCTTGTTTGCCAGAAACTCATGAAACAGTGTTTTTTCGTAAAAATTCAGCCCTCCAGCGGCAACTGAAGACGTTAAAGTATTTTCATAAAAATTGTAACCAGTTTTAACTTAGTCATTGTGTAATGTTTAAACTCTATTACAACTCTAGTATATGCATAGAATTTGTTATTTTTAATTTGTAAAAAAGGTCAGAAATTGTGTTTTTGTAAGAAAAATAAAACCCAAGAGCGAACTGAAGACATAAAAAAAATATAAAAAAATTTGGCACAATTACTTTTTATAACATTATTCAACTTTTCCGCTCTATTACAATTTTAAATTCAAAAAAAGTTGTTTTGATACACCCAAGTAAATAATTTCAAATACTTGTACTTCAATAAAAAAAAAATTTAATTTAATATCAAAAAGATCAAAATTTTCAGTTCTAAAAACGATAACAAAAAATAAATAAATATATAATACATTTTAAAAAGTTTTGCACACATTGCATACAAAATTAATCTGCATCAAAGTTTTTTTTATGCAGACAAAAATTACTTGCCACATCGATTTATACAAGTAAGGGAAATAAAATAAGATTTGTAAAAGGGGTTAAACACAAGAGTAAATAGTTTAAAAAAAAGCCAAGCAAAAAACTTTTAAAAAAAATTAGGTGCCAACTCAAAAATTTCCTTAAATAGCCTTTTTGATTTGAAGCAGAATTTTTTTTTTTATAAGGAATCTTAAATTTATATTCACTAAAACCTTTCTTACCTTTAAATTTATATCTGTTAAAACCTTTCTTATCTTATCTAACTTTTCTTACCTTTAAATTTTTTCATAAGTTTTTCATAAGTTTTTCCCCACTCCGTTGTTTTCAACGCTCATTAATATTTCTAACTCTTTGATCAAGCGTTTGCCTTCCTCGATTTGCTTATCAACTATAAAAGAATTTTAAAAATGGTGTTATGTATTGAATGTCTACATTTTTTGAATTAAAGCTGTTATGATTACCTGATGAGGTGTATTCTTTTATATTATCATTTTTAAATTTATCGTTGTTTTTTTCGCTTTGTATAATTTTTCTTTCATTTGGCTGGAGATTAATTTTAGTAAAAGTATATACATTTTCTTCCGAATCTTCGGAATCTTCAAAATTTTTTTTGACAGTTTGATGTTTAGCGGCTTCGTTATAAACTGGTTTAGTTGGAAAATTTTCATCCTCGTCACTGTCGTTTGTTTTATCGTTGGAACTTTTTGTTTTTTCATCAGTATCTTCTGTTTCTTCAGCTATGTCTTTTTTTTCTTCATTGATATTTTCTGTTTCTTTATTGGTATCTTTTGTTTCTTTATTGGTATCTTTTGTTTCTTCATTGGTATTTTCTTTTTCTTCATTGGTATCTTCTGTTTCTTCATCAGTATCTTCTGTTTCTTCAGCTATGTCTTTGTTTTCTTCATTGGTATCTTCTGTTTCTTCATTGGTATCTTTTGTTTCTTTATTGGTATCTTTTGTTTCTTCATTGGTATTTTCTTTTTCTTCATTGGTATCTTTTGTTTCTTCATCAGTATCTTCTGTTTCTTCAATATAGTTTTTCATTACTTCATTAGATCTTTTTTTTTCTTTATCAGTTTCTTTTTTTAAATTAGTAAAGCTTTTTGCTTCTTCATAAATGTCTGTTGTTTCTTGGTCATATTCCGTTGTTTCTTTATCTGAATCTGTTAATTCTTTGATTGAATTTTTTTTTTCTTTAACAGAATCTGTTGCTTTTTCATCTGCATCTTTTGTTTCTTCTTTCCATGTTTCTGCAATTAGAAACTCTAAATCTTCGTTAGCATCTTTAGCTTCTTCGTCCTCATCTTTTGTTTGTTCAGTAATACCTCTTACTTCTTTAACTAGATTTTCAGAATCTTTTATTTCTTTAAATATATCTTTTATTTCCTCGTCTTCGTCTTTTTCATCGTCTCTTGTTTCCTTAATAAGATTTTTCGTTTCTTCGTATGCATTTTGAGTTTCCTTGTTTGCATCATTTATTTCTTTATCATCTTTAACTAAGTTTTTTATTTCTTCATCTTTTGCTTCTTCTTTACTTTCATATTCATCTTTTGTTTCTTCTTTACCTTCATATTCATCTTTTGTTTCTTCTTCACCTTCATATTCATCTTTTGTTTCTTCTTTACCTTCATCTTTTGCTTCTTCTTCTTTTTTTTCATATGTTTCTTCAACTAAGTCTTCTATTTCTTCATTAAAAACTTTGGTTTTTTTATCAGCACCTTTGGTTTTTTTACTTTTTTCATTTAAATTAGATATATAACTACCTTCTTCATTAACGTTTCTTACGCTTTTATGTATAAGTTCTTTGTCATTATTTCCATTTAGTCCTAAATAACATAAAATTATAATTCATTAAAAATTAGTTTACAAATTTTAAGGTCATTTTAATTCCATTTAATCTGATTTATACTAATATAACAATAATCATAATAGATTAACTAAACTTAAAATTAACTAGACTTAAGATTAATTAAAGACACACGATACACAATATGTATTCATCCAAATATACTAAAAGTTATGTATTAACTCAAACATATTGCACGCTTTAACGTGATATTTATTATTTAAGACTTTTATGTTTCGAATCATGGGGAGTATCAATAACTACAACCAGGGCCGCCGAGAGTCGTCACGCCGCCGGGAATAGTAACCTTGATTGGCGCCCTTATTTAATAAAATTTCCCTATATTATAAATAAAGGACCTTTTTTTTTAGGTACCTTATTTTCATTTTGCGCCCCTTAGATACCTGCCGCCCGGGATAAACTATTTCTTTTGCCCCCTCTCTCTCAGTGGCCCTGTCAACATCACATTGAGAATTTTTTTTTAACTCGTGTACCTCAAATTATTATTTTCATAGAATAAGTATTTTAAACCTTTATGTAAGTGATTTAAACTATTATGAATGTATTATACTATAATACAGTTGATATGATATAATGATGTGATATAATTGTATGATATAATTATGTATGATGCTAATTTGATTATATAAAATAATATGCAATGTTTAATATTAAAGGTTTTACATGTTTAATATTAAAGGTTTAAAATAATTTTATTTGAGTGATTTTATAATTATTTTAAAATAATTTTATTGCTAAATGGAAAAAGTTAGCTTAATTAGTAGGAGTCTCCAACCTCCTTCACCACCTCCTTACCTCACCCCCATCACCACCACCACCATTAAAAAATAATAATAAATGGTAAAAGCAAAATGTTTTTACTAAAAGGAGTCAGAAACAAATTTCACTATTTTACTAATTATGTTTAGCATTTAATTAGTTAAATACAGCACATAAATTTCTATATTTTTCAAGCCTAGATATAAACTTTATATATCTTTGATATACGTTGTTACCTTGATATAGATCTGCTGGTTGTTTATTGCTAATGCTTCTACCAGAAAGACTAACTATTAAATTGAATGCGAATATTATCTCGGTTATTGTTTTCATATTGTGAGTGTTGTTTTCTAAACATATTTTCAGAAAATATTTTAAACTGCTTTTTCATTTTAGTATTTAAAAATACTTTTTTTATAAATGTAAACATTATTCTGTAAATATTGACATCTAGATATTAAAATATATTCATATGTGATAGTATATTATATATTCATATGTGATAGTAAATCCAATGTAATAAATGTAAAACACTATATAAAAGTAAAAATATTATCTTCTAAAATTAACCTAAAAATTAATTTTAAAAAAGATCAAAAATATACGAAGCAAAAAAATTATCAAAATTTAATTAGCATTTGATAATGGAATGTATGAGATTTGCATTATTAAAACTTTTTTAAATTAACGATATATATTTGTTATATACAATTCGTATATGTTGCTAGGCAACATAGCAATTGTAAATTAATTCTTCAGACTTGTTCTAGTGCAGACTGATTTGGAAGATAAATAGAACCACTCTGTAAATCTTCTTAAAAAACTGTTTTTGTCGTGTTTTTTTCAAAATAACTCAAACAGAATAACCTGTAAAGTTTATTTAATATTTTTTGAAATATTTAAAAATTTTTACCTTTTGCAACTTTTTTGTACTTATCTACATTAGTTTACACAAGTAAATTTTATTTTGTTGAAAAAAATGTCAATATGAACAACGTAGATTTCGTTGTAAAAATTATTCTCAAAATTAATTTTTTATTGTTTACGATGATTTTAAAATTTTTAATGACAGTAAAACATGCAAGTATTTTTTTTTTTTTTTTGAAAAATGGTTTTAAATACTTAACTTATAGCAATTTTCTAAAAGTTAAAACATCAATAATTATGATTTTAATAACAGCAGTAAATTAATAACAAACTCTCAAAAAACTCAATTACATATCTATTTAACAAAATAAAATTCTAGAAACAAATTACTAATAAATTTAAACAACGAACTCTCTCTGAAAACAAAGCTAAAATCTACATTAATCAAATTAAACAACTATAAAGAAATTTTTTAAATTCTAATTAAAAATTTATAAATAAAATTTAAAAAAAAAACACTCCTAATAAGAAAAATGTAACTTAACTTTTAACATGAAACGATAAAATATTAATAATAATAATAATAATAATAATAATAATAATAATAATAATAATAATAATAATAATAATAATAATAGCAATAACAATAGCAATAATAATAATAATAATAATAATAATAAGGTACATATGTAACATATACATATATACCACGTATGTAAAAGATTTTTTTATGTATATTACACGTCTAGAAAAAGGTACTCAATGTAGTTATAGGAAGCTCGCAAAGACTTCAGTCTTCTGCAAGCTTCCTATAACTGCAATCAAATAATTCTTTTTATCAATTTTATCAAAATTATACAAAATGTGGTAAATAAATATATAGCGAAACATCTAATGACACCTCCAAATATTAGCACATTCATTTTTATTTATTGTATTTTTTATTTTAATTAGAAGAATAAAGAGATATATATATATTGGCTTATTTTTTACGTTCACATTATTATATTGTTGTATTTGATAATTATTTTAGTCATGTCTCGGAGTTGTAAGCAACTACACTTTTATTACTTCGTAAATTTTGGACTTTATGCTTATCATATCTGTACTTGAGAGCCAACTTGTCTTAATTCCAAAAACACAATTTTATAGTAGGAGCAAAATAAAAAATTTTTCCCACTTAATATCTCATACATTTTTTAATAACCACTTTAGAAAATTAAATCATACACTATGTACAATTTATAATACTCTATATATATGATTAATTACGCGATTACGCGATAGAGATTTCAAATATATGTATAAAACTCATTTTACCCGAAAATGGAGTTAAGACAAGTTGGCTCTCAGGTACAGATATTTATATTTGTATATCTTTACCGCCAATCTGTGATTGGTTACTTGTAAATATTTTGTAGTTGTAAAATAAACATGTATAAAAATATATATATATATAAAAAAACAAGGTAAAAATAACGATGGTGATGACAAGAATAACAATACAGTTATTTATTTATTGAATTTATACAACATTATAATAATTTTAACAGTTTTTTCAACACTATAATAGTTTTTTCAATATATTCCCTGCACACAACGTTGAACCAACGTTGTTTGTATTATTATATTAGTAATTTTATTGTATTAAGGTGGTATCCAGCCATTATTTTGGTAAAAAAAGAAAAAACGTTAATAATTTTTCTTATATTTATACATGATTAATACCAATTGGTATTTATGGGTATAACTATCCAATAATTTTAATAATTGAGACACAAATAATTTCCTTTAGAGATTTATTTTTATAATTCTCTGTGAAAAATTATTAACGACAGCAACCCAGCAGGCACAGACGTCTATAAGACGTCTTAGTAATGTCTTCTACACGTCTTAAGTCCGTACGCCGCCCATAAGACATCCAACGAAGGTTCTGCGTTCCATAGGAACAGTTCAATTCCCCTGTACATTATTTTGCAGTAAATAACTCTGGTGTGATACATATAAATGTCGTCGATCTAAATTTAAAAACAGATAATCAAGAAAAACAACAAATAGCATTAAATTAGCAGCACTATATAAATTATATAAATGATTGTAATCTTATATATATATATATATATATATATATATATATATATATATATATATATATATATATACATATATATATATATATATATATATATATATATATATATATATATATATATATATATATATATATATATATATATATATATATATATATATATATATATATATATATATATATATATATATATATATATATATATATTATGTATATATATATATATATATTTTATATATATATATATATATATATATATATATTTTATGTATATATATATATATATATTTTATGTATATATATATATATATATATATGTATATATATATATATATATGTATATATATATATATATATATATATATATATATATATACGTGTATATAAATATATATATATATATATATATATATATATATATATATATATATATATATATATACATACATACATAAAAAAAAAATATATATATATACATAAAAAAAATATATATATATATGTATATATATTTTATATATATATATATTATATATATATATATATATATATATATATATATATATATATATAAATTATGTCGTAATAATTATATTTAAATAACAGCAAAATGCAGTTATTTAAATATGAATAACAGCAAAATGTTGTTACATCATTATCCAATGGCGTTATATTTGGCGTTATATTTAAAAATCAAGTTAACGGCATAATATGCTGTTAAATTTTTTTTAACAAATTTCGTTTATATTCAAGTAAAACCTAAACTAACTATTTATATGCGTACATTATATATCTAATTGATATTCAACATTATGATTACTTATAATGCATTTATTACTAGTAATAAAATGTATATTACAAAACATTTTTATCTATACAATGAAGAAATAAAATCATTTTAATATATTTGTAAATAAAACAACATAAATGATTATTTATTAGTAGATTCTTATCAATAGTAAGAATCTACTAATAAATTTTTATGTAACTGCTCAAACCAAGAAATAGGGTTCAACAACAACAAAAGCATTATATGCATGTATCATAAACACAGCTAAACAAATATTGTAGGGTAATTAAAATAATTCTTACCCAGGGTTACAAACAGTTTGGAATATTTAAAAGAAGTTTAGAAAAAAACTCTCTCCAAAAAATAAACTTTCTATGGATCAGTTTTAGCGTATAACAAACGTACTTGTTTTAGAGTATCTTTGTTGTCATGAATATATTTATAATCAAATGTGCCACGTATTTATAATAAGATATGTATGAAAGAACCATGTCAGATAATTTCATTTCTTTTAAAGAACATTAATTGTAAATTGTGATTACAAAAAACATTTAATAGTTGTGTCACATCAAAGTAGCAGCATTTAAAAAAGTAGAAAGAAAAATAAAAAAAAGTTCTACAGTTTTAAAAATATTTAATCATAGATTTTGATATTTCTAATTTTTCTGAAAATATAAAAATGGATAAAATATATATTTTCAAATCTAAATTTCTTTTGAACATATATTCAAACAATATTTTTATATTTTAAACGTGTTTTCTTACAATTTGAAATTAAAAAAGCTGAAACACAAATTGGAAGGGACTATTAAATTGGAATAACAATGAAGAGATTGAATTGGTGAAACAAGGTGGTCGAGTAAATCAAATGCAGAAACAGCGATATTTGAAACATTTGTTTAACCATCTTTGTCTTTATAGACTAAAAGACAAAACCTATGACAATTTTTATCACATTTATAAGATTATATTTACTATTTCTGTAACACAAGTTAGATGAGAAATATTTTTTTCAAAGTTAAAGCTAATCATGACGAGATTGTGAAATTATGTTGAATGACCACTAGGTGTCATATATTTGATGCTTGTCAAGAAAAGTCAACTTGATAGAATTGAATGTGGTACGACCATTTAAAGATATGCATCGTCATCCTCTTAATTGAGAAAACTGCTTTAAGAATATTGCTAGACTTTGCACAACACTCTGTAATTTTTAACTCATTATTAATTGATTAGTTTGTAATTTCGGTATTCATGATATGACTTTTTAAAAAAATGTTTTATCATATTTTCTTTGTCATATAATCAGTGGCGGAAAAGGCCGTCTTAGCAAACATGTTTATTGAAAGGGACCCTTTATTATTTGCTTGGTGCAATATACTTATCCAGTTCCCCAATGCTTATACGACAAAGAAAATATTTGTTTTGGCATCAGCTTCGGTTGAAGGCTGTGATGTGAGAAAATTTCAAAGGTTCAAAATAATACAATATTTTCAAAATAAACTTATACTTCTAAACTTGAATTTTCTAAAATTATAAAAATCATCTCTGTAGGTGAAGTATTTCAAAATTTATGCAACTTTTAAGGTGTGATTTTTGATAATAAAAACGCTATACGTTTTACGCATAACACTTATTGAAAAATAACCTTGAACCCAAAAATAAAATTTATTTTATTGAAAACCATAACCAAACCCTAAGTCAAACCTAAACCAAACTCGGAGCGTAACCCTAAGTTTGAGGGTTGGTGTTTGGTTACGGTTTGGTTTTCGTTTCGTATAAACATTTTTTACAGATTTTACGAATACTAAAGGGGGTGCCTCAAATACACGTCCGCCGCTATATATGTAAAAAAAATAAATAATAATAATGATATATTTTACCAATATTTTTTCTATAACAACTTAAAAAAAATTATATGAAAAATATAATAAGCAATGAACTGAAATCAAAATCTATAGGTTGTTCAGTAAAGCCAATGAATTAGTTTAATTAGTAAATTATTTGTATTAAATTTTAAACTGTAACAAAGTTACAAAGCTTTTAAATAATAAAATCGAAAGCGAAATAATTAAATAATTGTTTTGCATCATTCAAAATGTTAAACACCAATCAATGAAACTACCTTGTGACCCGCGAAACTTTTCTATGCGAACTCAGGGTAACAACTCTTGAGAAATTTGTATATTCACAACAATATATTGTGTGCTTAGTGCAACATTTATTTAGAATGCGCACGTCAGGTTTACTTCAAATTTTCAGTGTGAGTAGTTTAATAAATATCATATAAGATCCTTTAATTTTATGAGGGACCCGTGCCAACTTTAGGAGCGGTGGTTCATTGAGAAATACCAAGAATTTATAACGTAAAGTTACACTATTTTTTATTTATGAAAATAAACATAAATATATTAAAATATACATTGATTCTTTTGCTAAAACAAATACAAAATTTTATTTCATTTGGTTCAAAAACAACAATGCAGACTATTTTGGCCAAATTCTACTTTTGGCCGAATCAAAAAAAAATGCTGACCAATATATATATATATATATATATATATATATATATATATATATATATATATATATATATATATATATATATATATATATATATATATATATATATATATATATATATATATATATATATATATATATATATATATATATATATATATATATAGATATATATATAGATATATATATAATATATATATTTTACAAATACAAAGAAGATCAAATAAAGAAGAGCAGCCGTGGCTTGTGAACTTGCCTCAGAAACGAATGATCCGTGGTTCAAATCCCACCTCTGGGTAAGTTTTGCGACATCGGTTAGGAAGGAGGCGTGAACTTCCAATTAAATGCTCATCTGCGGTGCTCTGTGATAAGACAGTAAGGACTTCTTGGGGCACCTAAAACAAAAAAAATTAAAAAAAAAATCACAATGATCTTATCGTCAAAAGCTTTTTACGAGAGAGAGAGAGTACGTAAAATAATACACAAACGTCTTTTTACAAAAGACTAAGCAAAAATAACATTAAAACAATAAATGGTATTTAAATATATGATTATCAACTGTACTTGATTATAAAATAAAATATGAACATATATTGCTCAAACCAATAAAGCATTTTGTCACAAGTTAAATAAGTTAAAAGTATTCTAAGGTATTTTCTATAGAGAAAATGAAATCCTTTAATTTATTTTAAAAGCAGGATAAGTTAGGGGTAATTCAAAATTTGGTAAAACAATTTTGTTCCAGATTTAGCCACTATGAGTGACACTAAATTAATTAAATTTTGTTCGATAGAATAGTTCATTTACATAGTTATTACTTCTCATGTGAATCTTGCCTAATGGTTTCAAAATCAAAAAGGTCTTTAAAAGTTAAAGGAAATAAATCATACTCCCACTTATAAACCAAAGACAAATTTTAACATGCGTTTAACATATATACGTCGACGATTTTTATTTTAATAAAAAATACTGAGGAATATGCGAACCGATCCGCATAATTAACTAAACGGCTTTTCTGACAGCAATAAAGTAGTTATTTAACAAAAATATCCTTTATCCTTTACGGATAACCCACATTTCACTTTTTTATACACTTACGTCAGAAATTTTTTTCTTGCCAATTTTAAATTCATTAGTGAGCCAAAAAGGTAAAGAACAGTTATAAAATAAATGTGCGATTTATTTTCTACTCAAATAGACTTGTGAAGAACCATAGAAATACCGTTTAACAATGTCATTGTTAAACGGTATTTCTATTGTTCGTTTAACAATGACCATATTTTACCATGCAATATTTTAGGAAGATACTGATAAAACTGTTCTGTAATATATTTATAGTAATATCAAACGTTTATTTCTTTATATATTTATTTCAATATTAAACTTTTATGGTTTGAAGATAAAAAAGAAGTTTGGAGTAATTTTAATCAACAACTGAAATACTCTATATATGTAAAGGAAAAAAAAATGCTAAAACCCAATAAGCTAAATACTATTTGAATGTCCAACAATATAAATTTTTGGAAATACTGCATTTTCCCCTATAGTAAATTTTTGTTAATGGTTTAATAATTTTTTTTTAAGGAAAATAATGTTTTTTATCTTCAAAAAAAAAAAAAAAAAACTAAACCATTTACAAAAATATTGAAAGTGGGGAAATACGCGTTTTTTTAGTTTCCCAAAAGTTTGCATTGTTCGATTTCCGCCTTTTTAACATTCACCATTTGTAAAATAATTAAATTTCACTTCAGATTTAATTTTTAAAAAGAACTTTAGATTTAACTATATCTAAAGTTTATAATTTTTATAATATTTAAAAAAAATTATTTTGATTACATTAATGTTTAATTATATAATAAAGTTAAAACTTTCTTCGCGAATAAAGTTATTTATTAAATTTTCTTCAAGAATTATTTATTTTGAATGATTAATACGACTATACAATATAATAATACAACACAATAATTTGATAATACGGTATGGTACGTAAACTTCAAGTTTAGTTTTAAATCAACGCATCAATATTAAGACGCATAGCACAAGTCATTTCTATCTCCATTTCTTTTCTAAATAATTTTTATCTCCATTTCCATTAAGTCTTCGTTTCTATTATTGCAAAGTCATTTTTATTTAAAACATTGCAGTCATTAATTCTTTGTAATCATTTGTCATTAAAAAGAAATTATCAAAAAAGAAAAGAAAAAAACTAAAACCAAAGTTTCAGGTTTTTAAATAAAGCAGTTATATTAGAACTCAACACTTATTTTTTTGATGTTCATTTAAACTTAGCCAATATTCTTTTTAGAAAATTTAATTTAGATCTTAAAATGAATTAAAATATTATGATTAATATACAAATCTAATCTAAAATAAAGGTGAACTGCGTAACGCGTTAATGTCAAATAAAGCGTTACGTGTCAAAAGTAGCATCACGTGTCAAACGAAGTGTCAGTTGAATTTAGTTACTAAATTAGTTAGTCATTAAAAAGTCGATCACATTTTAGATGAATTAAAAATTAGAAAAAATCAGGCTAATTTTAGAAATGACCGTTAAAATAATACTATGATTACTTTATATTATTTTATAAGTCTTGCTATACTTTTTAAAACTATATGTCGTCGCGTACTAAATAACTATCTTAAAAAAAAACAATATTTTTAACATTGTTTTTTTTAAAAAAAAAATACTTTAAAGTAAACGAATCGGCTATAACATAAGCCATTTTACAGACCACGCAGTAGTAGAATTGGTTAATCTGAAGTATTTAATAGTGATTGGCAAGCAACCAATTAACCAATTCTATTACTGGTGGAATGGTTCGTGTTATAGCTAATTCGTTTACTTTAAAACATATATATTTTTTTTAAATTATTTTTATTTTAAAATGTTTTTATTAAAAACTCATATTGTAAATCACAATACAAAAACCATATTGTGTAGCAATCACTGATTGCTAAACAATGAGTTTTTATTGTTTTATTGGTTTTCAATAAATCATAAACTATCATTACGGAGACAAAAAATGGAGATAAAAAAACGAAGTTAAAAATAATGATCTACATTAGTTTAAAGGATACTCAACGCACAAGTATTTCTTTATACCTTATTTTATTTTCTTTAGTCGTACTTTATATCGTTTCAGCCATGGCGCAGTGGTTAGAGTTCTAGCTCAGAAAACTGAGGTCCAAGGTTTGACGTCGGTTCTAGTCCAATAAATGACATTTGTAAAGGAGAAGGAGTGAACTTCCTAGTTAAATGCTTTTCGGCCCTGTGATAAGACATTAGGACTTCTAAAATAGACGTCTTTTAAACGTCTTATACTCGTTTTGGACGTCTTTTGAACGTTTTGAACGTTTAAAATACGTCTTTTTTTGGTCCGGTGCCCACTGGGTAATAACTGCCACACAAAAAAAGTATATTCAAGTATACAGAAATAAATATCGTTAGATCATTATGCCTAGTACAATATAAACTCTGGTATCTGAAAATATAAACTCTGGTATCTGAAAAATCTCGAAAGTTTATTGTCCCCAATTACACTTAAACCAATAAAAGATATTTCACTTAAATCAGTAAAATTTAAAGTAACTTATTCGTATTTACAAAAAGGTCTTTTTTTAAATACTAATGAATTTCGAATTTAATAAACAAAGTTCTTAATTAATGTCGGCCGAAGTAAAACTAGCACTGTCCGCAAACAGAACAGTTATAAGCTGAAAACAAATGATCCTTGAATCAAGCCTTGTTGAAAACCCCATATTAAACCACACACAAACAATAAAATAATTAAAATAATTTTTAAAAATTAACTTGTAGTAGTTTGTTTAAACTTATTTTGTAGTTTTTGTAGTAGTTTGTTTAAACTTATTTCTATGTTTGTTTAAACTTATTTTGTTATAAAGTTACAAACGATCGATGAGGAAGAGAATTCTACTTCCTTAATGAATAGATAAAGATAACTTAAACCTTCTTAAAAAAAGCATTGATAAATATTTTGGTTTCTGAACACTATTTTTTCTTATAGTCTTATTCAGAGACGATTCTACAAAAAAATGACGGGGTGGCTTCTTTATAAAAAAAAAAATTAAGTCCTCAAAGCGAAAATTGACCTGACTGAAATGTGTCAAAAAGCCGACTAGCCGACTAAATCTGTATAAAAACTGACTTTAACTTGAAAATCGCAATCTTAGGAGGGGTGCAAAACCCCCTCACCCCTTCCGTAAAATCGCCTCTGGTCTTAATTCTACGTAATTAAGACTCAACACACCTCAAGTGTGTACAGCATCTTTTCTATTCTATTCTATACGCAAAAACAATTGTTTAAATTTTTTTTTAATGTTAAAAAAATTTGGCAATATATAATCAACAGCAACCTAATTAAAACATGATAATTATGTCTTATTAAAACATGACGCGATAAGGAAAGCTAAGGAAATTAGATAAACCAAAACAACATACTATTTTTATATTTCAAGCAGGACAGAAATAAAATATTCAAGGCAATTTAGTTTTAGTTTGCTATCTGTAAGCTTTAAGTTTTAAGCTTTTTTAATGGTTGTTTAAATAGTTTTTAAATCGCTATAACTCGGTTCAATCTAATTTGTAATTTTGGTCCAAACATTGCTTCGCCCATTATTCAACGTTTTCCCGATCAAAACATAATAGATAAATATCATAATAGATAACATAATATATTTAATATGCGGAATGTGTTTATAATTTAAAATTTCATATATTTTTCTAAAAATGTTGTACTTTTATGAACCGTTACAAAAACTTTATTTTCTCCACGTATAGATTGATTTATTAATAACTTTATACAATTCATCGAAGCGTGTCAACTTGATAAAAGGCCGTCCATTTTCGGCTTAAAATTCAATACAGTCATTATAAGAAAACGATAAAAAGAGCAAGTTAAAGTTACATAAATTAGTTGTTGGTTTGTTTCAAAGACTTAAAAGGTAAGTTTGGTGCAACTAAAATGTTTTATTTTAAATATGCTTTTTCTTGTTAATATCCCTTTATATTATGTTACGTACTTATATAAACTTTTCCATTTTATTTTAATTATTTTTTTTTTCTAAGTTTTAATTTGCATTAACTAACAGAGTAAAGCTTGGTTTCCAATAGTTGTAGAAATGTTGTGCAACAGTTGTGCGTTTTGTTCTACAACAATTGTTGCCGAAATAGGTTTAAATCTACCTCCGCAACCTTTGTTTTACAACATAAATTTTGTTGTACAACCGACGTTAAGTTGTGCAACTTACGCAAGAAAATGTTTCCTTATTCTTGTACATCTGTTGTACGACATTTCTACAACCATTGGAAACCAAGCTTAAGTAATGAATTAACAGACTTAGTAATGATTTAGTAACAGGCTTAGTTAACTAACAGAGATGTAAAATTTTTAAAGCGAGACATTAATTTTAAATAATGGTTTCACTTTAAACACTCGATAATTTAATATGTAAAATTAGTTTTAAATAACCACTAAATTATAAAATAAACAATTTAAACATTTTATTTTATTTTTATTTTTTTTCATCAAAGTTTTTTATTGAATTGATGAACATATCTGATAATAACAATAATAATAATAATAACAAGTACTAATTTTACTTTAATAAAAACTTACTAGTTAAAATTATCTTTTAAAGTAAAAATAATGAAAAAATCAATGAATGTTTTATTTAACTATTATCGAGTTTGCCATTAAAGATTTGTTAACTACGTTTTGGATAAATAAATATTTTATAAAAATATATTTTTACAGAATGTTTAGCTAATGCTCTATTGCAAAAAATGTTTTGTTTAAAACCCGCCCTTCTACTTAATGATTAAATTTTAATCCCGTTTGCACTTTATTATTGATTATCTAAAATGTCATTTATTTATTTTTTCTATTTCATCTTCATTTATTTTGCTTTGTCTTTTGGGTCGTATTGTTTTTAGAATTGCTTTATTAAGAAATATTTTATCTTTGGTTCATTAATTCTTTTCCTATAATAAAAAGGATAGTCGAACATACTTCTTTTAATTTATATTAACCATAACTGTTTTAGTTCTAAAATATCTTAATTATTTTTATAAAATAAGCTCAGATTTGAATTTACTAAACACTCTCAAAATACCACGCACGTTATAAAGTAAACATGATTCAAAATATCTTGAAGTTGAAAAAAGTATAGTGGACATGGCGTCTCTTTTCTTGAAAAATTTAAAATAAAATTTAAAAAATAAGCAAGAAAAAATATAGCATTAAGTATAGAAGAGAAAAAATATAGCATTAAGTATAGAATATAGCATTAAGTATAGAACTAGTGTCAGTCGGAATGGGTTGGGATTTTGTTTTATAATAATTTTTATGAGATTGTTGGTTGCATTTTTGCGTCAGTTATGAATTTATACGGATAAAAGTAAAAAAAGGAAAACATAAATTATATTATTTGCACACTAAATATTATCTTGTTTTGGTTTCTGTTGGACCTTCAACTCTCTGAAGTTGTTAGTTATGGCCTCACAAATAAAAAATTTCCAAAATTATCCGTACCGTACCAAATACTTTTGTAGCTTAAGCTATATCAACAAAATGGAATCAATATTACATAAACATCAGTTAAAATATCGAAATGTTTATTGAGAGCAACTACACTTTACTTTACAACTACACTTTACACTGCAATTGCCTTTTAATAAAGTGTCACAATGTCAATTAATTAAGCCACTTTTGTAACACAACCTGTTGCAATACATACATATAAACATCAGCGACGGATCCAGGAATATTTATTGTGGTAGATGTTGGAATATTTTTGTATTTTGTATCATTGTATCACATTTGCGCCTCCTTTAAAAAAAAAAAAGTTCCTTAATTTCTAAGATATTTTCGGACTTTCAGATTTTGGTGGGTGAGGATGCATACCCTCCATCCATGTTACTGACATACATACAATATATGTATGTATGTATGTATGTATGTATGTATGTATGTATGTATGTATGTATGTATGTATGTATGTATGTATGTATGTATGTATGTATGTATGTATGTATGTATGTATGTATGTATGTATGTATGTATGTATGTATCAGGCCTTGTTTTAAATAAAAAAGTGCTTAATGCATTAGCTTAACGCGATTTTGACGTCATAAAATTATTTTTATTTTTTTTTATAGGCGTTAAGTGTTTTAACTACCGCAATAAATAAATAACCGCAAACTAATTCAATTTAACAATTAACTCTAATATAAACTATAAACGTTTTAAATATAAATTTATTATGAAAATTTTGTAATGTTTTCAATTGTTATTTTATTATTAATTTTAGTTCAATATTATTTAGTAAAAAAAAAAATATATATATATATATTAATTATTTCTGAAATTTGTTTTTGAATAATTGTTTTTAATCGTTATTGAATAAAAAATAATAATGATTTTTTTTATTTTTAAAAATTTCTAGAGTAAACAAAAAATATTAACATTGATAAACACAAACCAGTAAAAAATGGAGACTGTCATTAAACTAAAACGTGCCTTAGTATTTATTTAACGGAACCTGTAATGTGCGCGTGCATAATAAAACCTCCGTTATATAAATATATTCAACGTAATATTAGTGTCATCAGCGGATGTTGTAGTCTACTCATGATTTCTTTACCTTATATAATAACTTGATTTATGACAAAAAAAAACTTATTGAATCGCACGCAGAAGAATTTTAACAAATTGTCTTCATTCAAATATTGCGAGTAACAGGTAATTTTTTTTTTCTGTGCTGACCCCCTCCCCCCGCATAACTTAAACTATATACTAATAAACTAATAAGAAAAGCTATATACTATTAAACTAACTATTAAGCTATATACTATTAAACTAATAAGAAAAGCAAAGACATTTTTTTTAACATCTCGAAAAAATGTCTTGATATTTTTGTTATCATGATAACAAAAATATTAAGACATTTTTTGAGATTTTATTAAAAAAAAATGTCAATTCTTAATTACAAATTTTTTTGCAAATGTTTTTTATTATAAATTCAGTAAAAAATTCATAAAAAATCTATATTACAAAAAACTTTTATATTCTGTATTAATAAATATAGAATATAGATTTTTTAAAAGTTTTTTACTAAAAACTTTACTACTTTTTATTAAAAACATTCCAAAAAATTTGTAGTTAAGGATTGACAAACAATTTTCCATGTTGCTAAATATTTGGATAAAAAGTTTAGCGTCAAATTAATTGCTATAAAAAGGCAAGATATATCGCGATGAAAAGTTACAACAATTAATTTTAAAGTAAATTCTTTTTTTTAATAAATACCTTTACATATCGTTATTTAAAAGTTAATGTGTTTTTTTGAAAATTAATTACTTCTTTTATGTTACCGCTAATTTAAAAGTTAAAAAATGATAAAAAGTAGCTTAACCAAAACAGCTCTACGCGTACGTAAAAAGCGTACGTAAAAAGGCGTACGTAAATCGCTCTAGGCGTAACGCTTTAAAACAAGTATGTATGTATGTAGTCTGTATGTATGTATATATGCATGTATGTATGTATATATTTGTGTATGTATCTAGAGGGCTTTTTTTTTTAGAAAGCAACCGGCAGTTTTTATAAATTTAACCCAACCACCCCCACCCCCACCTCATTTTATTTAACTATATAACAAATGTTAACAACTTTTGCTTAGAAAATTTGTATAACATAGATAAATATTCTATATTTATATGGTTTGTTTAACTTTGGCTAAAAGTCTTTTTCGGTGTTATTTTTTGATATTTGTATAAATTTTTATTTATTAATTGTAAAGTTCATATTTTTTTATATGTTTACATTTTGACTTTGTCCATGTAAACCTTTTCTGATTTAAGTTGGCGCTAGTCTAATGTATAACTGCGTTTTTTGAATATATTTAGACATTAAAACTTAGTAAAAATGGAAATAAAGACTGCGATAATATTTGTATTTGCTTTATGTGTTTGTGTATTTGGCAGAAGTATAAAGATTAAGAAATCAATCGAAACAGAGTTTTCTCCAGGTATTTTTTTTCCGTTTCTTCTTTTGCAAATTCTTTCTTTCTAACTGACAGATTTTGACAAATCTAATAAAAGGTTTTAAGTTTCATTTAAACATATAAACGAGGGTGATTTAATTTGACTTGAGTTTCAAAACCGTTAATCTTACCGTTTTTTGTTTGTTTTTGTTTTGTTTTTTACTTAAAGACGCAAAGTCTAGTCTTTGAATGTTAAAGATAAACCTATAATTTGTATACATACATACCTATATACATACTTACTACTATACTTGTATGTATAATTATATTTTTTATACAAATAAATAAATCTTTCTGAGGTCTTATTATAAGTAGTTTAGAACCCGCATTTTTTTTGTAAACAGAAGTTTTAAGTGCACCTTTAAAATTTTTCTATATAAAAATCTCGCATATTTTTTGTTTCTCTTGAACTTTACATTTTTGGTTATATACAAATTTTTTATAACTATAATACAAACTTTTTGTATTTCTTAATTCTTATTGTAAACCTATAACCGGTTTATAAACTTATAACAATAGGTGGTTTGAATTATTTCTTCGGCTATAATTTTACAATAAAGAGGGCGAATGCTTAATTTAATATAAATTATTTAATAAATACTAATAAAATGTAAAACTCATAATTTCGAATCTGCATAAGTGCAAACGGGCGTAAGTGTAAAAATAGTTCTTATGAGGACGCCGTTCAGTGGTAATTTTAATGTAGTTTTCAAATAATTATAATTTAGATATGATATTTTTAACTTATTAACTTTTTGATAGAGCAAGATGCTGAAGTAGAAGATACTGATAATAAAGAAGATTCCGAAGAAGAAAAGTTTGAAAGTGAATCTGAAATAAATGACGACGAATATAATGATGAATTAGATCAGGAAAGTGAAAATGATGATGAAGACGAAACTGAGTTTGATGCGGAAATCGATAAAGACACTGAATTAAACGAGGAAAATTATGGCGAAGATGAAGATGAAGAAGAACCTGAAAAGAAAAACGCTGACGAAGAAGATTCTGAAGCAGTTAATGAAAAAAATTTTAAAACAGAAGATTCTATAAACAAAGATGTTAATAATAAAGAAGACACAGAGAAAACCTCTGATGAGAAAGAACTTGCAACAGATGACTCTACACTTACTGATGATGATGCAAAAAGTATGAAAGGTAACCAAGATGATCAAGATGTTGATGAAGATCTTGAAGCAGAAGATGATGATTCTGAATCAAAAGACCTTGACGAAGAGTATGCTGAAAACAACGACGACAACGAAGAAGACACCAAAACAACCGGGAATAACCAGGAAAATAAAGATGTCAACCAGGAAAGTATAGATGTCAATGCAGAAAACGAAAATTCTGAAGAAAATGAAAACATTGAAAATGATAATGAGAAAAAGTCTGATTCAATATCTGAAGAAGATAAAGATGATAAAATAGATGATATGAACGATGAAGATGATTTAGAAGAATTTATATCATCAGGTTATATTACATGGCCAGTCTCAAAAAAGCATTATTAAATAAGAATATCAAAATGAAAATATTTATAAAAAAAAGATTAACGATTGTTTCCATTAAAAACAATTATTATTTATAAAGTATATTTTCATGTTTTACTTTTATTTTGTTTTGCTTTATTTGAGACCCAGGTTTATTTTAAACGTTGTTAAAACTTATTAATACTATGGGTACGACTAATAATCAAAGGGTCGGGAGCCACTTAAGCTTTTAAACTTTTTACTTTTTTAAACTAGCTTTATTTTATTTTATGAAACACATTCAAACGAACCCCTCGTCATAAAAACTTAGTCAATTATTTTACTTTTAGTAGACAAAGCGGCCGAAAAAAGAAACGGATTGGTTAAAGAAATAAATGGTTATTTAGCGAACTTCAAACAATAATTTTCAAGGTAATAGAAGTTTTGTTATTGATTTACGAGTTTATATAATTTTTTCTAGTTTTTTTTTTTTTACTTTACTTTGATTTATTTAGAAAAGTTCGCTAAAAAAAACCTGGTAGCAAAAGTATGATATATTTCGGATTTGTTAACATTATATTATGTTGCTGTTGAATAGTTAATATACTGATGTATTAATGTACTTCCTTTAATTTTGAATTACAAAAATTTTTTTTAATCTTTGTAGTTATCAGAATCGAAATTCGACTTTTTTTTTCTATTCGAAATTCGACTTTTTTTTTCTATTCGAAATTCGATTTTTTTTCTTTCTATTTTTTAAGTTACTTTGAATAAAAAATAATAATGATAATACGAAAAGTTACTTTTGGTAATACTTTATAGCTTCTCAATGCAACTAAGGCATAGAACAAACAGACTCGTAAAAAAAAAAGCCGATAATTTTAATCAAATCTGATTGGTTGTTAGTTCAATCCTAAGAACTTTATCTTTATCGGTATTTAATTTATGCAAACAAATAATTAATAATGGCAAAATATTATAAGTAACCGAAGCGTCTCTGATCGTTTTGCTGGAGATATGTCAATGTTATTACAAAGATATCTTGTAGCGTTTGTTTGACATGATTTGTGAGCCTAATTACAATTTAATACATTTGTGTTGGTATATTTATGAACAATATGTTATTTTTAAAAGCAGCTGAAATAACTTATGCAATATATGTCATTCAGTGCTGTGCTAACAACAAAAAATATTTTGTTTTGATACATTACTGAAGCCATAATACCTATTTGTATCGACTTAGTATTCAAAGATTTAACTGTTTTTATAAAAAATAAGTTAAAAGTAACTTATGTTACTTTTAAGTTATTGTTATAAAAACAAAAGAAACCAATTGTCTATTATTTTCTTGAAAGAAACATAAACTTATGGAGGTACTAAAAATTTATGTCTATATTTTATAAGACTTTATTAACAATATTTTGATGCATGAGTTATGATTTCATTGTTCATTATTTATGCCATATAATTTTATTTATATAATATAGTATTTTCTTTCATCAAGTTATGCGCTAATCTCAACAAAAAGTAGCATAAAAGACAAGCTTTCTTTTTTCAACAAAATATATATATATATATACATATATATACATATATATATATATATATATATATATATATATATATATATATATATATATATATATATATATATATATATATATATATATATATATATATATATATATATATATATATATATATATATATATATATATATATATATATATATATATATATTTATATATATATATAAACTATATGTATATATTACTAATAAATACTTTTAAAGTTAATATTTTTTAAATATTAACTGTGTTATTAAACAAATTTATTGCTGATATTTCCTTGTCTTTAAGATTAACTACATTTGTTTTTGATTTTGTTATGTTATTGGTGTTATTTGATAAATGAATTTCATTGAAAGAAGTTGCTACGGGTTGATATCTTTTAAAAACTGTCTTTATTGGTGAAGTGATTTCCTTAATAGGTTGAACATAAGGCTTGGTTGAAACATCAGATAAAAAGGGGAGTACTGGTTGCTTGGTCCATACTTAGGTTCTTTGATCTGATTATTTTTTGCATCTGAATTGAACTTTCTTTTTCTGGTTCCTCTGTTATTTGTGCAAAATGAATAAAAGAATCATTGGTGCTGGTTTGAATTTTTGGGTTTTTATTTTCTAAAACTATATATTTTTTTAAAGAGTTACAATTAACAACTTGAGTACCCTCGTTCGACTCAATCTTGATCTTTTGTGCAGGAATTTTAGTTTTGTTCAATAAACATTCATTCCAAATGTTCTTAAGATTGATATATTCAGACATTAATGTGGATGAGCGAAAATGATGTAGCTGCAATTTTGATGAAATATTACTTATTTTATCTTTAAATGTTATTCCATTTTTTGACTCAAACCACCAAATATTATTACCTTCTGACAAGTAGTCTGATATCCGCTCTAAATGACCTTGCCATATCCATGGATACATTTCAATAATCCAAAATGGAATTTCTGTTTCTGTTCGTTCATAATCTTTTACTATCTTTCTTATTGCATGTTGATGGTTTTGAGTTTTGCAGCCCTCATTGAAGCTTTTATGACATTGTAGTCGAAGCAAGGTGTTTAATATCACATGCTCACTATTGTGGTTTGTAGTTGAACTGTTTATAGTTTTAATTGTATTAAAAGTTCTTTCCTCTTCTTCAGCATTTGCTGATATTCCAGAGATTATTCTTAACATGTGTGGGGCATGTACTATTAGGTTATGTTGGTATTTGCCATACATTTTTCGCTGTGAAACTGCTATTGGTTTGTCCTTTATAAGTTCTTTTAAATAAATTGAATGCAAAAATGTTTGATTGTAAAGAAACAAAATATTTTCAATTGTTCTACTGAGTTCATTACCATACAGTATGCCTTGAATGTAAAACATTGTTAATAAAACATTATAAGCTCTTGAATCAATTTTTCCTTTCAATGTCAAAACTAATTTACTTAAACTTTTGCGATAGTCAATGCCACGTTTGCAATCTTTGTTGTCAAATGATAAACTCACCATTTCCTTAAACAGTTTTCGTTCAATAGTATTTAAATGAGAACTGATTTCTTCATAAAGATTAGATGTGTGACCTTTCACATCATGTAATGGTTCACATGGCAAGATCATATCATTCATATTTACTTAAATAAAGCTTTTCTAAGTCATCGAAATCCTCATTAAACAGCAAAGCTGGTAATCGCTGCATGCCATGCATTTCATTATCAAGTTTTTGCTGAAGAATTTTTTTGTGTGATTTATATTGAAAATATATTCCTCGTTCATTAAGTTCATCAATAATTTCATGTTTTGGTAAGTTTTTGTACAGTTTAGTTTGCTGTTTGTTTATTTTATTTCTGCTTATTTGAGTAAGTGTGAGCTTCTTTACTCTATTTTCTATACTCAGCAGAGGTTGATAAAATGAATAAGCTGTATCATAAGAGCGATTTATGTTAATTGGACATGCACAACAAGGATAATCACCTCCTTTTTGCTGTCCAATCTCAAACTGACAGGCAGGTGCATCACCATGAAAAAAACGCATTATATCATTAATTTTTTCACCATTTATATCAATAGACTCTCCTAACAGTCTGTTATCTTCATTTCTGGTACTTGTGTACATAAGCTGTTTATCTGTTGATGAACAACGAGCAAATATATAAAGTTCAGGTTTTTCAATCTGAGCTTGAACGTCAATTTTTTTACCATGAATTTCAAAATACTCCTTTTCAGTGTAATATATTGCTTTATCATACACACAGTTCACCATAAACAGTAAATGTGAATGGTTGTTTACAGTAGATCCATCATGCCAAACTTGTATGTGTCTTCTTCTGTTAAAATATAATAGTTTTTTTCGCAAATCCTGAAGTTTGTGAATGCTATTGTCGTTTTCATTTAAACGATTTAGTTCTTCTTTAACCTTGCCATCGCTCATTGAATTTATTTCAGATTCTGAATGTAATCGCATAAAACATTTGTGCTTTTCAGCAAGTGTTTTTCTGATATGATTAAGAGGGATTTTTCTACCTGCTACATCTACCTCAGTAGTTTTAAAAGATTTATCATCAGTTATTGTAAGGATTTGGAACTTTTGTGGTATAATTAATTCACCAATGGTATATTCTCCTTTAGACACTTTCTCTTTTATATTCAACTTAATTTTTTTTATTGTTGGTTCAGCAGGTATACTAATATCTGTTGCATGAATTTTCTTCTTACATCGTCTTATTATTCTATTTCCTTGGCCTTTATATTTCAAACAACTTAAGTCAACACCTTTACTTGATAGAAACTGTTTTACAATTTGACCCCCATTTTTAGCTATCTCACCATTACTGTTAATAACATTGTATTTTTGTGCTAGCTCAGTAAAATTGATTTTTGTACCTGGCACATAAGAAACTACCTCCTTCCAACAATCATTTTCATTCCATTTATTTGTGTAGTTTCCAGTATGATCTTTAAGTTTATTTGGATTTTTTTTTTCATTACGAACTTTTAAGTTTGCAAAAGTTTCAAAGCTTTGATTCATTCGTATTTTTGTAGCCTTCCGCAAAGATATTTCAGTTCCAAATGCCCTATAAATAAAATATTTTTATTTATTTAAGAGGATTTTTCAATTTGGAAAATACAAAATCTCAATTTGAATCTACTAAATAAAGTTATATAAAAAACGGTTTTAGCTTTTTAAAGATTATGTACCTTACAGCTGCTGTTTCTTCAAAGCATTTTTCAACACTGCATTTGAATAACCTTGCATATTTATTGCGTAATTTTTTTATGTCAGTTCTTGATGGTTTCTGAATTAAGTTTGAATCAGGTATGAGGGGTATTGCATTTGTTATTGGCATAAAGTATTGTTTTTTAAATTTTCTATTTGCTTCATCCAATAAAGTACTTGCGCAACTTATTAAATTTTCTTTGTTTCCAGTTGCGATTTCATTTGACAAAAGATAACTTGCTTTTTTTTTGTAAAACTTAGTGTTTGTTGGGATTAAAGATAACACATTTGCATTAAGCTTAACACACTCTTGACAGTTGGAAAACCTGTGTCGACATTTTTCTGTTAAACTAAGTTTAATCCATGCATTTAAAGAAAATGTGTCCATTATTATCTTCTTTTTTGCACTATGTCGTTTAGAAAGATAACATAATTTTGCCTTAATCTTAGGAAAATTTCGACGATGGATATCATTAGAGACAGCAAAATTTTCTTTTTGACAGCTGAATATTGAATTATATTCATCAATTCTTTGCTGTAAGGAAGCCTTTGACATCAGCAGGTTAAACACAATAACTTTGACATAACCACACGATAATGGATCTATTATAGACATAGTGATGATCTATAAAGTTTAAAGAGTAAAAAATATTATATCAACTGATATCACAGTCATTCCATACTTTAATTTAAAAAGTTGATTGCATTTATTTTTAGAAGCAATGAAACTAACTTGTTTATAAAGTTTATATGCTGCTGATATGAAAATCAAAACTAACTTGTTTATAAAGTTTACCGCCTCTTTTTTCAAATTGTTGACGCATTCTGCTGAATGGAATAAATTATTTTTTTAAGATGCCGAATAAGTCCCGAGTATTTCAAAAAATGAAACTAAATACCGAAAACAGTTTTTTAATTGGGGCTTAAAGTTGTGAATATTTATGTAAAAACGACTTTTGCAGAAACATTAACACTACCATAGTTTATCTGAATCTAATTTGACATTATTGTTAAAATTATTCATTTAGGTGTGGTATTGAAAATATTAACTTCAATTTTCATAAAAAAATAGTTTTTCATGGATATTTTCCCCAAATAATGTCTAATCGTAAATGTCACGTTACATTCATTGAAAACAAACACCAAGACATGCTTTTATGAAAAAATCAAATTTATAGACTCATCTATAGCCAAGCCCCACGGTACTTTATGTTGAAAATTACATCTTTTCTAAATAAAACTACGCTTGACGATTTGTTAAAGTCGCATTACTTTTACCAGATTATAATAGTGGTTAAAAAAATCTTTCCAAACATACCAAACATGTCATACTTTTTGACAAAAAAATTTACATATATTGCAATTGAAAAATCTTACATTTTTGTTCGAAAAAACGTGTACCAGGCCTTAGTTGCATTGAGTTGTTACTAGACTAGAGGGTGGATCAGCTGGGCCACATGTCCCGATTCTCCACTCGATAAAACCTTATTAAACTTACTAAACGTTAATGTAAAACTTTAAAAATTATTTTATTTTAAGAATATTGAGTGAAATTCACTTTTTAATTACAAAAAAACAGTTATAAAACATTGAAGCTTTGATTCAACAAAGGCTGTTGCTGTTGGTTTATATCAATTTATTTAACATTATTATTAATTCGACTTTTATATTTATATTTTTAATTTGTAACAGAACTTATAATCATTTTACATAAAACAAATTTTTTATCGAAAGAAATTTCAAAACAAGCTAAACATCCAAAATTAAGTTATTTTTTATGATTTAGCATGTAAACGTCGGACAGTGACTCAAAACAACAACAAAATGGCAATAAACCCCTCACCACTTTTTTATAAATTAAGTGCCCTTTGTTAGATAATATTAAAAGACAATGATTTTTTATTTCAAAAGTAAAAATAATTTTTTCATAAAGCTTTTATTTTATATTTCATAGGTAAAAGAAGTGAAAAAATTTGATATTATTTTTAAAGAAATCTGAAAAATGTGAGGTTTTTATTCAACTAAATTAGAGAACATGAAATTTAAATTAAGGGGATATTTATTTTTAAAATAATATTTTTACTCTATATATTTCAAATATACTAAAAAGAAAAAAAAAAGTCTGATTTTTTCGTTTAAATTTAAAGACTTCTCTAAAAAAAGTAGAAAATGATTGTTTTTTTTTTTTGTTTATATATCAGCAAAAAAAATGTTCAACCGAGTTCCACAAATATATATATATATATATATATATATATATATATATATATATATATATATATATATATATATATATATATATATATATATATATATATATATACAGGGCCGGCGCGAGTAGGTGTCACGTGGGGGGTGGGGGTGCCATTACAACTTTTGCCGACTAAAAAAAAAAAAAAAAAAAAAAAAAGGGTCCTCGTTTTCCAAAATTTGCCGACTGTCATGACGACATTAGCCGACTGTCTAACCTATATCGAAAGGGGGTCCACATTTGCCGACTAACTAGGTCCAATTTGCCGACTAAGGATCCAATTTGCCGACTAAGGGTCCAGTTTGCCGGCTAAAAATCATTGATGGGGGGTGTCACACACCCCCCTATCGCGCCGGCCTTGTATATATATATATATATATATATATATATATATATATATATATATATATATATATATATATATATATATATATATATATATATATATATATATATATATATATATATATATATATATATATATATATATATATATATTCCAGTTAATTAACATTTCTACTTTAGGAATGGATTACTGTGGTCTCCTGCGGTATTGGAAGTTATTAAATAAAAACAAATGTTGATGATTTTATAAAAACCTTGTTTTCCGCCATTTTGCTAAGAACTTTATTATATTAAAACAAATGAAATTGGCGGAAAACTTAAAGTTAAGTTTCTTGCTTGTAAAACTTGTTCTAATATAGTTTTTAAATCATAAATATTAAATATAGTTTTAAAAAACGTGCTTTTGTCATTATATACTATTTAAAAGTTTGTTAAAATATTTATTGACAATTTTAAAGAACGATTTATTATTCGATAAGTAATACATGTTTGAAAAAACTTAATTGAACAACTTTGGTATTTTCCGTTTCAAGAAATACCAAATTGTTACATCCTGTAATAACACATGTTACTTAGTTAACTTTATATTACATGTAATATAAAGTTAACTAAGTAATATGTGTTAATACAGGATGTAACAATGTGAAAATTGTTAAAAGTCATAACAAGATAAAATTTGAAACAGTGTAAAGTAAAAAAATATGTAATTTAATTTAAAATGTGTCTAATATATTAGTTTTATTATATTGATGGTTCTTAAAAACGATAACAATGAAAAGATTAGATCTTATCCCAAATATACGTGAATTAGGAGTTGATAAATTAAAATTATGGAAGGATTTACTTAATGAAATAAAAAATACTAAAAAAAATCGCAAAGAAAACTTAAATAAAGTTAAGCTTTCTTTAGTTATATTTATTTCAAAGGCAAAGAAAAAACTAAAACAATGTGGACGAAACTATGATACATTTATACAAAAAGAAAATCGTTGGCTTCAAAGCCATTTTGGTTCTGGAAGGCCCCATAAACAATGGAGTGTTCTTGGAGAGAGAAACAAAAGAAAAAAAAAAAAGAACTAGCTACTGAACATCATGAAGCTCTTTTTTTAGCTCTGTTTTAAAAAACAATATATCTAGTGTTTTAGAGATAGAAAAAGTTGATAAAACTTTGGATAAAACCTTTCCCATTAAGATGAGTGTAGAGGATGCTCTTGCATTAAAAATGAATACTGATCTCAGCAATAAACAATATCAAATGATCAGAAACTCAGCTCTTGTACACAACGTACAAATATATCCTACCTTGCACGATATTTTCGTGGAAAAATTGAAATGCTATCCTGAGAATATACACTTTTCTGAAATTTCTGCAAAGTGTACTCTTCAAAGCATGTTAGATCACACTGTGAGTAGAATAACAGAAGTGATTGATATGCATAGTTTTGGTCAAAGTGATGAAATATTTGGAGTTTTATATGGAAAGGTTTTGATGGAGCACCGAGCCAAAGTATTTATAAACAGAAATACAATACAACCAACGCAAGTATAGAACTTAAGCATGAAGAAAATCTTTTCAGTACAGCTTTTGTGCCTTTGTTGCTCAAAGTAGAAGATGGCAAAATTTGGAAAAATGAAAATCCTTCAAGCTGTCACTTTTGTAGACCTCTTCATCTACAATATAAAAAAAAGAGTCCAATTTTATCGAGCAAAGAAGAATCAGATCTAAAAAATCCAATAAATACCTTAAAGACGTTTTGAAACTGGGTCTGGAAACACGAATGACGGCAACACTGCCAGAAGAGCATTTAAAAATAGTGAAGTTTTTTCTGAAATTACTAAAGTTGATTGTGATATAATTAAAAGATTGCATAATATTCTCATAACCATATCTTGTGGATATCCTATTAATATCAATGAATTAGATTTATACTGCACTGAAACAGCTAAACGTATAGTAATTTTATACAACTGGTATGTTATGCCTCCTACTGTACATAAACTGCTACTGCATAGTTCTTCTATATCAAATAAATTACCTTTGCCAATCGGGGTATATTCGGAAGATGCACTAGAGAGTTTAAATAAACAGATAAGAAATTCTAGACTTAGGCACACGGCAAAAATATCAAGGTTAAACACAATGATGAATTAGATGCACTACCTTCTAGTAAGATCAGATCTAAAAATATCAAGCATATCTTTTAGAAAACATAAGAGCTATCGAGGAAAACCGTTACCAGATGAAGTTATTTAAATTAATTGTAATGTAAATAATAAATCTAATGTAAAAAAATACAGTATTTTTTCTCTATGTATCAACATCCTTTAAAAACCATTTTTATAAAAATATCAAGTAGAGTAATATATCAAAATTATGTGTTTGTCTTAAAGATTCTAAAAACTTGAAAAAAAACTTTGTACGCGTACCTTTAACACGCGTATGCGCGCATTTTACGCGTCGAAGCTGCGCGTTAAAAAAAATTATTAACAAATTTGAAATCTTAGGCTTAAAAATTATTATTTTAATATACAACATTATTTATTTACGATTTATGTCAAATTTTATTTAATTTTTGCCGTTTTTTGATTGTCCTGAGTCACTGTGCGTCGTTTAAATCAACTCAGTGGTTGGGAACGAGGTATGGAACGGAGTATTCAATCAACCAGCCATTTTTGACTTTGTAATTAATACAACCTATCAAAACATGCCATTCCTTAATACTCCGTTGAAAACAATACTATGAATGAAACAAAATATTTACTTCGTGTTTAAATCAATTTACATTTTATGCAGTGCTTCCAGTTAGGAAAAATGGAAAATATGAAATTTCCATTTACTTTAAGCTAATTTATCATGTTATAAAATTCTAAAAATCTTACAAACTATCTTACAAATAAAAAATAAAAAAACTTCCATTTCGTTTTTTGCACTTTTTTTGCTTAAAATCATGCAAAAAAACTTTTTTCTCGAACACGCTTTACTAGTAACCCGTTGACGCCTAACGGCACTAAAACCTAAATGTCAAAATAAAATAACACCTAAAGTAAAATTATATTTTCAGGTAATAGTTCCAACCTAAAGGTCAAAGAAGTGATCCTCAAAAGCAAACTTTGATACTCTTTTATCTAGAGTTACATAATTTTTGCTAACACTGCTAAGGGGAGTCATGTAAATAGTAAGTTAAAACCACTTTATCGTCGTCAAAAACATGCGATCCACATAATTAACAGTGCTGATCGTTTTATGCATACAAAACTTTTTTTTTTACTGATGTGAGATTATTAAAATTATTTGAAGTCAATATATTCAAGTTTTTATTTTTTGTATATTAAGAGAAATTAATTTTATACCCTACCGTTTATATTAGCACTTTTTCAACTCAAACCTAACAACAAATACAATATAAGAAACATATATTTTTTAAATTATTCATTTTGGCACACAAGTTTAATCAATTTTGTATTGCTTATCGTGGACCCCACCTATGGATTAATATTGTTTTGAGGTATTTTGATCTACCAACTTTTACTTTTTCAAGCTCTAAAAAAATGTATTCTTTCACTTGATACCTATAATATTTTGAAAATTGTTTTTAAAACTTGGATTTTAAAACTTTTTTTTTTTTTAAATATGTTTTTTATATATGTATATAATATATTGTAATATACTTGTCTTTATTTTGCTTGTTCGTACTTTATAAGGTTCTGACGACAAAATCTTGTAATCTTCTTTCAGGCCTAGTTTATGTTTAATTGTTAGCAGTTTTTTTATGTGCGTATCTATAGATTTGTAAGTGTATATATGCTTATATATGTATATATGTGTCTTATCTTATTTTAATAAATGTTGTAGCTATTTTAATTACAACACGATATATATAGCTAGGGTTGCCAGACGTCCGGCTTTTACGGAGGAGAATACAGCGCCAAACCTGTAAAAATAATTTTTTATACTCTGATCTCCTTCGTAAAAGCCGGACGTCTGGCAACCCTGTATATAGCATAATATTTGACATTTTAATAAAAAAGCAAAATTAAAAAAAAAAGAAAAGTATACTAACATACTATTTGAAAAAAAAAATTCATGGATTGGTTAAATGTGATTTATATTGGTGTAAACAAAGAGGCACCACTTCTACCATCACTGCCCCCAGTTAGTATTAGTTCCATGAAAAGGCCAAAAGTACAATTTGAAAATGCTATCATAAAAACCAAGCATAGAAGTCTGGAACTTGCATAGTCAAGAATCGGAGATTTCGGCTGATGAACTTTGGCTAACGATTAGTATGCTGAAAACAAATAAGAGTGCAGATCTCGTTAAAATTAACCCTGATGGTGTAAAAGTGGTCTCAGATATTGTAAAAAAACTTCTTTTTATAATTTGTAATCTTTCTCTAAAAACCGGTATTTTTCCTGACCACTTAAAATTAGGAAAAATAATTCCGATTTACAAAAGTGGCGATGACTCAGTAAAATATAACTATTGACTGATTTCCATACTTTTATGTTTTTCCAAAATATTAGAGCGTATTATGCACGAGAGACGGTACAATTATCTTTTAAAAAAAAACATTCTTTATCATAAACATTTTGGTTTTCGCAAAAACCATTCCACGGAACATGCAACAATTGATCTTGCAAATCACATTTTGAATGGTTTTGAAAACAATGATTACACACTCGAAATCTTTCTAGATGTATCTAAAACATTTGATACTGCCAACCACAAGATTCTTATCTAAAAACTACGCAATTATGGAATAGTTCACTCTAACTTGAAGTGGCTGCAACGTTACTTAGAAAATCGTAAACAAGGAGTACCACATGATTTAACATGTGCACGGTTTGAATCAATAGATTACAGTGTTTCATACTTGGAACTTTGCCGTTTTTAATTTAAAATGATATTTCATTTATATAAATTAAAAATCAGCTGCATGAGGCAATTTCTAAAGATTTAAAGTCTTTTTTTTAAGTAAATGACTTGCTTCAGGCTCCAACTTACCCAAATTATAATAAAAAATAATACAATTTTACGTATTGATATTGATTTTACATCAAGGTTTTACATTTGTAAAGATAAAAATTTAATGCTTTAAGATTTTTTAAGTTAAACCACATAACGTGAAAATAATAATTAAAACGACATTCTTCAGGTTTCAGTTTGTATCATATCATCTTACGAATCGATGTCAAAAAACAAGAATTTTAGGAAACAAAATGTTCTTTTAAAATACGATTTCAACCAATAATAAAAATATTCATATAAATTATGTAACATAATATAAAGATATAATTTACTCAAAAAAGGATCAACTTATTAAAAAAAAGTTGAAACAAAAGTTAATTTAAGTATGTGAATTGTCGACAAGTAATAGATATTTCATGTTACAATTAAAATGTTTAATTCATAATGCAAGTATTATTATATTGATTTTTCTTTAAGTAAAATCAATATAATAATACAATTTCTTATTTTGAACAATATTTGTCATTCTACTTTCCATATTGCCATAACTTTCCAAATGTCAATGGAATTACCAATTGTATCAAAATCATGGCTTGTTTCTAATGCAAACCCATTACTGACCTAACTCCAGAGTTGACCAAACAACTTACAGACCAATTTCAATTACTTTTGTACCTTGTAAAATAATGGTTAAAAAAAAGGTTGTGCATCAATTTATATCAAACGATCTTCTCTCCCAATGTCAACACAGATTTGTCAGCAAAAAATATTGCATTACAAGTTTACTTAAAACTATGGGTTTTTTGACCTATACTATACACAAGAGTTACCTGTTAATATCCTATTTCTTGATTTTACAAAGGTATTTGACAAAGTTCCTTACAATAGGTTACTAATAAAGCCTGAATTGTATGGGATTAAAGGCAATCTCTTAAATTGCATTAGTGACTTTTTTTCTAGTATATATAGCTTAAGTACATACATCGACTGACAAATAGCCTGGAAATGTTGCATCCGATTGGGAACAGGTTACAAATGACATTCTTCAGGTTTCAGTTTGTGTTCCAACCCTCCCAGTAAGTACACGACGTCTTAAAGATGTTTAAAAAACGTCTTTTAAATACTAGACGTCTAAAATACGTATTTTAGACGTCTTTATGACGTCGCGTGTATAATGGGCTTTTTATAGTCTATATTAATGATTTACAAGAACACATTAACAGTAAAAATAATTGAAAAATGTATGCAGATGACACGAAGGTCCTAAGTTAACACTTTAGAAAGTAAACTTTGTCTGAAAGCTGATAATGATAACATTGTCAAATGGACTCATGCAACTTAAATATATAGCAGCCGTGGCGCAGTGCTAGCGCACTTGCATCAGAAACGTAAGATTTGTGGTTCAAACCCCACCTCTGGACAAGTTTCGCGACATCGGTTGGGAAGGAGGCGTGAACTTCCTATTAAATGCTCTTCCGCGGTGCTCTGTGATAAGACCGTAAGGACTTCTTGGAGCACCTAAATCAACATAAATTTAAAAAAAAACAAAAACTTAATATCAAAAAATGCATATCAACCAATCTAGATCTGTCCCTCACACCTATTTTATCAACGATAACTATTCCAATAGCGAGGTCAAAAAAATCCGGTTTGATACAACAACATAGGAAAAAGACCTTGATGTTCAACTTTCTGATTATCTAAAGTACAATAATCAAGCGTTCACTGCTGAGGCTAATAAAATCTTAGATACTTTAAAGCACACATTTGTTAACAAATTTATAGTAGTCTGAAAAACTTTTATACAACTTACGTACGTACACATTTAGAATATGGTGTGACAGTCTAGTGCCCTCATCTAAAAACAGACATTATTGAAATTGAAAAAACACAACGTCGTGCCACAAAAATACCTCATAAGTTAAAGCACCTTGATTACATGGCAAAAAGTGTTAATCTTGGATTAACTTTATTAAGTGATAGAAGCAAACGTGGTGACCTTATTCAAAAATGCAAAATGCAAAATAGAACTGATTTAATAAACTGGCATACTGACCCTATATTCATTCCTCTCATCTATGGTCATCACAAGCGCATTCGGCGCAAAATTATTAGCAGTTGACTGTTCGATTTAATGTTCGCTTAACTGTTTTTGGTTTTTAATTACTTCGATTAAATTTTTTTTAATAATCAGATTGCGGATACTTGGAATGCTTTACCAGATGATGTTATTAATGCCTCTACTATTGACAGTTTCAAAAATAAACTAGACTAGCAACTATCATAGTTACCACAGTGCATTATTATTCTTGGCTGTATTACTGCAGTTATACAAGCTAGCTTTGCTAAACTGTTCCGTGTAACTTTAATTGTGTGTATATATGCGTACACTGCAATTGTAATATTATTATTTCAGCCATGTAAGTATGTATGCTGCAGCAGTCTAATATGAATGAGCATATTTTATTTAAAAAAAATAATTTATATATATTGAGATGATTTTTTTTTATTTTAATTAAAATTTATGATTTTTTTTTTTTTTTTAAACTTTTAATTACTAATTAAACCATTTTAATTAGTAGTGAAATATTTTTGCTGAAGCAATACAATTGATTATAAAAAAATTGTTTTCCTGATCTGGAATGTTGATCGCAGAAGACCTTCAGGTCTCATCGAGACCTTCAGGTCATCGAGAACCGCTCGTGATTATTACATATCACATAAGTACATTAAATTAACATGAAATATAAGTGAAATAAAATATGAAATATAAAATAAGAAAATATAAATATAAGTACATTAAATTAACATGAAATATAAGTGAAATAAAATATGAAATATAAAATAAGAAAATATAAATATAAGTACATTAAATTAACATGAAATATAAGTGAAATAAAATATGAAATATAAAATAAGAAAATATAAATATAAGTACATTAAATTAACATGAAATATAAGTAAAATAAAATACAAAATATAAAATAAGAAAATATAAATAAAAGTACATTAAATTAACATGAAATATAAAATTAAAAAAAAAAAACAATGTCGTAGTAATAATTAGTAACTATTAGCGAGAACATAAATTTCGTAAAGGACATAAGATGTGGATCAGAGATATTGTTATATATTACCTTATGTAATTAGCTTCAGAAGAATTTAAAAATATAAAAATATGTCTTCAATAGATAAAATAATTCCTTTTAGTTTTTTCTTGAATGAAAGATAATTCCATTCATGGGAAAAATCAAACTTTTTCAAAACTATTTTGTTTCAAAGAAAAGCTCCTCGATATGAAATACATGACTTTCCAAAATTAGTTAGAAAAAAAAAGTTGCCAAATTAGTTTACCATTTCTTAAGTTATATTAATTTTTATCTTTTAAGGTATATAGACTATGAAAAGAAACAGGAGATGCATTAGTTTTACATTTGTACATAAAACAAAGTATTATTAAAAATATTCAGCTGATAAATATTTAGAATTTTTATTTGAAATAATAATGGTTTGGCATGAGCAAATCGATCTTTATAATTGAGACGAGCAACATGCTTTTTCTGACGATAAAGAGGTAGCAGTTTAGATTTATTGGTAATACCCCAGGTAATATTTGCATAATTTATATGGCAAAAGATTCAGTAATATTGCGAGTAATTTGTAGCGTAGCTCCAAATTACCCGCAATATTACTGAATCTTTTGCCATAAAAATTTCAGAAAAAAGAGGCAAAATTAGAATGGGCGATAATTTGAAACACTGATTACATCACCCCCTTTAAAATATTGGTGAAACTCTGGCTATTTTTAGATTATCGGGAAAAATACCCTGTTTTATTGAACGTTGCAAAACTAAAAATAGAATATCTTTAATGACTTCGTACGAATTGATAATAACATAGCAATAAATATCATCATGACCAACTGATTTATTAGATTTAAGTTTTTTAAAAGAAAATTCAAATTCCTCTAAGGAATTTAAGAACAAAGTTATTAGAAAAGCATAATTATGCATTTTGTTTTTTTTTGGCCAGATAAATACCAACTGATACAAAAAATTTATTTAATTCATCAGCTATTACAATTTGATCATAGGATGTTTCTTCGTTAATTTTAACAGCTTAAGGCAATGCGTTTGTTTTTAATTTCTGCATGCCAGTGAGTTCTCTTAGAATTTCCCACGTTTCGAACGCCAGTAAGTTCTCTTAGAATTTCCCACGTACGTTTCGAAGATTATTTCTCTCAAGCAAATTAGAATAGTATTTTTTTTTTCCTTTTTTTTTTGTTTTTCAAATTCTTTATAGTGGTTCTTATAGAGAACTTTATTTTGTTCAGTTTTTGTCTTTAAATATTTTATGTATAATTTTTGTTTAATTTTAGAGGATTTTCTCAGTTCTTTTGTGATCCATGGCGACATTAAACTTTTAGTTTTTTTATTTAAAAACTTTTAAACAACGATTTTTTTCTACTGCTAAGTTAAAAACATTTAAAGAACAATTATTTTCATCGGAAACAAATAAATACCTGTACTGACGCTAATTTAGTTTATAATACGTTTTTTAAAACGTTTTATAAAATATGCTAATTTTCCGAAACAAGTTTCGGAAAATTGGCATCCTTTTATTTCGTAAAATGTTTTTTTAAAACAGCTGAAAAAAAAACGTTTTTTTACAACAGCAGAAAAAAATCATTTTTTAAAATTTTGTTTTTGCTGAGATATCTGTGTCAATATTAATAGACAAAAAATAGGGAAGTGGTCCGAGATGTCACTTTTAATGATGCCTTTTTAAAGAGATTTATTGAAAATATTTTTGTCAACTAAGGTTTTTGACGTAGGAGTTATTCTTGTTGGTTTGTTAATTATGGGTAAAGTACCGAGTTCAAATAACTCATTATAAAATTTTTTAACTCCATAATTAGTGCGGTATTAGAAACAACCCAAGTTAATATCACCTATTAAGTAGTATAAATTATTTTCATGAATGCTTTTTTTTAAAATGTCATTTAAAAATATGTTAAAATTTTCTCAATGTTAAATTATCTTATAATACCCGATCTTCTCCACTATCAGTTATTTTTAAACGTCCTTCTTCACCTACTCTAAACTCTTCCAAGGCCTTCTTCGCCTACTCTAAACTCTTCTAAGACCTTCGTCACCTACTCTTAGCTTCAGACTCTTACGATGGTTCAATCAAAAAAAACAAAAAAAAAACAGGATTCTATTGCATTGACACCTGAGGATTCTTTTGCACTAATGATCTTAATAGGTTTGACCAAAAAGTTTATCAAAAGCTTAGGTTTAGAATGTATACTTTAAATTACTGATTGGTTTGTTTTTTAGACTTGACAAACCCAAAAACAAAATCATAAAAAGTCAGCATCAAATAAAAATTGCATCCAAATAAAATTTTGAAAACATTTGGGTTTTCTCGTTGGCATACCAAATTAAGAGTGTGACGGGAAAACAAATAATGATAATACATCGCAAAAAGCATTTCAAAAATAGCATTTATTCTTATCTTTGTGCTGGGAGAAATAAATAAAAAGTAGAGATTTATGAGAAAAAAAGATATTTAAAAATTTAAATAAAGCGTTTGGTAAAAAAAGGTTTTAAACGAAAAATGTTACACTCACAGCACTTAGAGCAACACTGACGAGCGCAAAAATAAAATTATTACAAACGCCATAAAAACATTTGTACAAAGGAATTATATATTCTAAATAAGTATTGGCAGAAATTAACTAATAAGCATAAATAATAATATTTTTGTTGTAAATAATAGCGAATACAAAAACTTTACTAAACATGCAGATCTTACTTTGAGCCGTTGTTTTAACTTAGTTTATGAAATGCAAAATAGCTAAAAAAAATTACGCATTAAGTTAAAAATTTCTTTTTGACAAATTTATGAAACGTTCTTTGAGGTTTAGTATGAAAATAAGGTTAATTTAATGTTTTGTAAATGCACGAGTAATACTGAGAAATTTTTAACATATTATTTAGAAATAATATATTATTATATTATTTCTAAATAATATATTATAATATATTATTTAGAAAGCTTTTAGCTTAACTTAGTTTTAACTCATATGTTTAGTTTTAGATTCCCACTCTCTTATTGACAAAAAAATGTCTTTAATACAAAAAAGATGACAGAAAATATCCGCAGTGTTTCTACGGACATGATAATTATATTTTAAAGTAATAGTATTTCTGATATTTCTGATTATTCCCCTGATTACTGCCGTTGGGTCAATTTTTGTGTTGGTAAACATATGGTGGCATCAGCTATTCCATATTGCACTCACGATGATTTGGGTGAGTGTCAACAGCAGCTGCGATGTAAGGTTTTTCTCTGATAGATTCGCTGTTTCAACCAAGAAAACCAAATTTATCGGAGAAAAAGTGTTTAAGGATGTCAAGGAGTTACATACATGCTCCATATTTCAACAGAAGGAGGCAAAGATGTGAATGTTGTTCTCAATTTTACCACAAGTTTTGCATGTGTTATTTTTCACGATCTGTTGTCTTGTGATTTCGGCTAACACGGCCGCAGAAGGTAGACTGTTGTGTAAAAAACGATATTGTGTGTCGGTCCGCATGCGTGAGAATTTTTTTTTTTTTAAAGTTCTGCTGGCACGATCGCCTTTTTGTTTTTTGCCACTTCTAATTAAAATTTTTTTGTTCATTTCAGGGAATTGTCCCAATTTTTTGTAAAATTGTTTTGTTTTAAAAAATTCTAGTTTTGGTTTTGGTTAGTAAATTTTATAAGTGAACTTGCCAAACAATAGTTTAAAAAATAATAATAATCGTGGGTTTTGTCATCTCCGCATTCTTTTATTTGAAAGAGTGTTTTGAAGCAAAGTGCAAGACTTTGCTCCTTTGGAGATAAATTCTGAGACCCCCGCTTTTGACGGGTGGAAAAAAGTCTCTCTCTCTCTTGACCGGCTTAAAATTGGTTTTGTCACAGGTTTTTGAAAATGGCTTTATGCAAATGTTTTATTACCGATTGAGGAATGGGCAACACGTTTGTCAGTAACCACAGTTTTGACATTGTTAACGTATTTATCAACATTTAAGTTTTTTTAACACATTTAAGTTTATTTAACACATTTTAAGTTCTTTTAAAACATTTTTTCTCAAATCTCAATCCTGCGCACCCTCAATCTTGTTGCTATATTCCAATTTCAAAACTGAGATCACTGTTGTTGCAATAATATACATATAAAGGTACAAAATTTGGACCAAGATTAAGAAGATCGTTTTGGTTTTTCTGACTATCGTCATCGCATAAGTTTAAGACAGCATTTTTTGTATGGGTTGTTCATTTACAAATTTTATTATTGTGATTATTTTCAAATTTGTTTTGAAGAACTTTAAACTTTCTAAATAATCTCTCTTTCGATTTCAGAAACATTATTTCGCGAGCTTTTTCAGTAACTTGTTCAACTTTTTTGTAGTCTATTTCATCAAGAATAACTTTACAATATTTACAATATTTATATTTACAAGATGAGAATAATTTCCTTATTCAAATGTTTAACGAAAATGGGCATTACATATACCAACTTAAACGGATTGCAAAATTAATTGGAAATAAACGGTCTCTAAAATCAATAAAATTCAATCAGACTCTCTTAACATCCCCACTGTATCGTTGCCGTGGATACCATTACTATCCCTAAAACTAAGTAAAATATTTCGGAAAGCTGGCTATAGAGTAGTCTTCAAATCAAATCAAGATTTAAAAACATTGTTAACGTCAAAAAACAAAACTAAATTGCCACAAAATAATCAACCCGGAACTTATTTGATTGAATGCAAATGTTCAAAGAGATACGTAGAGCTACGTAGGCGAAACTAAACTTCAAATTAGGACTCGGACTCAATAACATCTAAAAAGTTTAAACGAGGGGAAATATTATCAATCTGCATTAGCCACCCATAATAAGTTTTGCTTACAAGAAATAAAGTGGGAAAACGTAAAAACAATTAAAGTTGAAACAAAAAAATTTGATTGAAAAGTGCGTGAAGCTCTAGAAATACAGAGGTTCCAATACTCACCTTTACATGGCGGAATAAATTTAGATAACGGACAGTTTGTGAAAATTAAATTTTCGACTCCATTTTTTGCATTTTTACGTAAGCAAATAAGAAGCCATTTGACTATATATATATATATATATATATATATATATATATATATATATATATATATATATATATATATATATATATATATATATATATATATATATATATATATATATATATATATATATATATATATATATATATATATATCGCAACGTTTAAAGTTCAATTTGAACTTTAAACGTTGCGATATATATAAAACCTTTCAAATTGAACTTTAAACGTTGCAAAATCGCAACGTTTAAAGTTCAATTTTTCTCATAATTATAATAAACTCAACACTAAAAATAAAATTTTTAATGATCTTAAAGACATTAGGAAAAAGTAAAATAAGAAAAAAAAATTGCTTGAAAATTGCTATAAATCTAACTAGTTGCTCATTAGTCACTGGCCTATTTCCCACCTGGAAACTTGTTGCATTGGTTGTTAATGATAAAATATATATCTACTACTATTGCTAAAAAGAACTCAAATGCAAAACAAAATGATCTAGTTAAACCTATATAAACCACTTAACAGAAACCCTAATGTTGTAGCATTTCGTGAATTGGGTAAAAGATTTTCATCAGTATTGTATTTGCACCAAAAGGTTAATGGAATTATGGTACAAATTTCAGTCTAAATGATTGGTTGGAAAAATAACATATATTTGAATTTTTTTATTCTAGCTGTTGTGTAGACTATTAAACTAATATTTATAGTCATTCCTTTTGATAACTTTCCTGAAAAATGTTTACATGGAAAAAAAGTTTCGTTTAATTGTTTAATTATATGAAATCAGAGGCGATTTTACGAATGGGAGGAGGGGGTGTTATACCCCCCATCCCTTCAAAGAAGGTGATTTTCAAGTTATAGTCGGTTTTTTTACGAATTTAGTGGGCAGTCGGCTATTTGACATAATTGAGTTGGTTAAATTTTTGTTTTGAGGACCTATTTTAAGCTAGTCGGTACTTTTTGAGGATTCACCCTCCCCCCCTTATTTTATTTGTAGAATGGCCTCTGTATGAGATGTCTAAACTGTATACATGTTGCAAGAACTGCTTTAAGTATTGAAGTAGAATCAACTGTTCTAATTTCTTTGATGAATAACATTTTATAAATAACTTTTTAAATAAGCTTGGAATGCCATTTAGTAATAATGGGAAAAATTGTAGTTTTTATCCTAGACTTGTTTGGTGTCCTTCATCAAACAAGTCTCGGAAGCAGAAAAGTACTGTAACCATAAAACAAAATTGAGAAAAAAATGGTATTAGAAATACAAAATAGTTTTTGTGATCAAAATAAAACATTAGTTGGTGTAACGCAAAAAAGTGAAGATTTTTGAACTTTGTTCGTTTCCTTTTTTTTTTACTTGCAAAATAAATATAGAGGAGAAGTGTGTGGTGAGAGTTTTCCCCCAAAATAATAGCTCGAATTACTGACTTTCATAAGGGGTGGTTTTGGCGTAAGAGATTTCGGAGCCATCTTTATAGGGGATAAATGAACGAAAACAATGTCAATCTCAATTAATACCAGAATGTTTTTACCTTTCTTCTTAATTAATAAAAAACAATGGATAATCTTTTAGATAGAAAATAATTGTATAAAATGATTAATAGACCATTATGGATCAAAATAAATAAATTTAAACAGTACCCTTTTCTTTCTTGAAAACTAAAGTAAAAAGGGAAAAGACGTTTTGTACTCAAAACTTGCTTGGATTCTACAAGTATCTCGCCTTTAACTACCTCTTTAACTATAAATGACTCAGTGCACCCTTCTATCACTTCATCTATTTTTAAAAAGTATACTTTAAATATAAGAGAATGCAGTTTAGAATAGAAAAATTGATGCAGTTATTAAAAATTGAATGCAGTTTTGGAACGAAAATTGCCAGAAAAAATGTGACCGTTAAAACGAATTTTGTTTAACCTGGCGTTAACGTTGCTTGTTAGTTATCAAAATCTAATGGGGAACAAATTTTTCTTGCTGCAGTTTTGTTTAAAAAAGATTCCACATATCTTTTATTTTGAAATGTTGGTTTCAAGAATATTTCTTTTTAAATTGTTGGTTTCAAAAAGATTTTAACATGTCCTTTCATTGTTATTATTTATAAAAGACTTCCATGAAGCAAAGGAAAAAAAATATATATCATGACTTCAAAAGTGACATTCTCAAAGTAAAAAATACTAAATTTCTATGTTTTGATAAAAGATCTTTAAATTGTGTACAGTCTATATACATATCAGTTTGAGGATGTTCATTTTTGAAAAATATTTTGGGAAATCTTTTTTAATAAATAGGATAATCTCAATGAAGGTCAGCTTTTTCAAAAAGTGTCACTAAAAATGCTATTCATGCAATAAAAAATATTACATGTGCTTTTGGAAACTAGTAAAATATAACCCATAACTACAATTTCATAAAGACAAATTAAAAAAAAAATTATTTAGTTATTTTATCTAAAGCTCAATTATTGGTGCTTTTACAATTTTAATACACAATAGTAAATATGGAGTTGTAATATCAAATAATAAATTGCACATTCCAAAAGATAAAAGATATTTTAATTATTAAGGATTGTTTTATTAACTGTTAGTGTATTAGGTTTTGGTAATTTTGTAATAATAAATGATTTTCAAATTTTTGAGCACTTTTACTTTTACATGTATAATTATTTATTTATTTTTCGATTGTATTTCTGCATTAGCTTTTTCAAGACTTTTATTTAATGGTTTATTGTTCTATTATAAAGAAAATAACATAAATTAATAAATAAAATAAATATATATATATATATATATATATATATATATATATATATATATATATATATTTTATTGTTTCGCAGTAGAAGCTATTAAAGTTCCACCACTTGTTGGAAACATCAGGCGTCATAGTCTTAAGAGAAGTAGGAAATATTTTATATGAGTGCAAGAGAGTGCTAGATAATTTTAAATATTTGGACAGATGTCCAGTATTGAAGGGTGGTATTTAAGTCGGGAGTGTTCTTCAGTGATTGAGTCAAAGTTACGTCAGTGTGTTTTAAGTTCCCGTTGAGTAAGTTGAGTTATACATAAGGCACACCAAAAACAGTATTATAGAAAACAGCGACAATAAACATATAATATAATAAGGAATGTACGCGCAGAGTTACTTACAGAAAAAGTATACTACTGTTTTGCAGTGGAAGCTATTAAAGTTCCACCACTTATATGGAACCATGAGGCCGTGATAGTCTTTAAAGATGGGAGATGTATTATATACGTGCAAGGGAGTACTAGATAGATTATAATCTTTGGGTAGGTATCCAGTATTGAGAGGTGGTGTTTAAAAGTGGAGTGTCTAGTATTGAGAGGTGGTGTTTAAGAGGGGAGTATTATTCAGTGATTAAGCTAGAGTTAAGTGAGTTTTGTTTAAGTTAGATTTAAGTAAGTGTTGTTTTAGTGTTCTGTAAGTTTGTGTAAATTATTGTGCTTTGTGTTTGTAGTGTTCTAAATGGTAAAGTTTTATATGTCATTTAATGTCCTTTATTTATATGAATCTGTGTGTTCGTAAATACTTTGATTTTCCGTCTGAGTTAGTTTTGATGTTATTATTTTTTTTTAATCGTAATCTTTCCTATTAACTTGTCTCGTCTCATCTGTTATTCAAGTTCTATTTTCCTTTTCCGTATTTTTTTTTCTTTGACTAGCTTATTTTTATTACATTGTCGTTTTTTATTTTTTAGGCTTTTATCGTCATTCTGTATTTTCATTTTGTCATTTCGTTTTATCTGCTGTAGGCATAGGTTGTTTGGTCATATCCACAGTTTATATTTTATAATTACTATTGTTTTAGTAGAAATATTTGTTTTATCAATATCTTCTATTTTATAATTGATATCTTTATAATGTACATATTCGTTTTACTATACTATACTCAATACCTCCTGAGTATAGCTATTCTATTTACACCCCGTTTATTTTTTGTAATTCATATCGCTTTAGTGGAATTTTGAATTCATTCTACTCCCAATTGATGTTCTAAACAGTTGGGTTACGGGTTGTGAAATTTAGTGCCCCCTATATGGAATTACGTGGGGGTGATTATCTACATGGGTGGTCCTTGTGTAAATTATGTAAATTTTAGTTAGGTTTTAAGGGGTTGTATTCTTATAATTATGTTGTTGTGGTGATTGTTAGTATGGGTGGGCCTTGTGAAAATTATGTTGATTTTAGTTGTGGCTTAGGGGGTTCTATTCTTATGCGGCTTTATATGGGTTTTAGATTCTAAAGATTGGGTCGCGGGGTGTTAGAATTACTTTATAAAATATGTTTTACAACATATGCTTATGTGATAAATGAGAATATATGATAAATCGCGGGGAGGGTGCCGCGCGAGTAGAATTCGGGGTTGAGGTCATCATAATGGTCAAAAGTTATGGTATATGACAAACCTTCATCTCGTCAGGGCCATGTCGGAATGTCTAAGCTTGTTTCGAATAAGTTAAAGTACTAAAACAGCTCCTATTATATTAGGATTTTGAAATTGTTCTTTAAGTAGGAGACTTTTAAGATGATATGAAATAATAACGTGAGTTTTTTGACGTAGTAGATTATAAACAATATCCAGTGTTGTTTTATATTATTTTTATTTTTATCTATTAGAAGTTATTGGTTCTTTATTCTGTTGAAATCCAACTTACCACTTTTTGCATTAACTTTTATGAATACTATACTGTATTACTGAGACGGTGGGCTAACTTAAGTTAATGAGCTGAACTGTTATCTCCATAAAAAATGAATCCGTTCGTCCGATATATGGAAATTAAGAAGATTGGATTAAAACAAAGTATTATTCTATATTAGTTTATTTAAGTTTTATCTCCATTTTTTTTGTATTAACGTTGTTGTAACGTAGTTATAAAAAGCAAAACCGTTTTATAATTAATTAAAATAAAGCGCCGTTTTGTTCATTTATCCCCTAATTATAAGTCATATACTAAAACCGCACGCTGTGAAAGTCCCTATTAGAATGTTTTTCTCCAGTTAACCATTTAAGACACTATAAATTGAGAAAGTTTTTGAAAACTAAATTTTCTATAATTATACAATTTATTTAAAAATTTACTTTTGCCGCGATTAAGAAGTTTGTTTATCTTAGCACTAAGTTTTAAGTCACATTTTAAAATCACGCTTTTCAAAAATCGTGTAACAAACGTGTTATTTTAACGTTGTTTTTAAAAGCACGTTTTTTTTTTTTAATTTTTATATCATTAACAATTTTTGTTTTGATATTTTAAAACTAAATAACTTTTTTTCTTTTCATGATATAATCAAAATAAAAGCATCTTTAGAAAGATAATATTAGGCTTTATTTATCTTGGTAATTTTTTGATCAAAGTGCCTACCTTATTTAACATATAACAAATATATAAATGTTTGGAGTTTGCTCAATGTCTGAAAGTCAGCTAAGCTGCAACATCCGCCCCTGACCTGAACACTATTATGATTAATAAAACAGTTTTAATGAAACAAATATTTGGATAAGTGTTACTTTTGTGTTAATAAATACTGTTTTTGTCTTAAACAATCTTACTTAACAATAATTATTCTTACTTAAATTATATAAATCTGATTAAAATAAAAAGCTTGTTACTATGGATATACATAAAATGAAAATAGAAACAGTTTTAAGAATGTTTAAAAATATGTTAAGAAAATCCATCATATCAACCATTAAAAACCATCAAGTGCATTAACAACTGATGCACAATTGTTAAGTCAATTTTTAAAGATAAAGAAGTCGAGATCAATTGACGCATTAGGTGGTTTTTAACAACAAATTTATTTCGTTGTTAGAAACTACCGTGGAAGTATAAAACAGATGGAAGTTCAACCGCATTAAAATTCTTCGGGACTATGCTTGTAACCTTTTGTTTCGTAAACAATAAGAAAACGATATCAAGACTGTACTTAAACGCTTAATCTTTATACGTTGACGCAAATGGATACGTTTAGGGGTCGTCCATAAATTACGTCACGCTATAAGGGGGGTTGGGGTTGGTAATTTTGTTACGACTCATACAAAACTTGTTTCTTAAGTGTTACGATTTTGTGAGGAGGGGGAGGGGGGAGGTCAAAATCTGTCAAAAAATGTGTGACGTAATTTATGGACGATCCCTTATAATAATTTAATTTGAAGGTTCCCCAATAATATTCAAGAAAAACATTTAAAATGGCACAAGTACCGGCAAACAACAACTTTTTTATAAACTTCATATTAAATGAATGGAGTGCAACAAGAATGAATGGAGTTATTGTATACAGCTAATAAAACTTTAAACTCTAGTTATTTAAAAAACTTTTTTTTTGATTTTTTAAAAATTGTTTTAGTTGTCTTTTTTATCAAATGTCGTGTTATGACTTGAAGCAAGAAAAGAAGCTTAAACTAACATATGCTTTTAAAATCAAGTGGTTCTATTTAATTTCCGAGTTTTAATAAACCTTTTGTTGAATAATTGCAATTACTCATGGTTAAAAATTTGCAGCATATCTCTAGAATAACTCATTTTTTAATGTTTAAATAAAGATCATTTCAGTGAATTTTGTTGTATTTTTATCCAGTGAAACTTGTTTTTTTTTTATTGTTGGTTACAAGCATACTCCCGAGACGACTTGAAATTGCTTTGATGTTTGCGGCTTGATGAACTTCCATCTGTTTTATACTTCCATGAAACTACCAAATGCTTCAATAAATCCAGATCTCCACTTTAAAATTGTCACAAAAGTTGTACAACAATTTAAACAGAGTTTTTTAAGAGTATCATCTGTCATTGCTAGCTCTCCGGTGCACAGTGGGCCAGGTGGTGGACAATACCTAAAAAAGAAATATTTATTATTTTCAAAACCATATAATAAAACGTATTTGTAATACTCTCATTTAAAATTTTGAAAAATGTATTGAGTAAAATAGTATCTTTTAAAACCACAAAAATCAGTTGCGGTTTCATGTATAATGAAAAAAAAATTTTTTTTTTAAAAAAAAAGCGTGAAATTTTTATTTTTTATGCATAGCTATTGTAAACAGTAACTTTTAAAATTTTATGAGCTTACGGGATTAGTTTATATATTTAAACTATTTAACAGTGAAGCTTTACGAAAAAAATATAAAGTAAAGATCAGCCTTTATAATACTTATAATCTGGCTTTAAAATAACGAGGTAAATTTTTAACATTTAATGCTTTTATTTTATACAAAAAGTGTCGCATAATTTAGGAAACCTATAATAAGTGCTTAAATTAGTAAATGTAATATGTATACAACTTATTTGGATACAGTCCCTAACTTCCTTTTTTGGGTTTTTTCATCATTTTTAAATGATGACTTGTAACTTATGTTACTTCAATAGGTATGTTACATGAAATTTTTAAATTCATCAAATTATAGGTTGTTATATATCATTAAAAAGAGCTTAATATCAATATTCTAAAAGTGAAAAAATTTTCAAAATCGAACCATCCTACAAAAAGTTATGACGTTTTAAGTACCGATTTTTTGATATTAGGATTTGTTGAAGAAACTGTGGTCAAAATAAACTTTTTATTAACTAAAACCATCATAACTTAACCAATTCTTATCCAAATGTTTATATCTTGGTATCAAAAGATAGATACAAGAGTCATCTACAAATTTACAAAGATTTCTAGATTACGGGCGCATCCGGGGAGTAAGAGGGGGCACAAAACCACCATCCTTACCGGCAATAAAGATATATAAAAGATATAAAAAAATATATTTATAAAAAAGTGTTTTTTTTTAATGAAAATGTAAATTTTTTTATATGCAAGATGTTTTTGTTATTAGCTATCAGACCACAATCAAATATAGAATATTCATCATTGCCTTTGGGTGGATGTAAGGGTGATGGTTTTAAACACCCTATTATCAAAAATGACTCTTTATATAAATATTTATCTTTATAATTAAAAAGAAATCTAGTATTCAAATCAAAAATTATATTTTACTACTTTACAAAATCACTAGCAGCGCACCCCTTGTTTCAAGGGGTGTAAATGGGGGAGGGGGCGTGTTGTCCCCCCCCCCTTTTTTTTTGACAACCTAAAAATAAATATATATATTTTTATTGAGATTCATAAAAATATTTAAATTCAATTAAAATAATAAACTTTAATTTAAAAACATCTTTTACCAAAACTCAAAATACATCACACAATGCTTTGTGATAGTTATAAATGGTTCCCCCTCTGACCTAAAAAAGAATTTCAAAAACAAAAAATGTTTTATATTATTATTCTAATTAGTTTGCGTCTTGGCTTTTAGTTAATGATTAAGATATTAAATTCCATTAATGAAACTATATATTAATCATTGTTAACAATAGACATGACGTGAACGTAAGCCAGAGCCCTCTATCAAAAAAATTTGCAAGTTCCACTACTCGCTATATATATTTTATGCAAAGTTCCACTACTCGATATATTTTTTTTTTGCAAGTTCCACTACTTGCTATATTTTTTTATTGCAAGTTCCACTACTCGCTATATTTTTTTATTGCAAGTACCACTACTTGCTATTTTTTTTTTTTTTTGCAAGTTCCACTACTTGCTATATTTTTTTTTTGCAAGTTCCACTACTCGCTATAAAGTTTTTGTGCAAGTACCACTTCTCGCTGTACATTTGCATATTATTGATATATATATATATATATATATATATATATATATATATATATATATATATATATATATATATATATATATAAAAGAGAGAGAGAGAGAGAGAGAGAGATTGAGAAATAGAGAGTCAACCATAGTAAAATAAAGTAGCAAGATTATCAAATGCATTTCCAATAATAAAAAAATAAATGCAACATATTTACATTAGGAAAACATCAACTCACCGGATACAATGTCAGCAACTAGCTGGAATTTTTTCATATAATAATCAACTGCTTCAGTATCATTTTCTTCTCTAGTCCAATAAGAAATAGTGTATATAATGCCTTTCTGTGCTTTCTTAAGTTTTTCTACTCTGCCAATATACAAGAATATACATATCGGAATCATACCATTCATGGCAAAAATTTCTCCCAACAATTCTTTCACACATAACATCATTTAAATCATCAATTTGCTTAGTAGATAAGTTTTTAAACAAATTCAGAATTTCACTAATAGTTAATAATGATAATTGTTGCTCTAACTTTCTTTTTTCTTTTTCATCGATTTTTTGGCGTTTTATAGTCTGTCTTTAAGAAATCTCAGCTCTAATTTCAGAATGTTGTAGTCGAGTTTTTATTCGTTTTCTACATGCTGCCTGCATAGACCACCTGCATAGACTGAACTAGCATTTTACCATGAAAAACTTACTTGAGGAACTTGATGAAGGTTTCACTAAAGAATAACAATTATTATAAACCTATTTATAAAAAAAATTATTAATAATACAATTTTCAAGTTTTTGCTTCATATACACAAACTATATATTCCAAATTGGTCTTATACATAAATTGCATATTAAATTTTTAAAATCCAAAAACAAAATTTACTTACAAGCGTTAACTAAATTGTCTAAAAAATAAATAAGTAACTAATAGTAAATAAATCTGAGATTGAAAAACAATAATTTATTTTTAACAAAGTATTAGACGATACAATAAAAATATATACTTATTGCATACTTATTGTATTCTCCATAGTGTCTAAAAAAAACAAAAATAACCAATTGCGAACAAATAACTTAAAAAAAAAGTTTTAACTATAATAATGGTTTTTATTTTTATTTTTGTTAGTTCATTCCAGTTATACTTTATTTTTATTGTGATTTACATTGTTAGAATTTTATATTATTATAAGATTATATAAAAACATAATAAATAAAATAACAAAACAGTTTTAATATAAATAGAATTAAGAATAAAATAGATTCAATAAATGAGAATTACTAACTAAATAATTAAATAAATAATAACTAAATAACAAAATAGAATTACTAACTTAATTTTTCATATAAGCTTTCAATAGCTTGTGCATCTAAACAATCATAACAAAGGAACTATTTCAAACAATTTATATCAATTTTATTTAAACAAAAGTTATATATATATATATATATATATATATATATATATATATATATATATATATATATATATATATATATATATATAATATATATATATATATATATATATATATATATATATAAAATAATAATAATAATAATACTATTAGTAATAGTACTAATAGTATTATTATATCAATATTTATTGATATAGATTCTGACTTTGATACATAGAATCATACACAGAAACATAAATTTCTACCAGTATGTACTTCTTACTTAATAAACAATACAATTACTCAGAAATACTGTTATTAGATTAGACAAAGATTAGAAAGTCTTAGCATTACTAAGTATTATTATATCTAAGTAAATAGTGATACTATTTGCATAAAAGATAACTAATAAATTAATTGGAAAATGAAAAAAATTTTGGTAATCTTACAATTTATCTCTTCACTCATTTTATCTAAAAAAAGTAAAATTTAGTAAAAATAAAAAATTTACAAAAAAGTTTTATTTTTTTTTAAAGTTAAAAAATTCGATTTTTTTGCACCCCCCGATCGCCCGCAAAAAATTTCAGATTAAGGAAAATAGGTACCAAAAGTGGGCCCCAAAATAGACTGCTTGGGCCCCATTTTTTTTCAACGAAATTTGGCAGACAAATAAAAAATAGGTTAACTTAAATGGCTGCGAAACAATCTCAATTGCTGTCCATATCTTCGATATTTGCTGGATGTGCAAAGTTAACAAAGTTTTGCATGTCAAGAAATCAACTTATAAAGTACGTAATAGTAATCAAAGAACACAAATTCTTATAGTATAATCATTCTAGTTTCTAAAAAATATCTATGTTAATATGAAATTATAAAAAATAAGGCGACAAAACACAGCACAACCTACCTCTCTAAATGCGAAGTTCAAAAAACGTGGCACAGAATTTTAGCACATTTATCGGTTCCGTAAAACGCGGATATCGGCGTACCTAACTTCAAATCAACTTTTACTTCTCGTAAACAAAAATACATGTTATTTTGTTTGTTATTTAATTCAATACATATTGTACTGTTTACCTAACATTTTTCTTGTTTAGCAATAATATAAAAATGAGTTACATTTACGGATTTACCAGTAAAATACAAGTTGCATTTCTCTAAAATCAGCCAGGTTTTTATTCTGAGTAATAAAATACTCAAAGAGATCAATATAATGGCTGACTAAATTTCTCTCTGCAGGTAATCGCTGAATAATGGCTGACTACATCTCTCTGCAGAGCATCGCGGTTTTTGAATTGCGACTTTTCTTATTCTGTAATTTTTAAAGTAAGAATTAATTTCATAAGTTTTGATATTTTAGTCTTATTACTTCAGAATAGTTTATATCATATAGTAAAAAATTGTTTAAAAATAATAGTTTGCAAAATGGTTTAAAATTAGATGTAAAATACAAAGAAAATAACTCTTAGTCAATTTTTTTTCCAATCACAGACTTTGCTTAAAATCAGTAGAAACATAACAAAAATGAAATCAATAGAAATAGCATTTGATTTTATCGTGTCAAAATTAAATGTAATAAGTTTATAATAGCAATGTCATTTTAAACCTTTTTCATCATTGCAGCATTTTTGGTTTACACTTTTAAGATCAACAAGACTAATCGTGGTAAAACCATAGAGATGTTTGGTGCTGGCGTTAGCATCATTTGTTCGAGATCACAATATAAAAATAGTAAAAAGTTCTGTATTCAAAAAACAAAGGGAGGTCCGAAAAGATGTAAAAAACGGATAGAATCTAAGCTGAATTCCTTCTGAAAGCAGTTTTGTTGGTAAAGACCAGCCACTAGGTCTTGAGTTGTATATTTCACCAGACTACTGGTTAATTTTTAATATTCTAGGTTATAGTTTGAAAAATGCCGACGGACAAGACTCCCTCAGACTTTTTGGATACAATGAATTCCAAAACTTTTAAAGTCTTTGTTGCTTACAACTCATCAGAACTCACAGCAAAATTGTAAATCTATTGACCATAGTTTAAGAAATTTATTTCTCAAAACAAATATTTCTTTTAATACTTTTAAAAACAAGAAATATATTTCTTGTTTTTAAAAGTAAATTTCAGGGAAGAATTTATATCTTTTAAAACAAGAAACGTGTTTCTTGTTTTAAGAAAAATATTTCGTAATAAAAAAAATTCAATTTTGCTGTGCTTACAGTAAAATTTATTCAAGATAATGTATTAATGAATTCTTGTAAAAAAACATTTAAAAAGAAGAAGAGTGGATTCAAAGAGCTGGCTACGGCAACTGCTTTCTCGCTTTCTAATTTTTGAATGGTTATAATAATTTGAATTTTGATCCGATACTTAATTGCAAACTCTAACCCTAAAATTTAAATTTTTTTTTACATAATTTCTTGGATTCTAGGAAAAAATCCCCCGGAAAAAATCCCCCCGAAATAATCCCCCGAGAAAAAATCCCCCCGAGAAAAATCCCCCCGGAAAATATTCCAAAAATTTTTTTTACTTAAAAATTATCAATATGCAGTTATGTATACTTCTTTATCTATTTTAAATATTTATATAAAACACTTCATTTTTCATCAAAATGGCAAGTTATGCTCTATTCCTTAAAGGTAGCAAATGTGAAACGCTAACCCTAACCCTAACCCTGACGAACTGCGAACTGGTAAAATGTGAACTTTTGTGCGAACCACCGTAGTTGATTTAGCGGTATATTTTAAGGACTTTTAAGCGAAAAAATTATTTAAAAAAAATAAAAGGAAATTAAGTGAAAATAGACAAATACAATATGAATATATATATATATATATATATATATATATATATATATATATATATATATATATATATATATATATATATATATATATATATATATATATATATATATATATATATATATATATATATATATATATTTTAATTATTCGATAGACTGCTTGCCCAAACCAAACCCTCAATTGATGTAGCAGCGCTCCGATGCAAGTCAGGCTATTTGTCAGTCGATGTAGCAGCACTCCGTTGCGAGTCAGACTAGAAGATAGTCGGTGTTAGTTAAAAAACAAAAATTTTATTTTAGATAAAGCTTTAAAATAGATAATTAAGAATTAGAGAGTTTTTTTTATTATTATTTTTATTATAAAAGTAATGGTCTTTAAAATATAATGTTTTGTTTCGCAAAAAAGTTCGCATTTTACCGGTTCGCAGCTCGCGGTGCGCAGTTCGCATTTTACCGACATTTTGATGAAAACTGAAGTATTTTATAAAACTATTTTAAACAAATATAACTATTTTATTGATAATTTTTAATTAGAATTTTTTTTTTTTTTGGGGGGGGGAGGGGTATTTTGCAGGGGTATTTTTTCTCGGGGGGTTTTTTTCCGGGGGGATTTTTTCTCGGGGAATTATTTTGAGGGGATTTTTTCCTGCTTTTTTTTATTTATTTTTTAAATTTATATTAAATTATATTATTAAATTTATATGTATTTATTGCACATTTGCTGCGTTTAAACACTGAATTCTGAAGCAAAGTTGCTTTAGAAACAAAAGATCTGTAGCAGTAACGGATCCAGCATTGGTGTTTGAGATAGCTAACTTCCAGACATGGAGCAAATATTTGTATGTTTATAATTATTTCAAATAATGATGCTCTTTAAAAAGTTGAAATGATTGGAGGCTGGGGACAAAAAAAACCCTAAAACTTTTATCTCCCTGCCCAAAACGTGAGAGCAACAAGTTAATGAAATAATCATTTTGCTATTCTTAGCTAAATTTATATTCATCAAATAAATTTTAAGTATCGTATTACAATCTCTAAGCGTACAAAAATTATGACCATATAAGATTTGTAACCCGGCAAATTGAGGGAGTTTAGACTTTATATGAGTTTAGACTTTATATGGTCATAGTTTATTAACGCGATAATACTATGAAACGTAAAATTTATTGATGAATATAAACTTAATTAAGAATAGCAAAAAAATTATTTCATCAACTCGTTGCTCTCACGTTTGGGGCAGGGAATAAAATTTCAGGTTTTTTTTTGTCTCCAATGGTCGTAATATCTTGCGAAGCATCATTATTTGACATAAGTATAAACATACAAATGTTTAGAGTTTGCGCTGTGTCTGTTAGCTATCTAAAGCACCAAAAAATGCTGGATCCTTCACTGATCTATGGGTTCGATGCCTACTCTGACAATGGCTTTTTTTTCGGCATAAAGCATGCGTAAATTTCCTAGTTAAATGCTCTTCTGCGGTGCTCTGTGATGTGATCATTAGGTCTTCTTAAAGCACCTAAAATAACCACAGAAAAAAAGAAAAAGACATTTTTGTCAACGTTACTGGTAAAAATTCTCGAAAAAGAGTCTTACTTTTTATTACCTAAACTGAAACAAACTTCATTTTTCATCTTTATCTAGAACAATTGATTCTAAAACAATTGATTCTAGAACAATTGTTCTAGAATCAATTGTTCTAGAATCAATTGTTCTAGAATCAATTGTTCTAGAATCAATTGTTCTAGAATCAATTGTTCTAGAATCAATTGTTTTAGAATCAATTGTTCTAGATTCAATTGTTCTAGAATCAATTGTTCTAGAATCAATTGTTCTAGAATCAATTGTTTTAGAATCAATTGTTCTAGATTCAATTGTTCTAGATTCAATTGTTCTAGAATCAATTGTTCTAGATAAAGATGAAAAACGTCAGACACAAAATGAAGCTAAAAAAACTTAAATGAAAATAAAAACTTTTGATGTTGCTTTTATGACGGAGCTTTGATACAATATCATGTTGCGATTTGATGCTACTTCAAAACTAGATCAAACTTCAGAATAGAAGTGCTGATTTAGCTCTTGATGAATTGCTTCAATCTTTTATGGAATATATGACATCAGTTCGTGAAGGTTTTTGTGACATTTAAGAATGTGCTGGAATGTTCTCAAGCGTGATGGAATACTCTCAAGCGTGCTGGAATACTCTCAAGCGTGCTGGAATGCTCTCAAGCGTTATTCCTAAGCAGTACAAGCATTAAAATACAAGAAAAAAAAGTCAGAATTGGTGAGAATAGAGACAGAATGAAGTTGGTCTAATTGACAAATTTAAAATTAAACAATTTTTTCCTACCATAGACAAGTTGAAATTGAGTTTTAAAAAAAAGGATGTTGATCTCGAGTTTGCAGAGAAAAAGTTTGTTTTTCTAAATAAATTTTCTAAATATTCCGACCATGATCGTTCATGTAATTGTTGCCAAATCCTCGTGTACAATTTATACTTCAGACTTAAGCAAAAAATTCCATGATGAAATTGTCAAGTTTTCTAAGTTCATTAAAAGTAAGAAAAATATAGCAGCAATAGAATATTTGCTAGCAATTCTTAGGAAAAAGATAGGATCAGTTTTTTCCAATGCTGACGTTACACATCAAATTTTTCTAACCCCTTCCATTACTAATCGTAGTCCAGAAATAAAATTTTCAAATACCGCAAATCATAAAAATGGCCGTTTAAATGATCTTGGTTAGATAAAAAGCAAAAGAAAAAAAAAAAAACAACAAAAAAAAAAAAAAGAAGACAAGCCGAAAAAAGTTTTATGCGCCTAGTCTAGAAAAATATCTTATAGAAATTTATAGATCAAAACTTGTCAACATTTTGACAGTCACTATTTTAAAATTTAGGGATCTCAAACTCCCATTTTACATTTACTAAAGGGTTTGGGAACGACTATCAAATAGACTTAAGTTATGCAGACAATAATAAACTTTTACAATAGACATTGATAAATGCGATATTAAGGGAGTATTTTGACTGTGCAAACATTAATTAAACAATGTGAATCAATATTTATTTATGTCAAACTATTTTCAATTTAAACAAAAATTATTTTAAGAATTTAATAGTGCAAAAGAACAGTATCCATGATTAGCATGGAGCTGCCTTAATTGCAAACAGTAAAATAACTATTTCGAAAAACTTAATGAATTTGTTTAGCATTGTAAAACGTGTCAAACTTGTAAAAGGATTTCTCTCATTTTTTTCCTTGTCTTTAACGGCGCATTACCAAAATAATTATTTTAATGATGGTTTAGGCGGAACATTTTCAAAAGTTTTAAAAACTTAAAGCTAAAGTATTAAAAAACTTTTGGAAGTTGCATTAGGTTAGGTAAAATTTGTAACTGGAACTTTGTTTTGAAAAAAATATTTTAGCAAGTTTTATTTAGAGACTATTCTTAACAGGCGTGTTAATAAAAGTCTTTTTTTTTTAATATTGAAGATCCCTTCCAAGATGTTCGTTTATTCCTCGAGCTGCTCCGGGCACTAATTATCCTTAAATAGCTTTGAAATAAATATCTTTAAATAAAATAAAAATATGTAATAAAATATAATAATATATTCGTATCAAATGCTCATTGTTTTTTTTCAAAAGTAGTAATTCAATGACACCTTATTTGTACGCACATAATCGGAATGATTGGCATACACTTAATCAAGATAAGCGTGTAAATCTTTGATTAAGTTAGATTTGTGTATTTTTCTTAGCTTTAACATCCTGAAACAGTAGAGCAAATATAAAAAAACCAACAAGCAATATTCAATAAATTGAAGTCCAACAAGCAAACAGAAATTTTCAATAGTAAGTAGAAAAACTTCTGTAGAAATCTGTCGATTTAAATGCTATATGACCTCTTACTATTTACTGGTAAAATCAAAAAAGATTACATCTAAAAAGTAAAAGATTTCAAAGAGGTTTCTTCAAAAAGATTTCTAACAAGGAATCTGAAAAAAATTTGAGTAGGCTTTAAAACATTTGGTAAATTACAATGCAAACCTCAAATTTTTTCTGAAAGGATTTGTAGGCTAAGCACATAGACTATGTGCTTAGCCTACATTACTATACCAGAGTAATCATAGTTAATTATAAACATAATATTATGTATATATGATGCATACCTAGTTATAAATCTGCCTACTTTTTTTTATCGGTCATTGTAATGTTGGACCTAGTTTTAAATTTTAATCATCATATACTTGATTAAGTATCTAAATAACTCCAGGAATTAAACCAACTTCAAATTAATTGATGTAGATATATAAGTAGCAATTAGAACATATCAAATAATATAAAATACTTGTTATTTAATTATTAGATGTAACCTTTAATGTATGACACTGATTGTAAAAATGTACAAGTCAAAATGGCTTCTACAAAAATTATAGTCATTCTATATAAACAATTTACATCTTTTTGAAGCAATGAATAGTTAACCTTAATTGCCAGAATTTACGATTTTAAGATAAACATAAAAATATTATTGTGTATAATAGCAATATCAATATTTTGATAAATTAAAAATGTTTTTTTAATGATTAAAA
>NC_061169.1:3352082-3362082 GCF_022113875.1 Hydra vulgaris | reverse complement strand
TTCTGGGATTTCTAAATACAGAAATCCCAGAATTGAAAATTTAGCAAACCCTAATTAGGGTGCATCGAAAAACAAGAATTTTAAAAAATTGTCTTGTCTGAGCTCATAATGTGTTCTATTAAATAAAATAACACTGGATTTAAAATTTTTTTGAACAAAAAATAGTACACAAGAACCTTGAACATGTAAAAAAAAGTTTTTTAGAATAGGTTACTCTGGTACGCCAAAAAGCAAAATTATATAAAAGTTTCAAAAATAGTTTTTGTTTTGTATGTAAGTGCATTTTTTTTTAATGATAAATTTTTTTAGTATGTCTTTATGAAAAAATTATGATTTTTGAAATTTTTCTATAATTTCGCTTTTTTGAGTATCAGGTTGGCATACTTTTAAAGAACTTATTTGTTATTATTGGTTGTTACCATTTGTTAACAATAAAACTTGGTACCTTTTATATATTATTTTTGAATGCATGGTTGACAAAGTCATACCTTGTATTTTGAATTTTTGCACTAATACTATTCACTATTTTGACATGCCCAAACATTGCTCAAAACATTACAGCACTTTTTACACTTGACCTTTGGCCTATATGTATGCCTTCAGCAGTTTTACATTAAGCAAAATCTTTTTTAATTTTGAAATCTTTTTTTTTTTTTTTTAAATATCTTCGCTTCCAACAAGGCTGCAAGCAACCACTAATTAGTGTTGAAAGTTACTGGAAGATAAAATATGAAGATTTTAGAGCAAGATAACGATTGATAGATGACTTAAAAGATTGCAAATTATATGAATCAGGAAAGCAAGATGAAGGAATCTAATTCCAAAGAACTGATGTTCGAGGAAAAAAACTAGACGAATAAGAGTTTTTGGAGCACTTAGGAACAGTAATAGAAATATACAGGATGAGACTTAATTGAATGACAAGAAACACGAGAGTGAATTTTAGTAGATGGCACAATAGATGTTAGGTCTTTAGAGCAGTGCCCATTATAGTATTTGTAGAAAAGAGAAAGAGAAGCAACATTATGATAATATGACAGAGGTTGAAGGTTGGCTGCAAGAGCAGGTTCAACTATGTTTGAAATGCGTTTTTGCACCTTGTCTAAAAGAGAAAGGGCATCATTAGAAGATCCGCCCTAGATATGGCAACAGTATTCCATACAAGGACAGATTTGAGATTTATAGAGATAAAGAATAGAATCCAGAGTAAGAAAGTGTCGAGCTCGATAAAGAGATGCAACTTTAGCAGATGCTAATTTTCCAACTGATTTAATATATGGTTTCCAAGAAAGATCAGGAGTAAGAGTTAATCCTAGAAGATGAAGGGTAGATGACTCATCAAGTACATTACCTTTCATAAATATAGGAAGATCTAAATTATTGCGATAATGATTGACTGAAAAAAATTGAGTTTTATCTGAATTATAGTTCACCAACCACTGTGAGCTTTTTAAGCTCAAATGCCCCTCCAAGCAATCAGAGAGAGAGTTGGCTTTTTATCATAACAAAAATAAATGGTAGTATCATCAGCGAACAATGCCACTTTAGATGTGAGAATATCTGGAAGATCGTTAATGTAAGTTTAAAAGAGTATAGGGCCAAGGATTGAACCTTGAGGAACCCCTGAGGTTACAGAATTAAAAGAAGAGTGCTGTCCATCAAGGACAACTTTTATACTACGATTGGAAAGGAAGGATTCAATGATCTTAAGGATGTTTCCAGATACACCATTAATTGATAGCTTATGGAGAAGACCAGCATGCCAAATTTTATCAAACGCTTTAGAAATGTCAAGAGCAATGGCTTTAACCTCTCCGCCTTTATCTAATGCACGATAAAACCTATTCGTTATTACTGTTAGCAAATCAGCATTAGAGCGAGAAGATCGAAATCCATATTGATCAGAAAGTAAGTTATTAGATTCAAGATAAGAGATTAAGTGTTTGTTAACTAAAGATTCAAAAACTTTGCTTATAATAGGAAAACTAATGGAACGGTAGTTAGACGACTTGGGTCGCTCTCCAGAATTTTTAAAAATAGGGATAAGATAAATAGCTTTTAATATTGTTTATGTGACGTTTATTCAGAAAATATTAAGTTGTTAAAAAAAACATTTAATCACAACTGAATATTTTTGTTAAAGAAACTGGTTAATTAAAAAAAAACAAATAATTTTTGAAAAGATTTTCAATTAAGTATTAAATATTAAATAATAAATTTTAAAAATTAAAAATTTAAATTAACTTTTATAGGAATGTAAAATAGTTTTTAAAACATAGAATATAAAATTTAGTTTTAAAGGAATGTAAAATAGTTTCACAATACTTGTTAAAGAAGGATTTTTTTCTAATCTAATAAGTCTCTATCATTTAAAAATATGTCTCTCTATCAGTTAAAAACATGTGAAAGCTAATAAAATCATTTTAACTTAAAAAAACAGTGAAGTATTTTTGTTTAAGAGAATTCTTCTAACAAATGTTTTTAAAGTTTTTTGTTTCTTATTATTTCAATATCGTGTAAAGTTCATTTGATATTTTTGACTTTTGACTTTTTATCTATGAATTAACAAACAAAAGATTTTGACATTTAAATGACATTCAAAAAGTTATACAAGATTTTTTTTTGAGAGTCTTTTGCCTTTTTTTTTTTTTTTTTAATTACTAACATTAATTTGACCATTCATAGAAAAAAATTGTTTATTTTGTATTAAAATTTTTTATCATCTTTTTTAAAAAAAGATTCTTTACAACATGATCAAAAAATATTTGCAAAACGTTTATTCAATAAATAAGTAGGAGCAAAAGAATAAACATTGTCATAAATATTTCATTCTATCCTCTATTTCATTCTATCCTCTATTTCATTTGACCAGCTTTTACTCTCTCTTTATATATATATAGATTTTATTTTTATTTTGCTTTTTATTACTTCCTAAAAACTTAGATTAAATACTATTAATTAGATTTAGAATTATTTAGTTTTACTTTGTAAATCATTAAGTTTACCTAACACTTCAAGAACTAACAGCAAAAAGGGCACCATGAAAGATTAGAGGAAAGTTATATGCCTAAAAACTGTTATGATTTATGGCAGTGAAATATTGGTAATAAAGGTTGATGATATTTAGTTTCAGGGAAGAGCAGAAGATATAAAAAGCTTATTAAAAAATATTAGGGATGTACCAGAAATTTATCAAAGAGATGTATCAAATTATCAAAGAGATTATAAAACTGTGTATGAGTTGGACAAATATATATATATATATATATATATATATATATATATATATATATATATATATATATATATATATATATATATATATATATATATATATATATATATATATATATATATATATATATATATATATATATATATATATATATATATATATATATATTTGTCCCATTCATACACAGTTTTATAATCTCTTTGATAATTTGTTACTCTTAACAAGCATACAAGCAACCATTACCTAATTTAAAAACTTGAATAGTGGTTACAGAGTTATTGTAAAAGAGCACAAGAATGATTGAGTCAAATTGAACAATCAAGTAAAAAGAGTGAAGAAAATCGAGTAAAGAGCAATAGATCATTTGACAGAAGATTACAGAGTTATTGTAAAAGAGCAAGAGAACAGTTGACAGAAGAAAAACTGTAAATTCTATGAGTCAGAAAATCACAAAGAAATGTTGAAAAATGTAATACCATCAATATGATATGATATGTTGAAAAATGTAACACTATCAATACTAATACTATTAATTTACAAACAAAAGTCAAAAAAAGCAATCAAAGTAACATATGGTCAAATTGAGCAAAGGTTTCTTGATGCAATCAAGCATTTGGTTTGCTTTGTTATAAGCAATAATGGAATATATGTAAAAAGTAATAATACATTAAGAGAGAGGGTTTTGGTTGATAGAACTAGAAATGATAGCTATTTTGAGTAGTGACCATGATAGCATTTTTAGAAAAGAGAAAGAGGTGCACCCATACAACGATGGGAGAGTCGCCTCTTTATTGATATGGTTATATTTATGACTCCTGGCATCTTGGCACTTTACCTGAAAATCTGGAAAAGCAAGGCATTTCCTGTTACAAACGTAAAAATTAAAAGTCAGACATCTATGGAGTGTACCTTTATACTAAAATATTTAAAAAAAATTTTTTTTTCAAATAAATGATATTAGTAATATAAAAATTTTTTATTATTAAGAATATAAAAATATTATTGTTAAATATAAAAATATTATTGTTAAGTGTTTAAAATTTAACATTCATTTGTTTACATTAGTTTCAATAATTTTTAGAATTTTCAGTAATTTTTCATGGATAGATCTCTTTTATTTGAAAGCCACTTTTTATATTTATTTAAAATAGTTACAATTTACATATAATTGTTTTAGTTTTTAATATAAAGATGTTCTTGAATTTACTTAATAAAACCTAGAAAAAAATGATAAAAATCAAAAAGTACCTAGAACTGACTGTATTTATTACTTAGAAATTACTGGGTCAACCAATCAAAATCTAGTTTATTAATAAACATGAATCAAGCAGCAATCTAAACTGAATTTGACTTTAAACAACCTCATTAGAAATTCCTAACAAATGTTCAAATTTCTCAAGAGCTAAATAACAATACCCCAACATAGATTGTTGCTCCTAAGGTTAGCAAAATAGTTTAGGTCTCAAAAGATAGCTTTTTCATCAGAGATGCAAAACTCTGAAAAAAGTTGTATACAGTTTATCATATATGTCAACTTCTAGAGTTTATGCTTACTTTGCTATTGAAACTTTGAAGTGATTGGAATTTTTAAAAGTAGACTTTAAAAGCATTCAACATCTACTACAACTAATAAAGAATGATTTTGTTATTTATAAATTTAACTAAATATAGAATTCTCATTGTTAGTTCTATTATAACTGTAAGATTGTAAATAAATTTTTTTTTACTTCAAATTTTCAAGTTTTGATTTTTTTTCGTTTTATTTTTGTTTGACTTTGTTATAAATATAAATTTAATAATTAAATTTTAATTATAAATAAAATTTTAAGATTATGTATTTTAGTTGTTTAAGAACAATATGGAAGATACTAAAAGTCATGATGTAAATCATAGTAAAAAGTTTGTCAAATTGAAAGACAGTGATGAGTTGAATAATAGCAAAAATTCTTCAATTGATGAAGATGGAGGTAGGTAAAATTTGCAATCAAATGTCTTCTTTTCATATATAATGCTGTTACTGTGAAAACATGATCTAGACGATTAGGAAGCATGGTGTATATTGAGGTTGTGACTTGTTGGTGAGAAATTAAGTGTGAAGTAATTATGATAAGTGTGAAGTAATTATGATGTACTAAGTTTGTTAATTATTTTAATTATGTTGAAAAAATTTTATACATTTTTTAGAGATGAATGTGAGTTAATTATGCTTAGCAGACTTTTTAAAGATTTTTATATTTCAATATTTACTTTATATTTACTTTATATATTTCAAAAACAATATACTCATTAAATAAGGTAGTTGCATATTAGTTATAATTTGTTACTCCTTAATATTTAAAGACATATAGATGTTAATTTTCTAACTCTTCAAACTTTAATAAACTATAATAAGGTTTGATTTGTCATAAAAGTTTTATTGATGTAACATAAAACATAATTGGTTAATGAATGATTTATAAATGATATTAAAATTTTTTATGAGGCAGTTTTAATATAAAAGATTGTTTATTGGGACTTTTCATTTTTATTATTATGAATATAAAAATATTATTGTTAAAAATGCCTGAATTAAAAAAATTTTCATTTATTTAGATTTTTTTTTCCATTGTTTTTGTTTGAGGTTGTTGTAATGTAATATCAGTAAATATTGACATGATTTTTTTTGTTTGCTTTGTTTATCCAAAGTATGAAAGTTGTAATGTTTGCCCAAGTGTTTAAAATTTAACATTCAGTAAGACATTTTATTGGGATGTTTTTTTTTCTAGATTGCATATTTTTAAAATTATAAAGGTATGGCTATGGTTATAATATATAACTATAATATATATATATATATATATATATATATATATATATATATATATATATATATAAACACACAGCTTATATATATATATATTAAATATATATATATATATATATATATATATATATTTATATATATATATATATATATATTAAATATATATATATATATATATATATATATATATATATATATATATATATATATATATATATATATATATATATATATATATATATATAAGCTGTGTGTTTATATATATATATATATATATATATATATATATATATATTATGTTGATCCCGTAATTTTTTTTTTAGTTTTGTAAACAATCCTACTAAAAAAGTTTTTTATTTTTATTTTTTGTATTTAAAGTATATTTGTTTAAGTTGTAAGTAAAGCCACAATTGTCCTCCTCTAACCACAATTGCACCCCTCTAGCTGGGCTTGGTTAAAGTAAATAATGACATTTATAGAAGTTAAATAACTAATATTTTTTGTGCATTGTTTTTTTTTTTTAGGATAATTACAAAGGAAGAGTAAAAAATTGTATTTTTATTTTATAACAGATTTCTTTTTGTCATATTAAATACAAAAACAGTTAAAAGAAAATAGCATAACTTTTTAAGCTGCTGATTACACAAAATATTAGCTCTCATTTTTAAACTTTTGATGAAGTTTGTATAGGAACCAGTAATCTGAACTGATTATTAATGTTAAAAAAACTGTTTAGTTTATTATGTTATATAATTTTTTCTATTGTTATATTTTCTATTATTTACACATGAAACTGAAATTCAACCTTAGCTTAGTAATCAACCTTAGCATCAGATAATACATTTTGTTTAGAGGTGTAATACATTTTGTTTAGAGTTTTTTTTTTTTTTTTTTTTTTTTTTTGAAAAGATGGAAGAAATAATTAAAACTAGAAACAAACAGCTCCACAAGAAAGAGCAAACCATGGGATAGAGTGAGGCAAGACTTCAATTCAACAAGAATGAATAAAAGCTTCCATAGCCTGATTTCATGAGAAATAAAGATTTCATAATGAAAGACATCAGCCCAAGAATCTTCTAAAATCAAAGAGTGAAGGTAAGTGATTTGGGTCATAAAATATCTGAGTATGAGATTGAGGAAGATAAAAATCAGCAAGGCTGGTGGTGTTAGAGCTTTACTATTCAGTTTAATTTTCGTAACAATATTTGCTGAGGGGTAAATGAATAGTGCTTGGTCAATTTGATTAAAAACAACATCAAAAAGAGAGTGCTAAAAGTATATTCTAGTGTATAAAGACTTTAGTGTTTAGGAGTATACTGGGAAGTAGGAAACTAATAAAGAACAAAAAAGAATGGTGATTGAGCTAAGAGATCTAAAAAAAGGTCAACCTAGTGTTCATAAAAAGCAAATTTATATAAAAATTTCGGAAAAATCAATTTCTTATATAATAATTATCATTTTATTAATTAAATTACAGTTGTTTTTTTAAACTAAAAATATAAAAAGTTTAAAAAAAAAAAAAAAGTATATATATATTTTTTTAAGCAATTATTATTTTAAAAAATCCTATAATATTTTCATTCTAAATTTTATGCTGCTATTGCTGTCATTACTCATTTTTGAGTGTTTGATATGGAAGTCACGGCAGCCATTACACCCAACTTAATGGCAAACTTAATGCACTTAATGCAGCACTTTTTGTATTAGAAAATGTGAACAAAAGTTCAAATATCTAACTTATATCAAGTTTTACAGTTTTACTTTAAAATTGAATTGTGACAATATTTCCTTAATTTTGATTTATACCATTTATTTGCTGTTTTATAAAGATATTTATTTATTGAATAGTATAGTTTTATAAAGACTTTAATTTGTTGTTTATATATAAAAATATAATAACTACAACAAACAAAAAGGAAAGAGTTTTTATAAAGCTTAAAATTGCAATAAACATCAAAGCAGCAGTATAAATTATTTAAATTATTAATGAAAATAATGTTTATTTGCATCAAAATTAAATACAAAAAGGTGAGACAGGTAATCACAAGATTATGCTTAGGTAACACCACCAAAAAAAATTAGTTTATAAATAAAGTAATTAGACAGAGATAATTACAATAGAAATTAATATAGTACGCAATTGCGTTGTAAATCATAATTATTTTACTTTCTTTTGAACATTGATAAATAAGGAAAATTATCAATGTCAGCTGGTAATTTTTCGTTGAAGAAGAATTTACGACAATCAGGCTTGGTCGGGAAGCGGGAGCGATCGCTCTCGAATATTGACCAAGGATATTATATTTGGTTGCAAAAAACTGGCCAGGTTTTTTAGTTGTTTTGAGAACATTTAAGTTTATGTACAAAACAAACATTTTTTGTTTAACGGACATACATAGAAATATAAAAAACTTAAATGTTCCTAAAACATCTTGGTACGAAAGAATAAAAAGAATATTCGCAAACACTAAAAACCCGCCAAATTAATGAACAAACTAATTCTATTGGTTCAAAAAATACGCTGACTAAGCGAAATAAAGTTCTAGAGTATTCTGTTGAAATGTTTTAGAAATTGTATTATTCACGGTTTGTTACGTTTTGAGATTTCTAGCATAAATTGTTATAAGAATATATATTATTTGTTTACAAAAATAAATGTTTTAAATATATATTAATTAAATTGTCAAAATTTTAAAAGTTTATTATAAATTATTGATTTTATTAGTATATTCTTATTTTTTTATTAAAAAGTATGTATTCTTTATGCAAATGTAATTTTGTGTATCTGTTTTTTATCGCAATGTATCTTTTAAAGCAATTTTTATGATTTAAACAGACTTACAAAAATAATTGCGTTTTTAATGAAGTTATAATCATTAAAATTAATAAAACTAATTATGTAACAAACATATAAGAAGTTTTTGATTACTAAACACAAACAACGCATACAAAGTAACTCGCTGATAAACAAGCACCGCGCCGGAGTTCTTGACAGAACACAAATATATGTAGCAAATAACTAAATAGAAAAGTTTCTAGATATTGGTTTACTAGCTCTAATTATTTTCGCTTAAGTTGCCCTTCTTAAAACTCGTTATACTTTTTTCTGCTTTAAATATTAATTAAAATTAAAAAGCCCACTCACTAAACATCATCAGCGATATTGTGAAGCAGTTTCCCTTTCTCCTCATAAAGTATTTTTAACCTTTTTAGTTGATTTCTTTCTTGTTAATTTAATTTCTATAGTAATTAAATGATTTAATTATTTCATTTGTTTATCTTACTAAGAAGAATTGCTTCAAATATGTTAAACTTTTCAAACCACACGAAACATAAAATAGGTATTAAAAAAAATAACTTTTTTTATTTATAAAATAATTTAGCTTAAATAAACTTAAACTTGCAAACTTTGTTAAATAAAGAATATTTGTTTCCTTTTTAAACAATCGTAAGATGTTACTTCATATAAAAAACATCGCTTAGTTTTATGAAAAAAATTATAAAAGAGCGATGTTTCGAAAATATTTGTTCTAAACGTAATTTATTTAGCTTTAAGTTTTTTTGCGTTTAAAGATATTTTATTTGCCTAATTTTTTTTTTTTTTTTGTAATTGTTTCTCATCGGTCCAATTAATCTTTGCGCTTTTTTTTGTTTTTTTTTGTTTTTTAAAATGTTCTCAAAATGACTAAAAAGTCTGGCCAGCTTTTCACAACTAAATATTATTTACGTGGTCAGCAATCGAGAGTAATCGCTCCTGCTTCCAGGCCAAGCCTGGACAATCAGTTATGCATATATTGCGTGATATAAATTTTTTAGTGTAGTATCTAGTATTTTAGTGAGAGTTGGAAAAAGTAAAGAGATTGGAAAAAGATAAGTTGACGAGATGGTGTATAATTTTGTATACCATCACAAGATCAAATTTAAATCTACAGTATTCAAGAGAATTGAGATTTAGAAGAACT
>NC_061169.1:3342082-3347082 GCF_022113875.1 Hydra vulgaris | reverse complement strand
TAAAATAAAAAAATCATGTTCTTTAAAGCTATCTAGGTCATCTGATGTTGTATTTCTTATATTTCTTCTTATATTTCATCTCTTATATTTCTGATGTTGTATTTCTTATATAAAATTTCTTATACTGGGCAATGACAATTTTGTTGTTCTGGATTTAGAAAAAGGTTAAACTATGACAGTTAGCTGGTATGTTAGAAAAGACAGTTGGTGGTTCTGTAGGACATTCTTTTCCAGGATAAAATGTAAAATATTTGCAATCTATAGTCCAATGAAGTCGGCACACCACAGTGTGCTTATTTACAATCGGATTTTTATGCATCATCAACTACAAAGCAGACACCTTTGTAGTTGATGACGCATAACCACTATTACAGCATGTAGCACAACATTTTCGAGGCATAATTGATAATTTTTTGTTAGATAAGTTTCACTTGACAAAAAGATTAACCTTCAACTGCAATTTTTTTTTTGTTGTTTATTAAATAACGCTACACAGTCGCTTGAAATTTTTGTTTAGACCAATCGCTGTTGAGTATAAACATCGCAAAAATGTTTCATTCCATGTAAATCTATCCATATAGAATAGACCTCCAGTCAAAAAATATTTTATCGCAATGTCAAGGCCTGTATTTCTAGAAGACTAGGTACCACCCCCATAGCCAGTTTGCTATGATCACTTAATAATAAATGGCCAGGAAACATGTCAGAAAAAGTCTACTATCATGTGATTTAGTAAAATATGTTTCATGGCCTACTATATTGATGGCCGTATATCTTACATTTTTGAGGGGGAAATTAAAAGGCAGATTTTTAAAAGTTTTAGACATAAAATACACTAAAATATTATTTTTAAAACCATTCTTTTTTTCTGAATTTACTAACTAGTAAAAAAATTTTATTAAAATTGGTTAACAAATGTGCTGCACCAAAATTTACATCGAGATATTTAAAGAAATCCCAAAACTCCGAAACATTTTGTGTTCATATTAAAGAGTATGATTACAATGCAACTTTTTTATTATAGTCGAAGCTTGTCTTCTCCTTTTTGTGTAGGCCAAAAAGTCTGCATAATATATGCCACAATCTACAGATTTAATAATTTATTCAAGTGCGTTTTATTCCTAAGAGTTTTAGTACATGATGTCATTGAATTTTTTGTTTGTTTACATAATCGATCTTTTAAAACCGGAGGTGAGCTTTAACTAAAATAATTTTTCTTGGTATGCATTTATTTTTTTGTTTTAATCAAAAAAGTTTAGCCTAAATAATTTTTTTTATCATTCTCTTTAATACAAACATTACTTATTTCTAAGGTTTGGGATCCCTTTAAGCAACAAACGCAAACAAATTTCATCTTTTAATTTTCTAACAGACCAAAAATTAAATCAACTTTGGATACAATTTGTTAATCGTTCAGATTGGACTCCAACAAAACATTCTTTTTTATTTGAAATTCATTTTGAAAATAAATATATAATTAAAGGTGATAAATGAGGCTCATCATGGGGCTCACAGTGGCTGGTGAACTTTAATTCAGATAAAACTCAATATTTTTCAGCCAATCATTATCGCAATAATTTAGACCTTCCTATATTTATGAACGGTAATGTACTCCATAAGTCATATACCCTCCATCTTCTAGGATTAACTCTCACTTCTGATCTTTCTTGGAAACCTTATATCAAATCCGTTGCAAAATTAGCATCTGCTAAAGTTGCATCTCTTTATCCAGCTCAACACTTTCTTACTCTGGATTCTATTCTTTATCTCTATAAATCTTAAATCCGACCTTGTATGGAATACTGTTGCCATATCTGGGACAGATCTTCTCATGATGCCCTTTCTCTTTTAGACAAGGTGCAAAAACGCATTGTAAATATAGTTGGACCTGCTCTTGCAGCCATCCTTCAACCTCTGTCATATTGTCGTAATGTTGCTTCTCTTTCTCTTTTCTACAAATACTATAATGGGATTATAAAGAGCTAGCACCTCTTGTGCCATTTACTAAAATTCGTTCTCGTGTTACTTGTCATTCAATTAAGTCTCATCCTTTTTCTGTTACTGTTCCTAAGTGCTCCAAAAACTCTTATTTGTCTAATTTTTTTCCTCGAAAATCAGTTCATTGGAATTCGCTTCCTTCATCTTGCTTTCCTGATTCATATAATTTGCAATCTTTTAAGTCATCTATCAATCGTTATCTTGCTCTACAACCTTTATCTTTTCTCTTCCAGTAACTTCCAACACTAATTAGTGGTTGCTTGCAGCCTTGTTGGAAGCGAAGATGTTAAAAAATAAAAATATAAAAAATGCACCTTGAATTGGTTTTTAAAATCTGTTCGTTCTATATACTTTTATACTTGTAAACTTTTGCAAAAAATCATCATAAGCAGTTTTAAAAACTTCTTAAAGTCCTCCTAAAAATAGAATATTCCAAAAAGATCAGTTACAAATATTTAAGAAAAATTTATATTAATTTATTATTATAAAAATGAATTACAAATGTACAAATTTGAATGAAGCAGTAGCACCACCAGGGTTTTAATTTAAATGAATTAATAAAGGTGTTGTATTTTATAATATAGTATTTAATGAACAGACATATTTTCTAACTATATTAGAATCAGTAATGATTGATTTAAGACCTAAATGTATGTTTGCAATACAAAGGAACACCATTCCATTACCAAGCTGGTTTGTTGGTTTGTTGGTTGGACATAATGTAAAAGTTGATCAAATTAGTATGCTAGAAAATCATTGTATTGTTTTAAATAAAATTAAAGATAGAGAGCTTTATCAGGCACAAGCCATGTTCTGCAGAGATGATTTGATATGCATAACTTCTATGATATACATCTTTGCAGGCATACAAACTACTAGTTCCCTTTACCATCAATATCTTTGTAAGATAAAGTTCAAGAAGAAGCTATGGATTCTATAAAGGTTTTACAGCTTCTATGTAAAAAAGGAAAAATTTTTACCTGATTGTACCATGATAGTAGATGAAATATATTTACAAAAAGTAGCACAATATCAAGGAGGAGAGTATGTTGGTACTGACAAAAAAGGTAACTTGTGCAAAGGAATAGTCACATTGAAAATCAAAATCAAGAAATTATGGAAAGTTCCCTTGATTATAATAATAAAGAAGTGACAATAACTATAGCAGGCTATGTTGCAAAAAAATTTTTAAGAAGGTCTAAATGCGAAAACTACAAAACACGATTGAAAGCTGGAACCGTTGATCTTGGAAATAACTCCTTATCTCTCTCTCTCTCTTATCATATGGTGGTATTTGTACTGTACAAACAGCTTGCAGTATTTGTTTATAATGTATTTGCAAAGGGTTTGGTTTCCAATAACAACTTTAAAACATTTAAAAGTTATTATTGGAAACTATTTACATTGCCAATATGTCAGTTGTATAGCATTTGTTTATATAGTTTAATAAAATTTACCTATTGTTTGGTTTCTTTAAACTACTTATTGACATTTTTTTCATAGCATTAAAATATACATGAATATAGATATATATTATAGATAAATACAATATACATAGATATATGAATGTATACTGATTTGAATAATTTGTGACTATTCTCCAACAAATGTCTTTAAATCTTTGGTACCTATTTTATCTTCAAAATGTATGTATAATAAAAAACAACTTTTTTCTAGTCTGTTACAAAAGTAAGATCAGATCCAAGTGATTAAAATTGTTGTATTAAAGCAGTTGTATTAATACAAGTGTAGCAAAGAGGTACTAATATAATAACTGTTATCTATGGCAAGGAAAAGACATTTTATCACGACAGGAGTATAAAGTCAAGTTAAGAAAATAGAGCCACTTTAGATGTAAGATTGTCAGGAAGATCATTAAAGTAAATGAGAAATAATACAGGACCAAATTTGGGATTGACCAAATGGACCTTGTGGGGAGTTATAAGAGTTACTGGAAATAAAAATCAATCATGGTTCAATAATAACTAGTATTTTTAAATTTAAAAAAAATTCAGTATTTTTAAATTCAAAAGAAATTCAGTATTTTCAAATTCAAGATTTTGTTTATTAAAATTGCAACTCATTTTTCTCTACCAAATTTTACATCCATTTTTTTTTACTTACATTAATTATCTTCCTGACAATCTTGCTTCATAAGTGGCATTATTTGATAAGAACTGATTTTCATACTCCTGTCTTGACTAAAGTCTAAATTTATCAATAGCTAAGTACAGGCTGCCAATTTTGAATCTGATCTCTTTTCTGTAACTGCTTGGGGTTTTGCATTTGCTGGTGAATTTTAAGTTCATTATAGTTAAATTGTATACTGCAAACAACTATAGCATTATAGTCGACATAAATAACTCTTAATTTATAATAGTTAAGTGGTTTTTAAATTACAATTTTTGAGGATCATTTGTGGGTCATTATCCAATATCATTAAAAATCGTAGTTAATTAAATTGAATAACGCTAAATAGAAATTATATATTCCACAATCAAAAAAAAAAAAAAAGGTTAAAAATTGAAAATATTTATAAAAAAGAAATTTATAAAAAACTTTAAAATAAGTAAAAAGCAGAAATTAAAAAAAATTTTAAAAAAAATTGAATTAAAAGTAAAAAAAAAAAGTCAATAGTTAAGAAATACTTGTTATAAAACATTCAAAAGATTTTCAACTTTACATTGAAAAACTATAAAAATGAAGATTTGATTTGCTTTTTAAAAATATAATATTCTGCACAATGGCCTAAGTTTGGCATAAAATCTAAACTTTATAATTTTCGTAGTCACAAAACTTGCGATTTATATTTTGTAAGTTAAGCAGTTGCCAAGCACAAAACTTGCAATTTATATTTTACCAAAGTACTAAAGTGCTTGAATTTCATAAAACTGTTATCTAGTTTTCTAACCAATTTTATTTTTTCCTTTCCTCCATTATCAGATTTGTGTTACAAGATTATTTTTACCAGATTACTAGATTTTCAATTTTGTTTAGAAAAA
>NC_061169.1:3222082-3339582 GCF_022113875.1 Hydra vulgaris | reverse complement strand
TGGAGCAGCGCAAAAAAATAACATATGGAGGTCAAGATGAAATCCCTCAAGATGGTGTTATTAAAAAATCTGTAGTTATTGACGAAAGTGAGATAGGTAAAACAAGTGAAACTTTACATATATACAAAGGTTTAGAATCTAAATCAGTTAATCAAAAATTATTTGAGAGAAGTTTTTCCAATTCAAAGAATTTGGAAGAAAAGTCTTCATACTCTAATGGAAGTTTTTCAGGTATTTTTCAACCCAAATATTTTTAACTTAACATATAACATATATTTAACTTAACATATTAACATATATATATAAAAATATCAACTCTCAGAATTAGGGTCAGCAATCCTGACCTTAAAGTGTTAAAGGTCAGCAAAAAATTGCCGACATCGTTTCTATGTTTTATGGTAAGACCTTTGTATCAATTTTTTTTTTTTTTGCCGACCTGATGCTGACCTCTAAATGATTTAGGTCAGCAAATTATTGCTTCATTTTTCCTAATTCCGAGGGTTGATATATATATATATATATATATATATATATATATATATATGTGTGTGTGTGTGTGTGTGTGTGTGTGTGTGTGTGTGTGTGTGTGTGTGTATGCATGCATGTATGTATGTATGTATAATTTTTAACTAATTTTTGCACATAAATGAGTTATAAAACACTTATCAGTTTTGTAGTTGCTTTATATCTTTTGCTTGCCAGTTACCCTCATACTTTTTACCTTTCAAAATAGCTTAAAGTCTTTGATTGGGCGACACTATGGTACAGCTGGCAGATTGTCAACTTTTTTTACAAAATTGGTGTTATGAGTCTCATAGCTGTTGGTTATGGTTTTGACATTGTGCCATTAAGCCATGTTCAGCCAAATTACATCGCCAATGTTCAGCCAAATTACCATCGCCATAATGAGCTTGATGAACGACACTAATCTTCCCTTATACAATCCGTTTATACAATCCATTTTGTAGATGGCTATATTGACTGCATTGCGCAGGGGACAAAAAATTGCTTGGAAATATCTTTGTCAGAAGCGGCCAGCCTGACGAGCAGCTTTGGTTCAAACTTGTGCTTTTTGCGATATTTAATGTTCAGTGGAGTCTTGTTTCTGTCGCTAGAGTAGGAGGTGCTGTTTCTGTTAATTGTTAAGTGCAACAGTGTGAAGTAAGACTTGTTGTCAAGGATGACTGATTCCTTGCACTCTTTTGTGTCCAAAATCATTCTCAGCATGTTTGATTATATCATAGATAGTGCTACTTCTAATTTGTAACTTTTACTATGAGTCTATAGTCCAGATTTTTAGTAACCATCTGTTATTAGAATAACAAATTCGTATTCTAAAAGACACAACTCTAAAGAACACAGTTTTATACAAAAGATAAACAATAACAGTATGGCCTTAAATAAATTAAAAATGTACCGCTACAAAAATTAATAGAGTAAACAATATTTTTGAAATTGGAAGAGTTATTTTTTTATTTTTTTATTTTGGTTTTAGATGGCATTGACTCATTAAGCAAAGCTATATTTTCGAAAATCTAACCAATGTTGTTTGAATGTTGGACAAAGAACATAGAACTTTTAGTATAAACTAGGTCATGAGAAATTTTAAAACATGTTACTAAATCATAGTTTAGATGCCTAACTTCAAGTAAATCCAAATCAAGCACCTGTAATTGACCATAATGAGTCCAATTTTTTCGGTTCTTAATTTTCTCTTGATAGAACTATTTCTTATATACTAAACATAATATCTTTTGCATAATGTTTTTGAACTTTTTCAACTGTTTTAATAAATTCATCACGCTTTTGCATAATGAAAAAAGTGCATTTTATGTGATAAATATTTACTGCTAGCAATTGTAAACATTAATTTACAAAAATTAGCATTGTAAACATAGTTGGACCTGGACTTAAACATCATTTCTTTGGAATTCACTCCCTCTATTTTGTTTTCCTGATTCATATAATTTGCTATCTTTCAAGTCGTCTGTTAATTGTTATTTTCCTTTTAAACTTCATCTTTTCTCTTCCAGTAAATTCCAACTCAAATGTTGCAAACTTGTTGAAAGTAAAAATGTTAAAAAAGTGTTAGTTGTCATGTTTCAACCCAGACTCTTTAGAGCAACAACTAGAGTACCAGACTATTTTTTTAGTTAAGACTCTTTGAAGCAACCATTTTATGATAAAACTATTTCTTGTATACCAAACATAATATCATTTGCATAATGTTTTGAAAAACAATTAAGACTATTTATAACTGTTAAATCATAAACATATAGTAAAAATGATGTCGGTCCTATCACACTGCACAACCCCGCTTACCATGCGATCTTTAACATTATACAACTATTAATAATACAAGTTCAACCAATAATAGTTAGAGATTTGAAATGCTTTTTGGAGGTCCAAAAATATTTTCGTTATCAAATCACTATCAAGTGTGTTACAATCGTTTTTAAATCTAAAAAAATTCTTAAAATCTTTTGTTAAGGAAACTTTTTAAGAAAATTTATTGAAAATTTGTTGAAAAAGGAAACTTGTCTTTGATCAGGAGTTATTAAGCTTTGATTAGTTAGATGCTCCATAGCTTGATTAGTTAGATTCTCCATAGCTTGTAAATTGAACATTCTTTCCATAGTGTGACAACAAGTGCATGTCAGGAAGATGGTCTTTAATTATTTGAATCAGCAGTAGCTCTATTTTTAAAAATTGGAGAGATAAAAGCTTGGTGCTATTAGTAAAGAACTTAACTCAAAACTGGCATCAAATAGAAATGTGGAATACAAAACAAATAATTTTAAGAGTATATAAAATATATAAACAGGATCATACAATATGCTTGGTTTAATTTGTATTTAAAGATTAAAAAAAAACTTTTGATAGAAAATTTACCTTTTTTATCACTTATTGAATCTCCTGCATGTCTATTAATAAGAGGATGATTACTATGATTCCTATAAAAGCATTTCAAAGTCTAATTTAAACATGTCAGCAATTTCTCGGTTGCCAGAAGTTAACTTGTAGTTATTGTTTTGACTATTAGAGTATTTTTAGAGTATTGCTATATTTTTTTGCCAAATATTAGCTTAAAGATTCTGCCAAATATTAGCTTAAAGAGTGTCTTAACAGCCAATAAGATGTCTGTCTTAACAGCCAATAAGATGATGATATAATAATAAGATGAAGCCATTTCGAATGCCTTACAATGTGCCTTAACAAGTTTTTAATGTTTCATTTATATAGAAACATACATTTTGCATCATTTATATTCTAGGTTTCATTTTTAGTTTCCATTTCTTTTTTTTAGCATGCTTTTGAATGAAGGATTGCCAAAGAGTTTTTTGTTGAGAACATGCAACTGTTTATGAAATAAAATATTTGGTTAACAATTTTAGAAATTATAGAAAAGCTGCAAATTAGCTTAATCTCTATATGTGCAATATTTGAATAAAAATAGAAGGTAAAATGTTTCTACTAAGAAAGCAGTAAAAAGAAAATTAAAAAAAAAGAAATTTGAAAAGCAATTGCGAAAGAGAGCAAAATAGACTTTAAATTTTTAGTCTAAAAGAATAAATTAAACGTTTTAGCATTCAGGAATCTTACTCCATGATTTTGTTTGTTAAATTTGTTGCATTAAGGTAAAAGAAAAGCAAACTTTTAAACAGCTGGGCAATGCTATTGTAAAATATGAGACAGATTTATAAAAGGTTTTTTTAAGGCTGGTTTGTTCAGGATAATCTCTAATGGTTTGTTTCGTCTAAAAAAAGTTTTTAGTTATTATATTTATCATTTAAAAATCATCAAACTATACTGCAACATTCAGATCATTCAAACATTATATTGATATATGTTATTCTTCCAACAACAAAAAAACATTTTATATACAGGATATCAAAAAATTTTAAGTAAGATTTGAATTAAATAGAAAACAAAGTTTTTAAAACTTTTTATGGAATTGTAAAGTACATAGGATAGAGTTATTTATGAAATAACACATCAACAATTACACAAAGACCTTTGTTGACACGTGCGTACTATTGTGTTGAAATTTTTGATGAATGTTCTACTTAAATATGGCTGAATGTGTCAACAAAGGTGCAGTGTTTGATAATAACACGTTGTATCGTGTAACGCTTCATTTTTATTTACAACTTGTTTTCTAGGGTTGCCAACTACTGCACTAATGGTGTCCAAATCTTGCTTTAAATTTGGGACAATATTTTGTTATTTGTTGTTCAAAAAACTGAAATTTTGGAAGTTATTTGTCATCTATTTTATTATATTTTAGATATTTACCTTGTTAGATACTTACCTGTTTTACATTTGTTCATAGATTTATTTAGTAAACATTCTGTTTATTATCTATTTTTGTAAAGTTTTGAACATAATTTTGAAAGGATTTTATATTAATTTTATTTTATATAATGCATTTCACTGTCCTACTATGTCATACGTTAATACTATGTTATAAGCTAGTGTTAAGTTATACGCTCATACTGCATCGTGTTAAGTACGCTCATACTGCATTATACACTCACTCCAGTGCCTTATCAAGGAGGGCTAGGGGGGCTATAGCCCCGGGCCCCGCAAATTTAAGGCCCCCAAAAATTTTAGAGGACCTTTTTTTTTTTTTTCAAGTCATTTTTAGGCTCTGCCCATAAAAAGGCCTCCAAAAACAAAAATAGCCCCGGGCCCCAAGAAGTCTTAATACGCCACTGACTCACTCTAAACTTACAATTGTGTTGTATATGCTTAAACTATGCCAATAGTGTAATTTAAATGTCAGTTTAATATGAAAAAATAATTTTATAGATGTTAAAGTAGAAGACGAAGACAACTAACTAATCAAGTATATTAAAATGCTTCACGAACTTATTTACTATGAAAGAAAACGCTTTAACAAGTTTTACCATGGTGACGAATGACAACGTATTTATTGTAGTTGATTGTAAAATGATGACTTTTCGGTTTATTAGAAGTTATTTCATTATATTAGAATTTATTTAGTTTATATAATGTTTCTATTAAATACTTTTTTTTAACAATTTAAATCAACTTTTTTAAATAAATTATATATATCTTTTTTATTTATATAGCTTTTGTAATTTTTCTATAGTATTTTCCTGTCATGTAAAATTAATTTTATTATTTTCTCATGTAAAAATAGTTTCTTTCAAACGTTGTTTTACTTTTTAGAATAGTTTTTCGTTGACTCGTTGTCAAACTTTTTTGAATTCTATTTCTACTCCGTCGTTTATGCCCCGTTTGTTAGAAACGTGAAGATATACTTAAATAAAACCCTTAGCAAATATAACCATTTACTTCGAAAATCAAGCAGGTTTTACGCACTGAAACAAACATGTTTTAAAATCTCGCTGAAAAGCATAATATGATATTTTTAATAAAACTAGAAATTTTTTTAAAAACTCTTATTAATTTATTAATAATTAAATTAGTTTTGGAAAATTCTTAATAAAACTAAAAAAATTTACAAAAGTATAATTTGAAATTCTTACTAAAACTAAAAAATGGTTTTTAAGCTGTATTGGGAATTTTAAAATAAGATTCAAAGGCTGTTAGTTACAAAGACTGTTACAAAATTCAAAAAAAGTTACAAAAATTAAATAAAAACATGCTAGACTAAACATATTAGAGTTTTCTTTTTTTTCTTTATTATTTTTTATTTCTTTATATTTTATTTACTTACAGTGAAATGGTGAAAAGTTTTACACAAAAATTACATTTTATAAAAATGAAATTGTCTTTAAAAAGTTAAAATTTCAAAAAGGATTTAAAAAAAAAATCTTCAAATCAAAAGTTTGATTCTTGCCATAATAATAAACGAGGTGAACAAAAAAGCGAAAGCCATAATAATAAACGAGGTGAACAAAAAAAAGAAAAAACTTCTTTATTGAATGATAACACCATTCAGTCATCTTTAATAAACAAAAGGAAACGAAAAAAAAGTTTGTTTTTTGAAGAATTACTTGTTTTATAAATGAAATGACTGTTTGCCTCGCCGTTGTTTTACTTATGGTTTGATTTAAAGAAAACTTTAGACATTTATTGATATTGAGATGTTTACCCACAAAATAGAACGACTGTATACATAAGTGTGTATATGCAAGAAAAAAAAGTATGCTATCAATAAAAAAATTAAAATTAACGATGGTATTATGACCAAAAAATGAAAATTCCGTAATGCGAAATAAACGAATAAAAAGTAAAGAAGAAAAAATCATTTATCTAAAACACTATGGACATAGATATGACATATGAAATGGACATGGATATTCAGAGAAATAAAATCAAAATTTAACTCAACTATTAGATTACTACAAGTACCTAAATCACCATAAACACACAATTAAAAAAAATTAAAATGTTTAATATTAAAGGTTTTCAAATCCAAAAGGTTCTCTGTGACAAGACATTAGGAGCATTTTGGAAAAAATGGCTTAAGCATAAAATTTAAAATACATATTTTCGCCCTCACATTATTTACAGAACATTGCACGATATTGTTCACAAAAAAATTCAAAGATTTTTGATTTTTTTGATTTTGACAAATAGATTTAATAGCAAAAGTTTGTTCTCTCTAAATATCAAAGTCCACGCCTATGATTCAAGGTCATTTTGTTAATTATTTTATTAAAAAAGTTCATGGTAAATAATGCTATTATACTATTTCTTTGATAAATTAGTTTAATTTGTTAAATACCCATTGGTTAAAAATTTGGCTGTCATTCACGACATGCAAAAAGTAAACAAAGTTTAATAATAAAAAAACTACCGACATTCCACTTTTAATACTTTGTTAACAAAGAAAGGTCATCGAATTCGTTTATATATTGCAATCAGTTCGAAGGTTGTGATTCTATTTGCTTGTTGACTTTAATTTTTATATCTTGTTCTTCACGTAATACTGTGTCCAAGTGTTAAAATAATTTTTAATTAGTGAACATTTTTAAAACATTTTTTAATTCCAAAAGAGAATAATGTCGAGTACAAGTAAAGAAGGTAATGCTACCAGAGTGCAAAAATATCGCATGAAAAAGAAAGCGAAGGCGAAGAATTTCAGAAGAGAGAAAATACTAGAACAAATGCCATCAAGAAAAATAAGAGACGAATTATGAGTCAAACTGAACTAAAAACAATACGAGAATATGAAAGGGATCAAAAAAGAAAACAGAGAGAAAGAAAACGGTTAGAAAATGAAACACCTGATCCAAGTACATCAAAATTTCCGCCATTAAATTTCTATTATCCATATAAATGCCCACAGACTTATGCAAAAGCACTATTGAAAGCAACTAAAAGTTTACCTACATCACCAAACAAACGGAATTCTATTATTAGCGGCTTAGTGGACAAGTATAGTGTCAAGATCAGTGATTTGTCTCACAGATATTCAACATGTGGTCAAGATGATATCTTAATTGAAAAAGTCAAAAGCTTCTATTTCCGTCCAGATATAGTTTACACTGCTCCTGGGATGAAAGATACCATGGTTTCGTGGAAGTCAGGTAAAAAAGAGACAGTTTTATCTGACTGTTTTTCTTTGAGAAGCATTTTTTATGTTTAAGGAAGAAAATCCAGATTTAAAAATTGGCTTTACAAAATTCACATAGCTGCGACCGGAAAACGTGGTTTCATTGAAATATACACCGAAAGATCAGTGCAAAAATTCATGAAAGTTTTACCCTAAAACTCAAAGCATTACAAATTAAATATGAAAATTTTTCGGCAAAATGTTTTATGCGACCAAACAATAAATTCAATTTGCTGGAAAAATGAATGCTTTTTTTGTATGAGTTTATTAAAATTCAATAGTCCTGATCCTGAACAGCTATCTCTCACGAAGATTTGGAAAAAATGGGATAAAGATGAAGGAAGTCGATTGCGGCTAATCTTACGAGAGTTGAGTACAGGTGAACTTTTTGATCGACTCAAAGTAGACTACCCGCGATTTTTGAATCACGTCAATCTAAAAAGAATCCAAAGCGCAGCATTTGAAAAGGACAAAGGTTCAGCTAACAGATTTCCAGAATAAGATTCAATCTGCATTGTGGTCAAGAACTAGCGTTCTTTTATTTACAGCGGTGGTTTTTTATAAAGGAATTTGCAAAACCTATTTGATTTGCTCTAATAGTCACAATAAAGACAAGGATACAGTATTTGTATTTATCAAACATTTATGTTCTATAATTAAAGATCAAAATTCTGATGAACACGTCCAAAATTTCATCTGGAGCGACGATCCCTCATCAGAATTTAAAAACAAATACATGGTTAAGTTCCTTAGTTATTTGAGTACAGCATACAATCAGCAATTTACTTGGAAATAAACATCAACTTCTCATGGGAAAAGTGTGGTTGACGGTGTGGGAGGAAATGCCAAAAGACTTGTAAAACAAAAAATGCTATCTCAATCAGATGTTGAAGTTCAATCTGCTAAGGATTTTGCTGAATTAGCGTCACAACTAGTAACTTTTTAAATCGCAGATTGACACTTTCAGACCATGACAAGATGTCATTCCAATTACCGGCATATCAAATTTTCATATAATATTTTGTGATTCGAAGACAATTCGAGCTAAAAAGCACAATTTAGATGGCGAAGATCAAGTGTTCTTTTGAAAATAACTATTTTTAATTCTTATGTTTGTACGCGTCCGTCACGTAACAAAACTGACCTTCACGTAAGTTATATACTATTTACTATATTTTGTTAAAAACTGATTATTTTTCAAGAATCAAAAATTATACTTTTGTTTTCATTAAACTCTGCTCTATTAACAATTAAAGAAAAAAAGTTGTATTTTTTTAATAATTCGCTGAATTTTTCAAATGCATTTACTTAATTGAAAATGTGCTATTTTATTTGTCCTACACGTAATGCGAACTAAATGTTACAATAATCAAGTCATTTTGAAAAGTCAAAGATAGATTTTACTGTATATTTAAGCAACATTTAAATTTTTTTTAACTATAACTTTTTTTGAAAACTCGTTACTTGATTCCTTGTATAATTTAATATTTCATTTCCAAACAGTGTACAAATGTCCTTCACGTAATCATGTAATGCTCCATTACCGTCTTCTTTGAGTTTTTCTATTTTATATATTGTATAAATAATAAATGTAACATAAAATTTTTTTTTTATTTTTTAATTTTTATTTTTTTATATATATATTTTTTGTCATTAAAAAAATAATCTTTTACTATGTTTTTACAACATAAAAATATAACAATAAAGTTTCGACCGGAGCTGGCAGAAGACATGGTTTTATCATCCAGCGCCGTTAATATAACTAAAAAACTCAGCCGATAAAAATGAAAAAGGAAAAAAAAAACTAAAGCGAAAACTGATTCAACAATCATTAACTATTTACAGGAAAAAAGAAAAAAAATTAATTATTTCTTCTTATTATTATTTTTTTAATTTTCTATTTTATTCTACTTTTATTTTTATCATACACGCACTCACACATACTCGCACACGTACTCACAAATATATGTCCGTTCATATATACATACAAAATCAAATAAATCTGTTTTATATTTCATCTACAAAATTGCGTAAGATATAATAAATATTGCATTTACAAATTGGGTTATTATTCTAAAATAAAATAATATCATACATGTTCTAAGTACCATACAATATAATTAAGATGTTGCGTCAATTTATAAGACATTAAATAACTAAGAATATCAAAAGTTTTTAATAATAGGATAGCAATTGCTTTGTATCAAAATCAAATAAGTGTTGTTTTGTTGCACGTTTAAAATGTTGAGTTGAATTTAAAGTTTTTATATTACTTGTTAAATTGCAAGTTCCATTACCGCGGCCCTCAGCACGATATCGCTTGTTTTGATGATGTTTTTGGTATAATAAAGTTATTTATTGAATATTTAGTTTCGTCTTTGTGGTTTAAAGAAAAAAAAGTAAGTTTGGAAAATGCTTGGTAGCATACCATTTTTAAACTTAAACATAAAAAAATAAGTATATTAAGAATATTTATTTCATAGACATTAGCCACTCCAATTTCTCTTAGTTGTGGTCTGGCACTAGCGTATTTATTTGTATTTATTATCAAGCGACTGCTCGTTTTTGTATTTTGTAGATCTTATTTAACTTTTAAAGGATAAGTACTTGCCCAGATAATGTTACAGTAGCTGATGTAGCCATGAATAAATGCAAAATAAATATTTTTTAAACAATTTGTGTTCAGGAGACGTTTTGTTTTAAACATAATACCAATAATTTTAGATATTTTATTTTCTATTACTTTGATATGATTAATCGAGCTAATACGTTCATTAAGAATTACGTCCAAAAACTTGATTGAGTATTTTCATTTAAGTTTAGTTTTATCAATTAGTAAATCAGGTTTTAAAGGGAGGATTTTAGATTTTTATAATTTTGTAAAAATAAAATATTTCGACATTTAGAGAGAGTTTGTTAGCCTTAAACCATTCGTTCAGGTTTTTAAGTTCTTGATTAACAGTGTTAAATGATAGACTAATATTTGTGTGGCTGAATGATACTTGCGTATCATCAGCAAAAAGGACAAAGTTAAAAATGTTAGAAGAAAAGTAGATATCATTGATATAAACGAGGAATAACAATGGACCAAGAATTGATCCTTGTGAGACCCCACAAGTAATGTTTTCAAGTCGTGTTACAGTGTTTTATATGATAAAGTTTGTTTCCGATTATTAAGGTAAGAGCAAAACCATTTGAAATTGTTATTTCATAATTATACAATTTATAAAGTAGAATTTCGTGGTCTGCAGTGTCAAACGCTTTTGAAAGATCAAGAAATACCCCAAGAGTGTATTTATTGTTGTCAAACCCATTTAAAATTTTGTTGACAAGTTTAGCTAAAGCGTGTTTTTGTTGAATGGTGTTTTGAAAACCATATTGGTTATTATTTAGTAGGTAGTGGTTTACTAGATAATTGTTAAGCCTATTGTGCATTATGCGCTCTAATTCTTTTAAAATGCATGGCAAAATAGAAATAGGCCTGTAGTTAGAAGCAATAAAATCATCTCTGTTTTTATCTTTAGCTGGTCAGGGAATACCCCGTTTTTTAAAGACAGATTATAGATATGCAGAAGGAGATATTCAATAATATTTAGACATTTTTTACAACGTTCATGCTAATGTCATCTAGTCCTGGACTTTTCTTTTGTTGTAAGGTATTAAATGCACTATTAAGCTCATCCGGAGTTATTTCAAGCTCTTTCATGATTGAGGCTTTTATTCTTTATAAAACGCGGGGCATTAATAAATTTTTATTTAAACCTGATCTGCAGTTATTTTTTCAATTATGAACAAAAGTTCGTCATTATTGAATCAGTTAAAAATTAACAGTCAAAAACACAATGAAACTTAAGTTGATTTTTCTCCTGTCAGCGGATACAAGCTAGATTATCGACGGTTCATAATCCAGCTTGTTTTTTTGTTTATTTCTAGCTTAATTGAATGGCCATTTTCTAAATTGGTGCTATGGAACAATTTCGAGTTCCTTTTGGCAGTATTTGCCTTCAATATACTGTGACTGAAAAATGGGTTGAACCCATTCTTCTTCAAGCCGAGTTGCGTAATGAACATCTCCCAGTATCAGGCACTCGATAAAAATACACGGTATACCTAGGCCCGCGAAAATAAGTTCAGCTCTCTAAAGAGCATGATTACCCGCTTCGGGTGATCACGTTCTTTAGTGAGGTGATTAGATTACGTAAATAATGTATTTGTATAAACAAATACATTATTCAATTTACATATATTAAAATACAAAATAAATTTAAATTACGTTTATATGTATAAACGTAATCATCATTACTGATGACGTTGGTTTATACTTAATATTATCATTTTGATACAGTCGATTATTTTCTCAACAGTGTTGAAAAAATAATCGAATTATTTCAATGCGTTTTTTTTTATAACCTTGAGCTGCAAGATTTGTGAGTCGTTTTATTGTGGGTAGCTAATGTTATGAATTGTCTTCACAATATCACTATCATTTTTATAGCTTTCTTCATAAACCCTGAGCTCAGATAACCTAACTGCGTACCTTTACCTTTTAGGGTTACAAGATTGTTTTTTGCCACATTAGCCGACTCAGGCGTTCCTTCGATATCAGTATTGGTGTAAATATCTAAACTTATGTTTGATTGTATGTGTAATGTATGCTGTAATGAGAATGATGTTTTTGAATCGTCTTTCCTATTTTGACCATAATTAGTACATACACTTGGAGATGCTCGGCACAAACAACTTTAGCAAAAGTATATATGACCTTTTGTCACCTTGTAGTTTTGCTATATACTCATTAAACTCATTGCAGCTTGAAGTAAATTTTCCATTTTCTGTATTTGGTATACGTCAGCTCTATTACGGTTCTATATAAATACACAATAATTTTTTTTATTTGATTGAACTGAATAAGAATATTTGTTGACTTATTAGAAAGAAAGAGTGGTAACAAGAATAATGTCTTTGAGAAGTATGGACCCTGTCACAGAAAGAGCAAAAGATAAGCTTAGCGAACTATTGCGCGATAAAATGATAACTCTAGCCGATTGGCGGGTAGAGATGAAAATCTTATCAATTACTGCGTCAGCTTTTAAACAAAAAACTACCTCGCAGTTCTGTACTCTGTAATCTGTACCGCAGCCTCAATCTAAGCCCCAGCCTAGACCCAAGCTAGCTCCATGGCTTAAACTATCACTTCAGATGACTTATAAGGAGCCAATATTTTCTTCTGCAATATTGTACAAATTCAGCGGGATTTAGAGTAAATTAGAATCCGGTGCTAGCCTGTTAATATTGTGCCGAGTTCACTGTTCAAATATTCAATGGAGTGCAACCAGCACAGGTGATAAAACTGCGTGGTTGGCGAATCTTCCGGTTTGGCAATGTTGTCTACAGAGCCAAAAATTAACCAATCAAAAAGGGAGCAAAAAATCTATTAATCAAAAATTAACCTATCAAGATGGGAGAAGATAAAATCAGACTTGCTGAAGCTTTCGACATGTTAAAATATTCACATTTTGATTGACTACTTAGCCAGATGAATCAATGTATTGGTCGGAGATTTCTTTTTTCAATCCAAGCAAGTAAATTTTTTGTCTCAAATATGTTTCTTATTTTCAACCTTACATCATTTGATTCTGCATTTATGTCATAACAATAAAATCCAGTGTTAACTGAACTATTGGTGTTGCTCAAATTAAAGTTTGATTTTCAATATTCATTTTCACTTACAACTATAATAATTATCAATAACAACAACAGTTAATTGTCAATAACAACAACGATTAATTGTCATTAACAACAGCTTTTACAAATGATAATTTTCAACAAAATTATCATTTGTAAATTCGAAAAATCAAAACCAATTTACGTAACATTTCAAATAAACATTAGTTTATTTGAAATGTTAATTTAAGGTGTCAAATAAACAATAGTTTATTTGACACCTTCAAACACCTTAAAAAACATAGCAAAAAAGCAGCTAGCTGCTTTTTTGTTATGTTCTTTAAGGTGTTTTAGTTTTTTTATAATAAAGAATACTTGTTTTTTTAATGATAATTTTGCTCATGTACGGTTGTGACACTGCATTTTAATGGAAGAACACGCTGAATAATGCAGTTCTTTTGATCAATCGAAGATGCTTCTTCAGATTTTTAAATATCATTTTTTCTTTTCAACAATTTCCAAGTTTTCTTTTTGATCCTATATTTTTCGAATTTACAAATGATATTTTTTTTGTTGTTCTTAAATAAAACAAAAATGGTATATATAAAAAAACGCTACATTTATTCAATGTAAAAATAAAAATAAAAAAAATAAAAAAGCGAAAAAAACTTTTGAATTCTTGTTTCTTTACCATCCACCTTAAAATCAACTTCAAAGTCATTTGTTTTGGCCAAACATTATATTATATAAATTTATTGCAGAAAATATTTTAGAGTATATTCTATATTTATATTATATAATATATATATTATTAATAATATATATATATATATATATATATATATATATATATATATATATATATATATATATATATATATATATATATATATATATATATATATATATATATATATATATATATATATATATATATATATATACTTATATGTATATATATACTAGGGTGGGGCAAATTTTGGTAACCTCATGCAGACAATAGTAAATTGATGCTCCCCCATCAACTGATCAAAAAAATTGCTGTTTTTAATTTTTAGTACCATGTCTAGGGGTCGCAACTTTAAACGAAATATTGTAAAATATTAACCATAGTACAATATTATGTTTTGTATTATTTGTGATTCTGAATGGCTAATTAATGACTTGTATGTATTGAAACCTGTAGGTATTAATAATTAATGTTAGTTTAGATATCATTTGTTTTGTAGATGTTGAAAATTTGAATCTAATTTGTGTTGCAACTTGGCATTAGCAAATTAGATATGGCTAGCTGTAGCATAAGAAGTACAAGTCGACACTCAGTGTTCGGTTTTCCAAAGGAACTGAAAAAAAAAATGCTACCAACACGTGAAGACGTTTTTTGTACATATTGTTTTTACCAAACTGTTAATGACATTATGAAAACTATCGCGACAGACTTGATTGAGATCTATAACGCAGCTAGCATACCTACGATTGCGTTTGATAGCGTAATGAAAAAGGTAAAACGGCTAATTGACAAAGGGAATGATCTACAAAAATATCCTGATGCAAAGCAAACATATCAAAAGATATTGTCAGGTTTCAGCAATTTGTTTGACATTTGTCCATGTAAGTGCGTTAGTGCTGGAATTGCAAATAGAACAGATTGTAAATGTCCAGTCGACAGAAAGATTCCTCTTATTGAGTGGAATTTCTGGGTTGACTGTTTATCAGTTGTTATAAGTACTAAATCAGAAAAAACTTTAAGAGCACTCGTTTGCGATGGAACCAATGTTAATGTTGGAAAAAGTAATGCAAAGACCACTTCAATAGTTAGTTTGTATGCTGCATACAAATGAATTGCCTTTGAGAAAACTGATAGAAGTTTTCAACCTGGTGCAGTCATTCATACCAGATGGCTAACTAAAGCCAATCGTTTGTTGAGGTTGTATGTTTACAAACAATGTCCTTTCCATAATCTTTGACGTATTGTTTCATTCATACTGAACTTCTGTGCACCGTCATGGTTTCATATCATATCTCATCCGACATGCCAAGATGGTGCCAAGAATTTCTTCTTCATGTTGTCGCTTTACCAGAAACTTGACAAGCCTGATCAGGATATTGCTGCGGCAGTATTGCAAAACAACAGCTACTTTTGCCATTCGGAAAACCTAAGTTTCCATGCCATTTGCAAGATGTTGAGAGAAATATCAAAGATATATCGGCGGTCTGCAGTAAAGTTTACGGACGCGATTCACGCCATGGTGTTATCATTCAAATGAAGAAATCGAGAATAGACTTGCCTAGTTTAGAAACTAAAGTTGATTTTCTACCATAAGTAAGACACTGATAGTTAACATCTGTATGCTTGATATTTAAAGAGTCCAGGGGAAAAAACGGCATAGTCACATTTAAAAAGTTTTGAGAAAGTATATATTAATCATTTAGATAAGTCTTCATAAAAAACAAAGAAACTTAAAAATTAGAAAAAAAAGGCATTTCTAGATAAAGTTAACATTTTTAATAAAACTTTTGTAATTTTTATTATTATTTTTTTTTACCTTTCTTTATACAAAGACTTTTATTAAATGATCCATATATACTTTCTCAAAACTTTTTAAATGTGACTATGCTGTTTTTTCCCCTGGACACTTCATTTGTAATGCATGTCATGTTGGTTACTTGCTTTATTTTCTTACGAAGATCTCGAATTAGAGACGAAAACCTATATGCGAGCAAGACTCGAAAGAGCGATTATTTGCAGACTAAGTTGCTAGAAAACGATAATGTATATTATAAATCAGTTTTTTGTGTAATAATTACTTTCATGTAAAGCACTGATTTTCATTTGTCTCAAACCCTAATTGGAAAATTTGTTATGTTTTGCCCCACCCTAATATATATATATATATATATATATATATATATATATATATATATATATATATATATATATATATATATATATATATATATATATATATATATATATATATATATATATATATATATATATATATATATATATATATATATATATATATATATATATATATATATATATATATATATATATATATATATATATATATATATATATATATATATACTTTTTATATATAAACTTTGTGTTTATATATTTTAATTTATATATAAACTTTGTGGTTCCCATAAACTTTCTTAAATTAAGTTCGTACCAAATTCAATATCGGGGACCTTTAGTTTGGAAAGAATTTCTTCCAATCTTTAGTAAAAAACAAAACTTCGTTTTAAACTGCACTTTGCAAAGTTTTAAGGATGATTCAAAATGGCATTTACTGAATTCGATATATTAGATTTCAAATACCTTTTTTGAAAACAATTTAAAGGTTTAAACTAAATCACTTAAAAATAAATTAAATCTTTAACACTTTCTTTAGCTTTTATTAAAATGGTTTCAAACCATTAGTATAAAAGATAACGAAAATAAAATTGTCTTTTTCGTTCATATTTTTGATGATATTAAATAATCAGCCAAAATACTTATGTTTACATATATTGCTTTTTTTTTTTTTTTTTTCTCAATTAAACAACACATTTTTTTGTGTGTTTTTATAACTTTCATGACTTTTTGTCGTTTTTACTTTTTTATTTTTAAAATTATTCTGCTTGAAGATTGTTAGCAGCAAATTATTTTATTGCTGAAGTTTTTGATTTGTTTTTGTTTTTGTATTTATACTGTCTTTTTGTCTTTTATCATTTATTGTGCATGTAAATTTTTGTGTGACGGGGCTCGGTGATAAGACAATCTGTCTTCTTCTTGCTCCGGCCAGGATTTTCTTTTATTGTAATTTCTTTTTTGTAATATTTATCAACGGCAAATTAAATAAATAATAAAAAAAAATAAATAAAAAAAATAAATATATATATATAGTTTTTTTTTTTTTTTCTTTTTCTATGTAGTATATTATACGTATATTTTCTTGGTAGTATATTATACGTAGTATATTTTTTTATATTATGCAAAGTAGATTTTCATTTCAAAAATGATTAACAACAAAGCTTTTGAATGCAAGTCGGAAAAAGCGTACACTTTTTTTCGAAGAGAATCTTCGTCATAGGCTTTTTATTTCATTTTTAAATATCTAAATAATAAAATTTTGATAATAAATAATAATAATAAAAGTGAAGAGTTAAGTTTGTAAATAGAACTAATTGCAAGTATGTTAAATTATTACCTTCAATTTTTTATAGTATATAAAATTTTGTCTGATTTTTAAAAATCACATGTCACGAACGGCCACGAACGGCCGCGTCACGAACGGCCACATCAATAATCTATTTGTTGCAAGCTTACCGCAGAGCACCGAGAAACAAGTTTCATATCAAAACAGTTGTAAATAACCCGCCCTGTTTTGAATCTACGTCTCACGAGTACACACAAGCTACCAAGCCTATATTAATTATATGCCAGTATTTAATTCGTTTTACAAAATTTAACCTTATACTGGCGCTGAAATATAATTATATGCTTTCAATCCACGTACCACAACTTAACCTTATATTGTTTCCTTGATGCCACAATTTTGTCCTCGGCGATGATTAAAACAAATGAGCTTGTCATGCTCCGCGGTCTTTTCTTCTATGAAGAGTGTTTTGAAAAAGCTCGTAAAGATATCGCAAATATAATGTAAACAGCGTCGTGAACAAGAAATGTAACTGAAAGCAAATTGGTACATGCTTTTAAGACGAAGTTAAGACTCAGGGAGGGTTTGTAAAAAATTTGTCCTCGATACATTGCTGAAAAGCAAAGTACTAATGATTTGGCCCAAGAATACATGCTGATTGGCTGGAAATTTATTAGCAACGCGAAAAATGCGAAAATGGGTACACGTAACATTTCATTACGCAACAAGTCATTAAGATGCACGTCATTAAGAGGCATTAACATGTACGCAACACGTCATTAAGATGAAGGTAGACGCTGTCTTTGTTCGCGCTGAGCATCAAAAATGAGTGGCTGTAGCTCTCAATAAGACTGGCTTTCAGTAAAGCTGCAAAACTTAGAGGTCAGTATTTGTTGGTGCTTAAAAACAATAAAATGCTTGAAAGGTTTTAAAACAGTGTTGCTTCTTGATACTCCCATTGTATTACAGCACATTTTCATCCCAGTATATAAAAGAAAAATACTTGTTAAAGAAGAAGCTACAGAACGCGTTAAGTTGAGCGTCTGTTCTCTAGAGAATTATTTTGCTGATAGATATGGAAGTAATGGTTTAAATTGCAGCACAATGTGAGGAAAACCATGAAGAAGAGTGAGGCTTGACCTGGAATCGTCGAGAGGGAATAAAGGATTCCATGCCAGCCTTAATCCACGTAAGAAGCACATTTATCAACAGGAAGATGAAAGATTTTTACCCAAGGGCCATCACGAAGAAAATCCTGGAAAGAGTCCCAGTCAGCTTTAAGGTAGTTGTAAGATGTGCGATGATAAGGGAAGTCTGATGATAAAGCAGAATGAGATAATAGTTTTAAAGAGATCAAACTGTGATCAGAGGCACCTAAGGGTGAATGTGGAGAAACTGAGCACTGACTAGGATCAGAAACAAGAGTCGAATAGAGAAAGTAAATGATTCGGGTCATAAGTCAAGCAGAGAAGGTAAATGATTTGGGTTGTTTGAAAAACGAGTTTGAAAGTTGACTATTTGAGTTAGGGATTGAGAGAGTCAAAAGTTGTTGGCTTTTATGCCTGAAAAGTTACTGATACTAGAGCCAAGCCATTCAGTGTGATGAACATTAAAGTCACCGACAACAACAATATTGGCTGATGGATAAAGAGAGAGAGCTTGGTCAATATGATCAGAAATAACATCATAAAGAGTGCTGTCTTGAGATGAAGGAGAGCAATATAGAACAAAAAGAAAGGGGATAGAGTGAAGTGGTGCTAAACGAAAGCACATAAAAAAGTAGTCTGTGGATTCAAACCTAGTTTCCCAACAAAAGGGTGAATTCCTACGAATGTAAATGCCCAGGCCAAGCATGTGACTATTGGAGTCTTTACGAATTAGATACGAAGAAGAAGATAACCTCGAAGAAGATAACCATCAACACTAAGAAGACTTACGAAGAAGATAACCATCAACACTAAGATCACAAGATGAGACAGCTGAACTCAAATTAGTCTCACAAAGAGCAAGTAGGTCTGATGAACTTTGCAAGAGATAAGACTCAACAGAAGAAAAGTTAATTCAAAGACCAAAAATATTAGTTAATGAGTTAGGTTTAGCGAACTTGGTGATGACTGTAGTTTTTTGTGTTTTTGTTCCTTTATTCACTTTTAAATTTGTTAAAGAATTTGGCTCGAAACATAGATAGCACTCAGTACACTGTTTATAGCCTAAGCAATTGCTTCATTACTATTAATAAACTATAAGCTGTAACAAAGGGCTCCAATGTGGCCTTGGCAATGCACACCAAATGTACAAACCATGCGCAACTTGGCACTGTAAGTAATTTGATATTTTTCAGCTGTTGTTGGAATCAGTCTCTCTGAGCTCTACCGACAGAGTTTGGGAAACCTGCCTAGCTGGCCTCAGAACCATAAAACTGAGTTTTAGAGCTGTACCCTCATTAGGAGATAATAGAACGAGTTGCCTAGTCATAAAAACAGAGACACAAGCAAAATCCATGCATCAAGTCAAGAAGATCCAGCATTCAACATCCTAAACTGGAAACAATGTGTTTATGTATTAGGAACGATTAGGAAGTTTTTTAATTTATTTATAGATTGTTTAAGCTTCAAAATCTCCTAGATGCGAGAAATAATCTCTTTATAAATCAACTATTGATTTAATTGTGTTTTTTAAATCCATGTCATTCTTTTTAAATGTTTTAATCCATGTCATTCTTTTTAAATGTTTTATTTTTGCTGATTAGGATTTTTTTCTTTTGGAATTTCAAAAGTAAGAAATTTACCCATTGATAGAAAAAATAGTTCACTGGTGGAAAAAATGATTCACTGGTGAATAAAACGGCACGCTGGTTGTAAAAATGATTCATTGGTAGAAAAACGGTTTACTTGTGGAAAAAATGGTTCACTGGTGGAAAAATGGTTCATACAATAACAATGCAATTTTTGTTTATTTTTTATTTTTTTAACTTTCTGATGTTATCAAAAAATCTCTTTATCTTTCGGCTGCCTTATTTAAAACCCACACAATACCTACATTAAAAACTACGCAATACCTACATTAAAACCCACACAATACTTACACTGCATCATAGGAGGTACCTTTTTAAACTAATTATAAATATCGCCATAAGCATTATATCAATATAAATGTAATTTATTTTAATACATATTAAATACATTAAAACATGTGAACTATTTTATATTAAATAATTTAGATGTTTAATTTACATGTTTACATTAAATACAAACAAAAAAAAAATATAAAAGTATCCTTTGTTCATTTGTTGAATTACGGTCGAGAACCATAGACTAATATTTCGGCATGCTTTATAGCTTTTGATAAATATTGTGTGATCTACACAACCTGTTTCGAAAACTTAGCTTCTGTTTTTTCAGAAACTAAGTTTTCGAAATACTTTAGCGTTTCGTTGCAAAACAATAATATACAAATAATAAATATACAAATTTATTATTTGTATATTATTGTAAATATACAGTTTGGCGTGAAATGACCAATAAACCTTATGTATATATAGTCAAAATATATACTTTCAAAGTTTTTTATTCATCTAATACTTTATAAATATTTTTAAGATTTATTTTAAATATATATATGTTATAGTTATTTTTGCAATATCAGCATGGCTTATATATCTTTTGGATGCTGATATATTATTTTATTAGATGCAAGTTTCATTTTTTCAGCTGCTGTTGAAATTCGTTTTTGAACTACTATTATCTAACCTTATTGTGAGTAACACAGTATTCTATAAAAAAAAAAGTTGATAACATTTTTAAATAATTAAATTATTAATGTTTAATCTTTCTAATATCATCAGTTAATCGAAATTAATAATTGAGATTTGCTTTCTTCAAATGCCCTCATTATTGGCTTTTTTGTATTCTTTTTCTAAACTGTTCTGTATACTCCGTATGCTGTCTAATTTTGAATCTGAAACAAAAAAAGCTTTCGATGCTTTAGTAAATTTTGCTACAAAATGTTGAAACTGTTTTAATGCTGATACAAAAAGAGGTGCTGTGAGTTTAGTTCGTATCACATGTGAGATATTTTAAAGGGGTAGTTAGTATGCTAATGTTGTATTCATGGTTTATTTTTTCTCATAATAAATCTTTTTTTTCTTTCGCAAGAATGCCATGGCAGAATTTTCTGATATTTGGTATCAAAAACACTGGTTATTAACATTAAATAAATTATTAGTGTTAGTTATTAGCATAACTAACACTGATAATTTGTCAAAGGTATTAAGGAAGATATCACAACTCTTGTATTTGTTTAAAGGTATTAAGGAAGATATCACAACTCTTGTATTTGTTTAAAGGTGTTAAGGAAGATATCACAACTCTTGTATTTGTTTAAAGGTATTAAGGAAGATATCACAACTCTTGTATTTGTTTAAATCTGTGCAACAGGTATTATTGACAAGGTATCAACTACCTGTCAACTACCTGTCTATATGAATGGCGAACCAATGAATTACATTTATTTTGTTTTTAAATCGCTACCTACTAGCGATGTTCATTCATTCGTTAAGGATTTTTTAAATAAGTTATTTTTGATAAAAATATTTTGAAGATACTAAACTTCTTCATTAAGATATAGTTTACAGCAAAAACTGTAGTACATTGGAAACAACTAGTTTGATTTTTTAAATTCACTTGAAATGATTTTCAACGTAACTCATGTTATTTTAGAACGTTAGTGTTCTGGTATGAGTTAACCAGTGGTAAATATTAGTATTTTGTTTTGTGAGTACCACCAAATTTAAAATGATACTGAAACAACTTCTAATATATTGGTCACTTTAAAAGCGTGAGAAAGCGACTTTATCATTTTAAATTTGGTGGTACTCACAAAACAAAATACTAATATTCATAATCGAATAAACCCGGGCAAACGGACGCAGTTGCACCCGGCCAATTGATATTAATTGGGCATATCCATTTCTGTCCGCGACTTTTTTTGTTTTGTTTTTACAATTAGAAGCTGGGACTTGAAGCCAATATACATACTTTTATTATCTTGGGTATTGTGCATAGATTACACAAAGCTAAATATATTTAAAAACATAAATTTTAATCTCTTTTACGCGGAGATTTTCATTCAACTTAATGCGCTACTTTTATTTTTTATTTAACTTAAGAATCTAGGAGAGAAAACTTTTGATCTTTTTTTTGTTATATTTATTAGTGAAGTTTAGCGTTGCGTAAGGGGTCGTCCATTAAGTACGCCCCACCTTTCCTCAGCATTTTGCTATACTCTTTTTTGAGTATCTCAACCTCCACCTCCATAAAGATACTAACATTTCGATTTTTAATTTTACTTCTTCCTAACTTTAAAAATTGATCACTTGCCCCCCATCTCATATACGTCATTTGCAGACCCATCCTTCCCTTTTCGAGCGTACGTACTTAATGGACAATCCCTAATTAATGGACGAACCCTTACCTTTAAGAACAGTAATAATAAAAGTATTTTTATCATATTTTAGACTTTCTGAATGTTTAAATATGTATTATATTATCATTTTAAATATTTTTTTTGTGTTAATGTAATTTGAAAAATATACAATAATTTTCTAAACGCTATACTCCAGCTAGAAATATTTGATGATTGAAATTTCTCATTGAAAATATATTAAATGGCTCTTAAACTAAGCAAAAGTTAAATTTTAAAATAATTGGGCATTTTCAAAAAATCACGCACAAAAAATTGTAAATGCTTTGTCTATAATTTTCATAGTAATAAACTAGCAAGTTACTATAAATTAATCAATCTCCAAGTTACTCTCAATTAATCCTTATCTATATAAATATTTTGTAAACAAAAAAAGGTATACATTAGTTATCAAAGAATAAAATAAGTGTGAAACAGTATAACACACGGAACGGAAAATTGCAAATTTTAGGTCATAAGTCACGCTCGGAGGTTGAGTTCATTTAGTTAATTTTATGAAAATAAATTGTTTGTGTGTATTTTAAGTGAAATGTTATATCTCTACAGCCATTGTCTGTAAGAATCAGACTGTTGCAAATACTGAATGTTACCGATTTAGTTCTTCTTTTGTATAATATATGCAATGACAAATCCAAAATATTTTGGTCTAAATATTTGTCGTTCGGTCATGGCGGTACTTTGTTGTTCGGCCATGGCGGTACTTTGAAAATTGGACGAATTTTAGTCAATTTGCTAATTTTGAATTATGTCATACTTGCTATAATTGGAATATTTTTGCTTTAATAAGTTATTTTAACTTACTTATAACAGCCAGCTACAAGTTTTACTAGAAAAAGTATTAAAAAAAAAAATTCTTTGTTGTATAAAAATCATAGTCTAAAAGTACAAAAATTGCAAAAATACTAACTTTTAGGAAGCCTAATAACTCGTATTTTTTTAAAATTTTTTGGATAAGGAAACTTTTTAGATTTTTTATAAGAACATAGCTGTGGGTCTAATCGTCATTTAAAAAAATAAAATTACGCGTGGTTGCATTGGCATCTTAAAAAATCAGTCGTGTATAATACGTTTTGGAAAAAACTATTCCAACTTTAAAAACCGCTTTAAAAACTGAAGCCAAAATATTTGAAAAAACTTTAACTGTAAATATGTTCATAAAAATGTAAACTGCCATATACGAAAATATGTTAACTGCCTCTAGAAAAATTAATTTGAAAAATCAATAAAATGTACAAAATCATACAACTTCGTAAGAATACATATCAAGGACATAATCTTTTTGATTGCATACAAAGAAGTATATTTTTTATGTATATTTATTCTATATATTATTAAAATTATTTTACATATTAATTACCTTAAATTCAACTTCCTTGGTATTTTACAATAATAAAATTGAACCCCAAATTTACGTGATAATTGCTTTGATAAAAAGTAATGATATCCATGGGTTTAAAAGCGTTTTTGATTTGACTAATTTAGTAATTTTAGGGAATGCTTCATTATAATGAGTGAGAAATTCGGTTAAAAAAATATCGTAAGCTTCATTGGCATTTTGATTTTTTAGCGTCTCGTTCCAATTTACGTACGATAAAAGATAATGAAAATATTTCATGGATGTATCGTTTATAATACGTGTTGTAATTTTTTTTTTATAAGCATCAGGCTGAATGCATTTATTTGATATTATAAAAATCGGAAAGTGTTCCGAAATATCCGCTTTAAATATTCCAGTTTTAATTTTTGTAATGTCAAACTCATTAGTTATAATTTGATCAGTTGACGTTGCACTATCGCTAGTCACACACACCTAGTACCTAATTTTGGGCAAGGTCAGTGGCATTACATTTGTATTTGACTATCAAATCATTCTTCCATATAGTCTAACAGATAAACGTCTAATAGGCGAGAAAAATTTTAAAAAGCAAAAAACAAGAGAAGACAGACAACTATGAAATCTAATTTTCTGTCAAGAGAGTAGTTGTAGTGCATTATTTATTGACAGGATTGAGTTTGACACGCACATGCTACTTCATAAAGATTTAGATCCCCACCAATATGTTACTTCGCAGTAGATTAAATCTTTGTTTCCGAGATGGGCCAAAAGTTATAAAAAAGGATCATTTTAAGAATCGGAAGAAACAGTAAGCAATCAGCTAATTAACAAAGAAGAACTGAATAAAAAAAATAATTGTGATAACTAAGATGGTAAAAATGTTGAAAATAACAATGAAGATAATGAAAATGAATTTGGAATGGCAACACAAGAACAGGCCAATGTTATATATATATATATATATATATATATATATATATATATATATATATATATATATATATATATATATATATATATATATATATATATATAACAGTATCTAAAATATAATGCTGATATAGATAGTTAAATGACTATAACAGTGAACTATCTAATTTTAATATATGCTAATTTTTTTTGTATTAGTGAATTCATTAATACATTTTAGCATCAGTAAATTATTTCATTATCAGTGCATTTGTTTATTCACGTACATTTTATTATTGATGAGCCACATTTTTTATTTGGTGTCTTTTGAAATACAATTTTTAAACATTGTTTTATTCAAATTATTAATTAGTTATTCAATTTATTAATTTGTTTCACAGTTCAGATTGATGAAAATAGCAAAAGTGTTTCGTGCATGGAACACGAAGCAGCATCTGAAAAAAACTTTCAAATGGCCAGTAACAAAGTAAATCCTTAACTACAAGGAAGATCAAATTTTATGTCAAATTGCTCCACCTATTACAATCAACCCAAGATCAAATTTCACTGTATCTGTAAGCTAACGTTATCTTGAATACCTCTTCGTAGGAAATAAGAAATTTTTGATTCAATTTATTCTACCACTTACAGTTTTTATATTATGTTGTAAAGTATTTATATATATCTAAATATATGTATATATTATAAAGAAAATTAGATTTTTTAGAAAATTTTTTGGATCCAGCATAGTTATTTTTGAAAATATTTGCTAAGTTTAAGGTGCTCATAATACCCTGATTAATCCTATAAATTTTAAGACTTAAAGAAATTCTTTTTTATACTGTTTAAGAAATTCAGTTAAAAAGATATTATACACTATATTAGTATTTAAATTTATTTGATGTTTTTTTATATTTCACGCAGTATGTCGTAAAAATGGTAGTGTTGTTTATTAATCGTGTTGTTGCTTTTTCCCTTTGTGAGCATCAAGTTTGTTACATTTATTGAACATTAAAATTTCGAATATTGATCAAAAATATCTATTTTAAATATTTAAGGTTAAAATTTTGAACCGATAAACTCATTTATAAAAATTTGATGTATTGATGTTGCAAGTGCAACATCAATAAATCAAATCCTTTGTTAATTGCGTGTATCTGTAATGTATTCAGATCAAAAAATGACGTTAAAAAAATTATTAACGTGTTTAAACACGTTAATAATTTTATTAAACGTTTAATAGCGTCATAGTCTAAAATATTGAAGTTAACGTCACTAAAGAAGTAAACACTTATTTAAGTTCAATTTATTTTTAATTATATTTTGAATGTGATCTTGGAATGCATTAATTTTTCCTAAAGGCGGACCGCAGATGCATGTAGGATAATGACTCTTGAGGCTATGTAAACAATTTAAACGCTTAATGAATCGTAATCAACGTAATCAATCAAGTAAAAACTTTTTTTTCAAAATATATAAATAAAAAATACGCATTAATTTTAAAAAGCAGCAAATAAGTTTTATACGTCAATGGTTTACATTACATCAATGGTTTGGATATTTTTTTTTAATTTTTTTTATTTTGTTATGCCGCAAAAGACCTAACGGTCTTGTCATAGAGCACCGCGGAAGTGCATTTAAATAGGAATTTCATGCCTCCTTCCTTGCCGTGACGCTAAAATATGTCCAGAGTTTGTTTCGAATCTGGATCTCCTGCTTCTAAAGCAAGCGCTCTAACCGCTGCGCCACGGTCGCATTATTGGGATTGATTAGGAGAAAACAATAACGCGTTTAAAAATAAGATCATCGATTTTTTTTTCATATAAGAACTTCATTTTAGGGTGTAAACTCGAGGGAAATCAAGTTTTTCTCAATATGAGAAAAGTGTGAGCGCTTTTCTTTGGAGCTGATGCAAACGGAATCTTTAACTAAGTCGCATTGGAAATAAATACCACAAAACATCTCGTGATAAATATATACACATACTCTGACGCAAATTTAAAGCCCCTTATAGAAAATAAGTATATTGGTTTAACAAATACACACATTTTATTGAAGAACCAAAACAAAAAGGAATATAAATTGAGAAAATCTTAAAGATAGAATTAATTAAGTAAATACAAGTAAATTTAAATAGGCTAGTTACATGTAAAATAAAGTTTGCTTATAATAGAAATTTTATTGATCAAATAAATTTTAAGTCCTCCCAGAACTTAAAAGCAAAATAAAAAGAAATATGGTTAAGAACAATCAACAATAATTTTAAAATAACAACTTCCCATTGGGCACAAAGCGTTTTTAAGATGCCAAAACCATGTCTTGTACAAACTGGGTTTAGTTTTAAAAAAAAATTTTACTTTTTACTTAATCGTTTTACACATAAAACAAACTATAACAAAAAATCAAAAATATATTGTAATAAACATAGTTTTATTATTGATAAATAATATTTAATAATAATCATTAATAATAAATAATAACATTTATTAAATAATAAAAATTTATTAAAATACGTCAATTTTATATACAAAAAGGTGCTGTTGTATATAAAATTAAGTCAAACTAAATTTTATAAAATATTATAACAACTTATTATTTAAAGTATATAAAAAACTACACTCCAAAGTGCAGAAAGCAGCAGTCTAAAGTATAGAATATTTTAACTAAGTAAAAAAATTATTTCTTAAAAATGTAGCAATAATTTAATAAATACGGGCAAACCCAGTAAAACTTTGAAAAACTAAATTAGATAAGAAAAAAAAAGTAAGTAGAGCCCCAGTGGGCACGGTACGTTTTTAAAACGTTTTTCGGACGTTTTTATTAGATTTAAACTTAATAAAAACGTCCAGAGAACGTTTAAAAAATGTACTGTGCCTACTGGGGCCCATCATTGCATAAATGCAATAGTAAACAGCAGAGAGTTTGTGTTCAACAATATGGCTTCGCTAATATTAATTTTTTCGCAAAAAAAATTAGGTATAGTATTGAAACATCAAAATAATTGATTAAATTCGCTCATTTTTGACAGGTTTGGAAAATTACATGGTCAACTTTCAAGCACTAAAATATTATTTTATAAAATTTGAAATGAATGAATGTAAATTTGACTTGATTAATAATAGTACAAAACTGAGTAAAACATTGTCCTCATATTTCCCAACACGCGGTGTCCCAACACGTGGTAAGCAAGGTACAAATTTTGGGAGGTTTTCTGTTCCTAGGCTCCAATCACATCAATTTTTTTTTTGCACAACATTTTTATTTAAAATAAACATTAACATAAGTTAATGAAGTTTGCTCCGTGTCTGAAAATTATTTTTCTTAAGCATCAAAAAAGATACGGCAATCCCTGATTACACAAACGAAGAAACTAACATATAACGCCAATAATTGAAAAAAAATCTCGAAAATAAATGTCACCATACTAATACTTTCTATTTTAAACAATATTTAAAACTTGTTTTTTTCTTAACGTATTTTGAATGTCCAAAAGACGTCTTTATAGGACCAAATACCAGCTGGGTGATTATTAAGCCAAGCAAAAATTTAAATAGCATTTGCTTGATTTTTGAATTTAAGTCGTTTGACCATGTGTATTTATACAACTATTATTAAGCTTAGCAAAACTAATCATAGTTAAAGCTAGAATTAAATTTTTTATAATAAACTGGACAATAGTACCCAGCAAACGTTTTTGTGTATCATTAATCAACTGCATTCATAACGACACAATAAACTAGCATACGTCTATTGAAATGTTTAAGAAGCGTCAATTAAGTTTTTTTTTTTGTTGAAAAGTTTGCGTTTTGTGACTTACGCCCAACAAAACCGATTCAATTGTATATTTTAATGTAGTCATTTTAACTTATGATTATCGTTATATTTTATCAACAACTTTTTGCAATATCAATAATTTGCTTAACAAAAGAATGTCTAAACATTGTAAACACACATTTATTTGTTTCATTATTAAGTTAAATATAAAGTTTAGTTTTATTATTTAGTCTAGTAGATCTGGTACCAAGTTTAAATTTCTACTTCTAATTATATTTTTAACTTCATCCTTGTGCATACCTTGCTTGTTATATTTTATTATCATAAATAACTTTTTATAAATTTTTAACTTTTAAATCCAATTTAAAAAAAATATATATTTTTTCGTAAATCTCATTCTGTTATAAAAAGTTTATACAATTAGAGTTTCTAATGCCAAACTCCCTCTGGCAATAAAAAGCATCATTACTCGCCGCCACGTACTAAAATAAGTTTTTTATGAAGAGTGACACCATTTGTTACTTGACATCCGAATTCACTTTAAATTATAATAGTTGATAAAAATCTTACTACTTTTTAAGGTTAAAGAAAAAAAGGTTAAAGAGTGTTCAAAGCTAAAAGTTTTAAAAGTTGTTATAGAAAGAGTGTTCAAAGCTAAAAGTTTTAAAAGTTGTTATAGAAAGAGTGTTCAAAGCTAAAAGTTTTAAAAGTTGTTATAGAAAGAGTGTTCAAAGCTAAAAGTTTTAAAAGTTGTTATAGAAAGAGTGTTCAAAGCTAAAAGTTTTAAAAGTTGTTATAGAAAGAGTGTTCAAAGCTAAAAGTTTTAAAAGTTGTTATAGAAGAGAAGTTTAGTGCATTTCTTTCTCATTAATGTCTTCATTGACAACCTCTCATTATAGTTGTGTGATTCTAATACCAGGTTATACTATAAAAATAAATTTACATAAACGTCATTTTCAATGGAAAATGTTCAATATACAAATATTCAAATTTTACATTATAAATTTTCTGAGCGTTGTTGGATAGCATTTATGATGAGTAGCATTTATGATGGATAGCATTTGTGATGGATAGCATTTATGATGTGCATTTCTTTTAACTTTATTTTAACATAAAATACATTTTAAATCTATAATTACACTTTTGGAACTATTAACGCCTAGTTTTTTTTGAGTATCTTTTCCTTTTTCTTTTCTTTTTTTTCCTTTTCCTTTTGTCTTGTAATTTCAAGTTTTATTGATTCAAATAAAGGCTAAAAAGTACTTACATCAAGAATATTTACAAAAGATATTACTAATTTGAAGTAAACACCTATCAATGTAATAATAATAATAAAAGTAATGGTAAGAATTATAATAGCAATAAAAGTAATGATAATAATAAGAAGAAGAAAAGTCATTTTAAATGTAGAAATAACAGTTATTATAATTATTAAAAATTAATATAAAAATTGTTAAAAATATATAATTGTATTTAGTATAATAGCAATAACAATATTAATAATAATCATAATCAACAACGTAATTATTTAAAAAAAAGTAAAATCTTCTTGTAAAATTTCATCTTGAAATATAATAAGAAAGTCTGCTTAATGCGCAGATAAAAATGTCTGCTTATTGCGAAGATAAGAAAGTTTATTCGTCGTGAAGATAATACGTATTTCTGCTTATTGTTCATCTTGAGAATCTTTTTAATGATTTTGCATGTCGCGAACAGAATGAAAATACAAATAAGAAAATAAAAAGTTATAAAAGAAAATGTTTGTCATAATCCAGATCAAAATCATTGATTTATTATAAACTTTATGAAAGAATATTTTGACATTTAAAAGTTATGACTGCATAAAACAAGCTAAAACCCTTATTAACGAAAAGGGTGTTAGTGTTTTTTATGGGTGTCAAGTTAAAGGTGAGCAAGGTTTAATTATATCATTGCATATTTGATACACATAGTTTCAACCAATTAGCTATGGAAGACATAACTAACTCCAAAAAATTAAAAAGGCTTATGGGCTACTTTTAACCTTAAGGGCTAACTTAAAAGTTAACGCGTTAACTTTTAAGTTAGCCCTTTAGGTTAAAAGTTAAAAGTCGTAATCAATTTTGAACCAAGAGTCCTTGGTACAATGATGTGAAAATTCCAGAGCTCTATGCTAAAAAAACAATAGATCAAAAGCAAAAAAATTTCATAATTTCTTTTTTTTTCTATTGCAGATCATAACTAACGCAACATTTTTAAAGCTCCTGGAACCAATGACCAAAAAAAACTGGAGATTTAAAGCCAGAATCCTATTCGGATTCCGCATCTCTAGTTCTGCCATATTCATTAAAAAGAATTATGTGTTAAGTAATTCCTCCTTATCCAACATTTGTGTAGTTTTTTGAGGTTAGTTATGGAAACCATATTATTTATTTGAGCAATTTCAAACAAAAAATAATTATCATTAAAGAACTGAATTTTTTAAGGGTTTGATAGTATACTAATACTTTTTCATATAAAAAAATAGTTTTTTTAAATATGTTGTTTAATAAGTTAAAGTGACATTCTTGAGAAAAGTCTTGAGTAGTATATAAAACTACAATATTTAATAAAAATGATCCCTAAAATGAATTTAAAAATTCTCCATAACTATGGGGGTGATTATATGGAGGAAAAACATCTCACCTATCTGAGTACCTCATTTAGAACTTTAGCTCATGTTCATATAGAAAAAAACACCTCACTTAGGCGGGTGTTTTGTTTTTAAAGTCAAGTGATGTTTGTTCACAAATAATCAATTTTTAAATTGAAATTAAAAGTTTAATAAAAACTATTTCGATTTACAAAAAATTATTTGAGAACATTTTACTTTTACTATATACATATTAAATGTTTGACAATTGTTGTTGACAAATGTTTGACAATATTGCATGTTTTACAAAATAAATATTATAAATAATTTATAATTAACTTACGAAAAAAGAACTTTCAAGACAAATGTTAAAGTTGTATAAATACACATGGTCAAACGACTTAAATTCAAAAATCAAGCAAATGCTATTTAAATTTTGTAATAAAGCTTTCTAGTTTATCCGGAATGGTTTTCATCATGTGTTCATATGAAGAATTTTTGCCCCACCTAACCGGGATCTCTCCTAGGTGGGTGAGTTGTTTTACATATGAATGCAATCTTAAAAATAAATGAGTTTTAAAGGAGAGACGTGATCTTGGTATTTTTCTATCCCGGTTAGGCAGGATGGTTTTTGTCAATATAAACACCTTCTAATTTGTGAAAACAGCCGTCAAATTAAATTATTTAGTTAACTAATGCTCCGATATTCTCAACAATCTTGTTGGTATGCTCACAAATATAAACAGCGCAAATAGGTTTTTTGAATATTACTTTATAATTATATTAATTATTACTTAAACAGTATATTTATAAAATTTTATTACGTATATTAGCGTTTAGTATATATTTATAAATGACAAATTAATTAAAAAGCAATCCAATATAAGATTCTTGGGAATCGTTGTTGATGAAAAATTATCCTGGTTTTCTCATATAATATATATCCAGTCAAAAATTACCAAAATCATAGGTTAAATGTATCGAGTTCGCTCGTATATCAATACAAATAGCCTTAAATTAATCTACTTTGGGTTAATTCACAGCCTCATCAGCTATGCAAACATTTCATGGGCAAGTACTCAAACAGCAAAGCTTAAGAAACTTTATAGTTTTCAGAAACATGCCTATAGAATCATTTACTTTAAAAATAGGCGGGAACACGCTAATCCCTTGATGAAAGATATGAAAATGATGAATGTATTTGAAATAAATATCTACCAGCATTTAATTTTCATGTATCGTTACAATCACAATATCTCTCCTATAAGCTTTAATAATAAGTTTGAGTTAAATAAAAATGATAACTATAATCTTAGAGCGATTATGTTGAACACATATAAACTGCCTAGGATAATAAATAAATATTCAGAATACAGCATTTTATATCGAGGTCCAAAAGTATGGAATATTTTTCAAAAAAGGTTCAAAGGTACGGTGAGTTCGTTAAGTTCATTTAAGTTTTTAACAAAAAAAGAAATTTTTAAAACCTGTGAAACATTTTTTGTTAATAATGCTTTGGATAAAATTCTCTTAAATACGTTTTTGTTTTGTTTCTACTTTTGTTTGTTGCTTGACAAATTTTATAAGCGGATTACGCATTTTGTTATGATATTTTATTGAAATTTTTTATTTTGTATATCATATTATGATATTTTAATTAAATCTTGTTAAAGGGGTTCTATGAAAAGATTGCAATGACGTTCTGTGATCCACATCTTCTTTGAGCCCCTATCTGTTTTACTTATTTTGATAAATTTTATATTATGTAATGGAATTTGTAAAATTCTTATGTTATGTAAACAGAAAAAGAAAAAAAAAAAAATTATCAGATTAAAAAAGAAATTATTCTTATAATACCGATTGGCACCAACCCTAAACCTGACTTAAAGCTTTTTTTAGACAACGCTAAATACAACTTATATTATTAGTTACAGAATAACTTGATTAATGCGAATTATATCTAATCTAGTTTTTGGTAATTAATCTTGTTATAGGTTTATATTGGTAGCAATTTAGTCGGCGTGCATACCTGGCGACAACTAGATTACCCTCATAAGTTATAAATAAACGTTGATAATATAAACAATTTTAAAATGATTTTTCTAAAAAAATTAAATACAATTACTATCAATAAAAGTTGCTATGGAACATCTAAAATTGCAAGACCATTGCAAGGTAAAAATGGAAAAGTTTTATAAAATTTCCCAAGAGTTTTATGAAAGTACGAATCTCTTTTTTTCATCCCAGGATAAAATTATGGAATTTTGAAAATATTAGTATTCAAGATGTCAATATTTTTTTCTGAAACTTAGTTACAAAATTACTTCTTAAAAAATACATATTTATTTATATTTTTTATTGGTTTTATTTAGTAAATATACTTACTTATTTATTGCATTGTACAATGCGTTTGAAACATAATTAAAAATTATATAATTAAAAATTACTTCATTGATCATTTAAGCACCAACTTGTACGTCTTCCATATTTAAAATAGTTGCATAGTGCGTGGTTGTGTGTTGTACCGCACGTGCACAATCTCCTCCCATTATAGTATTTTTCGCCGTTTGAAATTTAAAACAAGAGCAATACAATTTTTTTTTAAAGTTGTTATATATATATATATATATATATATATATATATATATATATATATATATATATATATATATATATATATATATATATATATATATATATATATATATATATATATATATATATATATATATATATATATATATATATATATATATATATATATATATATATATATATATATATATATATATATATCAGGCGCGGATCCAGCATTTTTTGATGTTTGAGATAACTAACTTCCAGACATGGAACAAACTCCAAAAATTTATATGTTTATACTTATGTCAAATAAAGATGATTTGAAAAAAATTGCGACGATTGGAGTCTGGGAACAAAAAAGCCCCAAAATTTTGGCCACACAAACCCCAAACAAGAGAGCAACAAGTTGATAAAATATTTTTTGTACAATTCTTAAGTAAATTTATATTCATCGATAAATTCTAAATTTCATACAATAATCTCTTAGTGTTCAAAAAACATGACCTTACAAAATTTGCAACCCCCTCAAATTGAGGGGGGTTAAAGCTTTGTGCAATTATAATTTTTGCACAAAGTGCAAAAATTATAATTGCACAAAGCAGAAACCTCTCATCGTGGTGCAGAAACCTCTCATCGTGGAAGATCTGCACGAGTTATTAGGTTTCGCTATAGTGAAAGTTTGACATCAGAAGCTTGTTTAAAACGAACAAGAGAAGAAGCTTCAAAAAATCAAGAAAAAAAAAAAAAACTAAAGAAAAAAACACATAAAAAAACAAACAGATAAAAATGATTGTGATTATGCTGACAACAACAACGCCCTAATTGTGGTGGATGTGGAAATAGAGGTGATCAGTGGGTTTGCTGCAATGTTTGTGACATCTGGTATCATTTAAAATGTACCACGATATTTGAATTAGATGATGTTAAAGTCATGGAGTGGAAATGTAGTGATTGCTCTAAGCCTTTGTAAAAATATAAACTTAAAAAGTATTGTTTTTAATTGACCCCTTTTTACTTGTTTTTTCTCACGCAGTTTTATAATATTTTTAAATTCATCCATAGGCTTTTGGTTTCATTTAATAATTTTTCAGTATTATAAAGTTATCATCAAGTAAAATATACAACCCAAAAAAATCTGGGATATTTTAGTTCACAAGCTTAAGTTACCACAGTATTGTACATGCATTACACAATATTGAACATATAAATAAATAATAGAACATAAAAATGAATAAAAGGTTAAAAAAGAAATAACTATTTTATTATTTTAAGGAAAGACGTGAAAAACACAAGACAATGGCCTCACTAAATTTACATATTTTGATAATACTGATGAAATAAAAAAACAAAATATGTTTATTTAATTATTTTTTTACTCAAAAGTTAACTATATTGTTTTAAATAGTTTTTGCTATAGATTTTATAAAGTAACACTATGTTTTTGTTATTAAAAAGACCTTGTAGTAAAGAGGGAGGGGGGGGGGGGAGCTTTGATTTTTTTCAATTTTTTATTTTTTGTTGTATCCTGACCATTTATGATAAAAAAAGAAAGGGGGAATTTTCAGATTTGATTATTTTTAAGCAGGCAAGTCCATAATTTAAATTTAAAGTGCTGTGCTAAATATATAAATTTACATAAAAAAATATTTTCAAATGTATAAGGGGGTGGAGAGGCAATCCATAGAGAATCGATGCGACTCATAGAGGGAGGTGGAAGAGATCGCCCCCCTCCTCTATGACACACCGCTAATTGAATTTAAAATTTATTTTGTTTGTTTGTTCAATGAATAAACAGATTTAACTTTGTATAAATTATCCGGCTATAAAGAACTACACCAATAGTCAAATTACAATTTATCTCTGTATTGCTTATAATTTTTTGATTGGAATAATTAATCGTAACTTCTTAAATACTCATTTTCAGACCATATTTCTTGTACGAATATGAATCAGCATTGATTTATCTTTCCAACGTTATATAAAAAATTTATTAAATTTTTTTTTTTTTTTTTCTATTTGTACAAATATAACCCTTTTATATAGGCCCAAAAGTACACCTTTCGGAGCTACAATTGTTGTTGATTTTTTTTTGGAGAATTATCACAAATTAATGTTTGCTTGAACAAAGTTTTACCTTTATATTATTTTATTCCTGGTCGAAATTCTATTGTACCGTATCTTACCGTGCGACATTAAAGATTCGGTATTATTTAAAGACAGAAGTAATAAATGGGTGTGATATGACACATTTGACATTTTATAGAATGTCGAAGGCACTTTTATTTTAAAAAAGGACGATATTTAAATTATCAAATAAAATTTCAACTATAGCGCTAAGTCTTGGTAAAAGTATATACATTCAATATACTTGGTCCTATTTCATAATATTCATTTATTTCCATAGAAAAATCTGTAAGTATATGAAAAAGTGCCCTCCTTTGCCCTATATATATATATATATATATATATATATATATATATATATATATATATATATATATATATATATATATATATATATATATATATATATATATATATATATATATATATATATATATATATATATATATATATATATATATATATATATATATATATATATATATATATATATAGACCAGTATGTTTTGGTTTGTATAGTCAAAAGACAATGTTGTTTGTATAAATGAAATTCCATCAAGTTGAATAAAGAATGGCGTTGTCCGTTGTCCAAATTGAAATGTGAAGTTTGCAGTAAAAAAATGTAATAAAGCACAACAGTTGGATAGTATAAGTTTAAACTAAAATGTGATGAAACTACATGTATTAAAGTCTATTTAATCTTTATCAAATCTTATGTAAAGTATTTATTGTATTCTTTTTGTTAGGAATTGGTATAATAACATTAGGTAAAGTAAAAACTTATAAACTGGATTGCAGGCCTTAACATAACTCCAAAGTAGGTTGGTATTTTTATTTTACCAACCTACTTTGAAGTTATGTTAAGGCCTGCATTAATATTTTGTTGCATTATTAAAATAAAATAAAGATGGCTTGCACAGTAGAACAGAACAAAAGTTTAAAGCTTTGGTTAAAAAAGCATAAAATAGACTAATTAATGTAGGCTTTAATATAGGAGCTAAAGTATACAATAAAGTCATTTTTAAATATATCTATGTTGTTTTGTCATGTGCATATAATGCTCATCCAGAGAGGAGCTAGATGGAGTTTAAATTCAGTAAGCATTCTGGTTATTTAATGCATAAACATTCAATGATATAATGCATTCAACATTCAACATATAATGCATGTCATAATATAAACATTATGAAAGTAACAACGAATGTAAGTCATGACTTTTTTAATTAACTTTTATTACTCTGCCATCATAAATAATTGTCTTAGATTTGTCAATATTATACCATTCATGACAATTTTCTGCTAATAGTTTTTATTTACACATAATATAATCTAAATCATCAAGTTGCATAGATGACAATTTGTTAAATAAGTTTCTTATTTCTTCTTCTTATTATTTTATTTATTAATATTATTAATATTATAACTATTTATTTACTTTAATTCTATTAATTATTTATTATTTTTTTATATGTAGTATTTATAAAAAAGTTAGCACTTATAAAAAAACAAAATGTTATTAAAAGTTGCAAACAGCATGCTCAAATTAGAGCTAAGGTTTCTTATAAACTGACTTCAAACCAGCAAAAAATTTATTAAAAAGAAGAAAGAAAGTTAGAAAAAAAGCTGTTTACAAACAGCTTTTTCCCTAACTTTCTTTCTTTTTTTTTAATATTTCAATATATCCGTTGATTATCTAATCGCATTAGTGACTTCGCCGGTTATCCGGTTTTGCGGTTAACCAGATTTTGTTCGAATATCAAATATTTATTTTCGAATAATAAAAACCGACTTGAAAATTTTACGAAGTTTTATAGAAAGTAACAACGTCATTATGACGATCATTGTTTGACAAATGTTAATTTATCAAAGATTATAATAAATTTCTTTTATTAATTTAAATGTTAATTTAATCAGTGTGTTTGATAATATATTCTTAAAACAATTTACAATAGAAATCTCAAAGATTTATTTATTACTTTTGCAACTCAAGCAATACATTTTTAAGAAAGTTTCTTCAGAATATTCTGGAACTCTAATTCGCTTATTCAGCGTATTTTTTGAACCAATAGAATTTGTTTATTCGTAGATTTGGCGGTATTTTAGTGTTAGCAAATATTATCTTTCCGCAACAAATTGTTTTGAGAACATTCAAGTTTATCTATGTTTCCATCTATGTCTGCATAAATTTAAAATACACGTTAAAAAAATTAACTTCATATCTCATTTTTCCAAATCAAATGTTTTTATATGAGATAATGATTTCAAACATCCACTGATACTAAAACATTTAAACTATACTTGTACATTATTCCTACCTTTTTTAATTATATAATTAAAAAGCTATACTATTTATATTACATTATAATATAAAAAATATATATATCTTTTTCCATATTTTGTTATAAATATATAATATAGGACTGTATTCAATATCTGTCTTGAAAATGTTGAAATTTAGAAGATCCTGTTCAGATCCTGAAATTTAGAAGATCCTGCTCAGTTCAGAGTCTATCATGCAAGAAAATCATTATTATTTAATGATGATCAAGTTTGGATTAAAAAATCAAGCGTTTTATTCGATGTTTCAATGGAAGCATTTGATGGCGCTGAAGTTTGTGATCTTGTGGGAATTTATATTTTGTTTCAAATTGCACAGTTTTATGATAAAAATGATTTCGGATTGTACCGCAATGATGGTTTAGCAGTTTTTAAAAAAATGAGTGGTCCTCAAATGGAAAAAATCAAAAAACATTTTGTTGAAATATTTAAAAAAAAAAAAAATTTTTTTTAAATATTTCAACAAAAATTCTATGAACTATATTCATGCTGATTCAAACTGCCTAATATTTTAAAACAGCTTCCGCATTTAATTGAGTTAAGATTGTCTGCAAATTCGTCAAGTAAAGAAATCTTCTGAAGATCTACTCCTATGTACAATGACGCGCTATTAAGATCCGGTTTTAATCACAAACTTTCATATCACCTTAATTTAAATTTACCACATACCAAAAACCGTAAACGAAACATCATATGGTTCAACCCTCCTTTCAGCAAAAATGTTAGCACTAATGTAGAAAAAAGCTTTTAACCTTAATCAACAAATACTTCTCTATAAATCACAGACTCCACAAAATTTTTAACAAAAACACGATAAAAAAGATTTCATATTCGGCATACAGCTATAACAGCTGTATGCCGAATATGAAATCTTTATTAAATGCACACAATCAACAACCTAAAACCAACTGCAATTGCCTTAATAAAAATACCTGCCCTTTATCAAACCAATGCTTAACAAAAAACATTGTATACCAAGCCAATATAAGTTCCAATAATCCTACTAACACTCCTGTCAACAAATCCGGTATAAGTGAAACACCATTCAAAATTAGATATGCCAACCATATAAAATCATTTAACATTCTAAAATACAAAAATGACACCAAATTATCAAAAGAATTTTGGAAATTAAAAGATGCCAACTTAAACCCAGTTGTCAAATGGAAAATAATTAACCAGTGCAATGCTTACAACCCAGCCACGAAGTCCTGCAAGCTATGCACATACGAAAAATATGAAATTCTATTTTCTAAAAATAAAAATCTGCTAAACAATATATATATATATATATATATATATATATATATATATATATATATATATATATATATATATATATATATACATATATATATATATATATATATATATATATATATATATATATATATATATATATATATATATATATATATATATATATATATATATATATATATATATATATATATATATATATATATATATTTATATATATACAGGCGCGGATCTAGGGTATAGCCGTTGTGGCTAAGGCTACACCTTAAAATATTCAACGAAATAAAAAACAGTATAATACTCCGACATATTCTCAAAATAAAAATGATATAAATAATCAAGATAAGTTTGTTTTTATTTGCTGTGTAAATTCGGCTTAAAAAACGATTACTCAAAACTAAAAAACCGGAATTAAAAAAAAGATCGGTCATTGCATATCGGTTTGTGGCTCAGCCACAAACGACCTGATTTTACGGCATAAGCTGACTAAATTATTGTTTTTTTTAAGCTAATGTATTTTTATTGAAAATTTGTATGCCGTCAACACTCGTAGCCCGTGGCTAGATTGCTTTTTACCTTGTGGCTGTACTTATTTCCCAGACTTTTTATACCCAGCTATATTTATATAAGGAAAGCGCCGTTATTATTTTCTTAGTAAGTTGGTAATCATGGTGAATATGTTTTGAAAAAAAACTGTTCCAAATGCTATTGATTCACATTCATAACATTTAATGTTGCGAAAAATATTGTTTACAAAACGAAATGGTTTGAATATCTCACCAGTTTAATTTCGTAGTTAAACTTTTGGCTTGAAAATGCCCTGATATAAATGTTTTTATGCCATATTTTAAAATGGATCAAGGTTTTGACAAAACTTTTGTAGCTTCAAGGTATATTTTTAACTATGTTTTCACGGACTATATTTGCAATAAAAATCAGTTCCTTCAACTTATAAAAATCAGTTTCCTTCAACTCTTTCTTGAGAACTCTGTTGAAAAGAGTCCTCAAGAAAGAGTTGAAGGAAATATTTTTTAACTACCTAATTTTGGAATTTATGCAGGTGACACTATCTTATAAGATCATTTAGTATCTGTCTCTAAAAATGTTACATTATTTCTTAAACCGCACAAAAACAACTTATAGAGTGTTGTAGAGAGGCTTTTAAGAAGATTCTTATTTCTGAAATACCTTCTAGTTGGTGCACTTCGTTAAGTAAATTAGACATGTCTAAATTACGAACAGAATAGCCATGGCAAATGTTATATTTTACCATTAATTATTTTACTAGAATTCATTAAAAATAAATGAAAAAAATGTGTGCAAAAACTGAATTAAAAACGCTCAGATAAAAAAACTGTCTGGCGGCGTCTACATGACGTAATTGTCGGACGTCTTTTTGACGTAGACTAACCGACTTATTAAATAGTTGCAATTATGACGTAGTTTTACAAATTTTAGCTACACCTATTTAAAATCCTAGATCCGCCCCTGATATATATATATATATATATATATATATATATATATATATATATATATATATATATATATATATATATATATATATATATATATATATATATATATATATATATATATATATATATATATATATATATATATATATATACGTTTATGTATGTTAATTTACTTAATTTATTTAGATGCAGTTACCTGATGTTCTTAAATATAAAAACACAATGCAAAAAGATAGAATTTAAACTGTTTGAACTTTGCACCATATTGATTGGATCGTGAGAAATGTGCATCAAATCAAAATAAGTCTGTATTTATACATATATGTGCATAATTATATCCATATTGATTGGATCCATATTGATTGGATCGTGAGAAATGTGCATCAAATCAAAATGAGTCTGATGACAGCAGGCGATAAAAATACATATGAATTTGACACTGGTGTTGAAGATAAAGATATCATGGTTTTATCAAGATTGTTTTGAAAATATTTTTGTATAAGTTTTTGTTCTAAAAATGTATAAATTATTTTTTTGGTTTTATTTAATTTCAATAATGGCTTTTCAATTTCTATAATTTAGTTACCTGCGTTAAAAAAAATGGTACAGGGCAGATTATTTGTAATACTATAACAGCAGTTAGTATTTCAATATAAAATAAATTATTAATACTACTAATAAAAATAAATGAAAGCTGTAAAAATTGAGAACATTACGTACAGTATAATAGCATAAGATATTGTACTATGACAGCTATTATAAGTTTATAAAGAATTGTTTCTTTTGTTACTCATAACAACACAATATTGTACAAAAAATATATGTTTTTTCGGATTAAAAGAGTCACAGCGCAAAAGTTGTATTTTTGAGGTTTATAAACTCATATATAAGTTGGTTGAATCAATGTTAATCTAACGTAGATTTAACGTTTTTTTTTCAACGTTGATTTGTCTTTCCATTTCAACCAAAAATCAGCCATTTTTCAACCATAAAGTTCAACGGTTTTTCAACTTTGATTCAACGTTGATTGTGCTCGCTGGGATTCTTTTAAAACTGAACAACAAACTTAAAACAATACTTACTTTTTATATAGGCTATAAATTACTTTAAGTTAATTTTACGCATTCATAGTTTCAGCAGATTCAATACGTTTTTGATCATTTTTACTAGTATATCAAGGGTAGTTTGTTTCTCTTTTAGGTCAGTTTTCTTAAAATTTTACTCTAGCTTTTGGCCAAAATCAACTCGACAGCAGTTTTAGAAACCGGCTGTATGTTTGCATTAAATGAAAAATTTGTTGTGAAATGTTAATGCTCATTTCACTGTGGTACATCAACTCATTGTATAACAATGAGTTGATTTACCACATCAACTTATTGTTATACAATTAAAAAAATAGATTTTGGCTAAATTGAAACATTTAAACAAACAAATTTTTGATGGACCGGATAGCTCCTTGGAAACGTTAGTTATAAAATTTTGCTCCGCATTCTCACTAAATAATTGAAAAAAAAAATGAAATAAGAGTCAAAATTAGCAACCACTTGACAATGAATTCTTATCTTGCTTCTTCATTTTTAAAGCAAACATTAAACTTAAAAATTACATTCTGGTATTTTCAAATAATTTTAAATGAAAATAGTAAAACAAATAGAACAAAATACTAAATAAAAAATACTAAAGTTAACAGAAACATTTATATTCAATCTTTTTTAGAAAATTATATTGAAAAGAACGTATTTCTATAATGCAATCTAAAGAATTTTTTAAAATTAGTATTAGTAATTAAAAATAGTTTTTAATTAATCAACTGAAATGATATCATTTGTATCAACTGAAGTCTCTAGATTAAAATCAACAGCAACATTACCTTCATCATTTTCACTATGACCAAGCATTCTATCAGCAAAACCTTTTTTTCATGGAGTGTGGCGTTTGCATACGAACTAAGCCGATTGCTTTATCTTTTGCAAGTCAGTTTCTACGTTTTGAATGTATAAAATCATACAAACAACATATTCGTTCACTTGCAGCTTGAGAAGTTGGAATGGTATAGACTATTCGTGCAACTTTTGCTAAATTTGGAAATTTACTTGCACCCTCAACACTTCACCAGATATCAGGATCCATTAATTTAACTTGAGCTGCAAAATCTGGAGTTGGATTTGCAAAGATCTCTGAAAGATCTTATTTCATTTTTTGAAGTTTAATAATTGCAAAAACCTCTTGTTTTTTTAAACTATGTACTTTGGAAGTAACTCAAGGACTATAACAAGATCACTTTTACTGGATGGAGGAAGCTCAGTATACATATTTCTACCACCATAATTTCGTGGATCTAGAAAGTACGCAAATCCCATAGATGGTGTATGCACAAATTTACATCAGTGTAAAACAAGAGCTTTCAATTCTGAGTCTTCACTCCATATTTGCATTAAATTAATAAATCCAAAATAAACTTCAGAAAGTAAACAAGCATCTGATTTCAGTTTACCTATTAGTTTCGATAATGGTTTCATAACATTAATAAAACGTTGACAATCTTCCCAAAAAAAAATTGTCCTGTATAATATTTATATACTCTAATTTTTTTGTGAATAAAGGTATACGCAAAAAGGCACCTGAGTTGACTAAATTCAAATGGACTAACTTGTTTTCAAGATTATGAGCAACTGATGTATGATGACTATACCACCAATTTCAAACTGCAAGCGATAATGCTTACATTAACTATTAAATTATTTTCTTGTTCAACACGGTTTTGAATTATACAAAATTGATCAACAAGAGATGTTCTTTGCTTAATAAATGCTGTCAGTTTTCCAGACTTTTCTAAAACATCCACAATTTCAGGTAGAACGCAAGTATCTTTTACTAAAAGATTGATTGTATGGGCTGCACAAACATTACAAATTATTTTTGGAAATTTTTTTTCAATAATATCCCACACAGTTCTCATGTTTGAGGCATTATCAGTTACAATGCTTGTAACTTTATCAACACCAACCTCAAGAATTACATTTTCTTTGTGAGTTGAAATATTAATGCCAGTCTGTTGCTCCTGACCAGTTGGCTCAATTTTGTAAGCAATTGGTTTCATTGTCCTATTTCTAACATGAATCAAATAATTAATGAGATGAATTGCATTAATGTTTGAAAAACCATCAGTCACTATACTTACATATTCAGAATTTTCAACATATTCTTTTATTGAACGTTTTTCATCATTTAATGCAACCTTATAAAGACGCCCGCTAATGCATTTACTAGATGGAGACTTATATGCAGGCCTAAGATTTGCATGATATTGCTTCCAAGCAGAAGAATCAGCTAATGCAAAAGGTACTCCTGTATAGAAAAATACCCTTGCATATGATTTATCAATTTTTTCAATATCATCTTTGTTTATAGTGTAAAAGTAAGAATTTAGCATAGTTCTTTTAGCAAATTGCCTAGAGACTGAATCTTCAGAGATTAGTGAGGCCATAATTTCATTGCTTGTTGTTTCAACTAAAACACTCTGAACTTCTCTTTTTATTTTTTTGAAGCACAATTTAACATCGTTTTTTTTTAAATTTAACAGGCTTTTTCACATCCCCTTATATGCAGCATCCATCTGAAAGTTGAGGGTGCTGTAAATTGTTTTATCACAATATTTGCAATAACTTTTTCTTGTTGAACCTTTTCCAAAACAAGAGACATGCTTGTAAATTTGATCAGCCATCTTAATTATTTTACTTAAATACAGTAATAAACATATGTATTGTTAACAATATTAATACTTACAATAATAATAATAATAAAAGTAGTAACAATAATAATTATAGTAATTATTATTTGATTCAGATAATATAAATCCAAAGAATAAACAAAACACATGTAAAAAAAAAAAATGCATTTTTTAAAAAAAGTAAAAAGCAACACAAACAGCGTAATATAAAAATTTATAGGTATAAAACTTTAACAGTTTAACAAACTAAAAAAAAAAAATTAAAAAATCAAATTGAAAAACACTTTAATTATTTATTCAATAATATTTTAAATAAAGTATAGCAATTTAATACATTAAGAAAATATAATCATTAAATTATCAAGTTTTTTTTTTTCTTTTTTTTTTCTGTTTTATAACATAAGAATTTTACAACTTTGTGCTTCATAAAAAAAAAAAAGTAAGTAAAAACAGATAGGGGCTCAAAGAAGATGAGGATGACAGTACGTCATCGCAATCTTTTCATAGAGCCCCTTTAATAAAATTTCAATAAAATATCGTATTACATAATACGTAATAAAATTTCATAAAACATTTCGTAAAATATATACGTAATAAAATTTCAATTGAATCGTTGTAAATATCGTAAGAAAATGCGTAATTCGCTAATAAGATTGTTAAACAACAACAAGAAGAACAAAAAAAAGTAGAGTGGTAACATTAACTAAAAAAGTTTCTTAAATTTTAAAAATTTCTTTTTTTTGTTATAAACTTGAATGAACTTAACGAATTTACCGTACCTTTGAATCCATTGTGAAAGGTATTCCATACTTTAGGACCTCGAAAAGAAATTCAATATTGTGAATATTTATTTATTACAAGTCATTCCGGAACTATTTCATAAATAAAAGCATATAGGTATACTAAATGGTATACTAACATTCAGTATACCAATTATACTGTAAAGTTTACAGTAAAGTTAGGATACCGTACAGGGGCGGATTTAGGATTTTATATAGATGTAGCTAAAATTTGTAAAATTACGTCATAATTGCAACTATTTAATAAACATCAAAAAGACGTCCGATAATTAAGTCATGTAGACGCCGCCAGACAGTTTTTTTTATCTGAGCGTTTTTAATTCACTTTTTGCACTCATATAAAATATAAAATTTGCCTTGGCTATTCTGTTCGTGATTTAGACATAATGTCTAACTTACTTAACAAAGTGTACCAACTAGAAGGTAAGCCATAGGACTTTGCACTCCATATGTAAGTTGTAATGCTGCCTAAAGTTAGCTGTCCAATTCTGGATTCTTTCATTTATATTTTTGTTACTAATAGAATAAATACAACTATTACTGCATTAACAATATGATATCGTGATTTATTCAAAAGATATTTACTTTAAAGTTGTATACTACTATATATAAATATTTTTAAAAAAAGATTTGAACAGTCTCACTATCTATGGAATCCTCAGGAAGCTAATTTATTTAATCTTTGTTTTTTATGATTATTGAGCACTCTTTTTGTAGCATACTCTTACGAAATTAACACACATATTTAAATTTCTTATTTAGCAGTTTACATTATTTAGCTTAGAGCAATTTTTAAAACATTTAACATTTTAGATTTTAAGGATTATGAAATGTACACAAAATAGAAAATTTAACATTTATAACAATTAAATTAAAAATTAAACCTTTATAACAAATAAAAAATAAGATGCTCTAAGGAGAAAATTAAACAATGAAAAAACAAAAAAATGATTGTAAATATAAGAGGTATTCAATTATTTTATTAACATATAAATATAATTTTACGTTTAACTACGGAAGTGATCGGACGTGCTTTTCTTGCGCTGTAAATTTTTAATAAAATTGTTTGAACTTAATTTTTTAAAATTTTTGTTTATAACTGGTATTTAACTTTTAACTGGTATTTTGTTTATAACTGGTATTTAACTTGAGATTGAAAATGAGTTCAAAACAAATCACTGACGTCTCGATAAAATTAGTTAGGGAAATTTTTCAAGAATTGTTCCAAAAACAACAAAATGATATACTATCGTTAATAAGTGCAAATTTAAAACTGACTAATGATCGAATCGATGGATTGCTGAAAGAAATTAGTACATTAAAAGAAACTTGTGAAATGTTAAAAAAAGATAACGTAAACCGAAATGCCGATGAAAATAAAACTAACAAGCAGTTGATAAAGTTTGAAAAAACACAAATAGATATTGAGGAAAGTCTAACGTTTTATCAAGATTGCAATGACAAAAAAATGAGCGAGTTGGAAAAAAAAAAGTCATCGAATGCAAATATAGGTGAGAATGAAAAAAATAAATTTAGACAGATGGAAGATCGACAAAGGCGAAATAATCTTCGAATTGAAGGAGTTAAAGAAAATGACAACGAAAGTTGGGATGATACGGAAAAAATAATAATAAACATTTTTGAAAATAATCTCAATGTAAATGGGGTAATCATAGAAAGAGCGCATAGAACTGGCATTATTGAAAAAAAAAATCCAAGAACAATTGTAATTAAGTTACTTAACCATAAAGACAAAGTAAAAATCCTAAAAAATACCAATAAACTGAAAGGATCCGGAATTTATATCAACGAGGATTTTTCGCTGGAAACTTCCACAATAAGAAAGAAACTTCTTGAAGAAAGCAAATTGCACAGGATAAATGGTAAGTATTCCGTTGTTATATACGATAAGCTTATTGTTAGAGAATTTATAAAAAAAAAATAATGATAAATGATTTTCTTACGTTTTTATATTACTTTTTTGAATTTTAATATTGCTTTAAGTTATTTCTGATTTAAAATGGCTGATGAAACTGTTTTAACAAACATAAATTTAAATTCATTTGTATCAAAAAAGTCTATACTATTAAACAACTATCCGGATCCTGATATTAATTTTTATAATAATGATGAAATAATTAAAAATATTAACCCTTTATATTATGACCCAAATTCTAAAAAAATTGCTAATGGAATGGAGGATAACTATTTTTCAATGCTTCATATTAATATTAGAAGTATTCAAAAAAATTTTGAGTCATTAAAACAACTTTTATATAAAATTGGCATTAAATTTCAAATAATTTGTCTAAGTGAGACATAAAATAATTCAAATAATTTGTCTAAGTGTAAAGATAAAAACATTGAAAACAATTCTAATTTTCAATTACCTAATTATAAAGTAATTCATCAAGTTAGAGCATCTAATAAGGAAGGTGGGGGTTTGTGTATATACATAAAAAACTCAATATTATTCAAAGTTAAACCAAATTTAAGTTCAACTATTAACGATTATGAATCGTTATGTATTGAAATTATTAACAAAACCTCAAAAAATATCGTCATTCATGGTTTATACAGACCGCCTTCAGGAAGCATTAAAGTATTTGAAAACCACATTAAAAAAATAATTAAAAATAAATCGTCTATGAATAAAGCTGTATATTTTATTGGTGATATCAATCTCAATATATTAGATTATAAAAAAAATATATATATTAAAAACTTTTTTAACACCATTTTTCAAAATAGCTATATTCCACTAATCAATAAACCAACGCGAATAACTAAGGAAAGTTCAACATCCCTAGATCAAATTATAACAAATGAATTTATAAATAAAAATATAAGAACAGGAATATTTAAAACTGACGTGTCTGATCACTTTCCGATTTTTATCCTATCGCAAAAATGCATATATAATGCCCAAAATGAACGGGAAAAAATAATTAAAACACGTTTAATAACCGACAATTCTATTAGTCATTTTTATAAGCTTCTATCCTGTGTTAACTGGGACACCCTAAAACTAAATCTAAACGCCAATAAAGCGTATGATATTTTTCTAACAGAGTTTCTTAATCTTTATAACAAGGCATTCCCAGAAGTTACTAAAGTAATCAAAACAAAAACACTTTTAAACCCTTGGATCACGAAGGGCATTCTTAAATCTTCAAAAAAAAAACAACGCTTATATAACAAGTTTCTTAAAAAAAGAACTCTTAAAAATGAAACTACCTATAAAAACTATAAACGGCTATTTGAGTCAATCTTAAAACGCTCAAAGAAACGTTACTATTCTGAACAATTAATAAAGCACAAAAATGATTCTAAAAAAACAAATCACTGACGTCTCGATAAAATTAGTTAGGGAAATTTTTCAAGAATTGTTCCAAAAACAACAAAATGATATACTATCGTTAATAAGTGCAAATTTAAAACTGACTAATGATCGAATCGATGGATTGCTGAAAGAAATTAGTACATTAAAAGAAACTTGTGAAATGTTAAAAAAAGATAACGTAAACCGAAATGCCGATGAAAATAAAACTAACAAGCAGTTGATAAAGTTTGAAAAAACACAAATAGATATTGAGGAAAGTCTAACGTTTTATCAAGATTGCAATGACAAAAAAATGAGCGAGTTGGAAAAAAAAAAGTCATCGAATGCAAATATAGGTGAGAATGAAAAAAATAAATTTAGACAGATGGAAGATCGACAAAGGCGAAATAATCTTCGAATTGAAGGAGTTAAAGAAAATGACAACGAAAGTTGGGATGATACGGAAAAAATAATAATAAACATTTTTGAAAATAATCTCAATGTAAATGGGGTAATCATAGAAAGAGCGCATAGAACTGGCATTATTGAAAAAAAAAATCCAAGAACAATTGTAATTAAGTTACTTAACCATAAAGACAAAGTAAAAATCCTAAAAAATACCAATAAACTGAAAGGATCCGGAATTTATATCAACGAGGATTTTTCGCTGGAAACTTCCACAATAAGAAAGAAACTTCTTGAAGAAAGCAAATTGCACAGGATAAATGGTAAGTATTCCGTTGTTATATACGATAAGCTTATTGTTAGAGAATTTATAAAAAAAAAATAATGATAAATGATTTTCTTACGTTTTTATATTACTTTTTTGAATTTTAATATTGCTTTAAGTTATTTCTGATTTAAAATGGCTGATGAAACTGTTTTAACAAACATAAATTTAAATTCATTTGTATCAAAAAAGTCTATACTATTAAACAACTATCCGGATCCTGATATTAATTTTTATAATAATGATGAAATAATTAAAAATATTAACCCTTTATATTATGACCCAAATTCTAAAAAAATTGCTAATGGAATGGAGGATAACTATTTTTCAATGCTTCATATTAATATTAGAAGTATTCAAAAAAATTTTGAGTCATTAAAACAACTTTTATATAAAATTGGCATTAAATTTCAAATAATTTGTCTAAGTGAGACATAAAATAATTCAAATAATTTGTCTAAGTGTAAAGATAAAAACATTGAAAACAATTCTAATTTTCAATTACCTAATTATAAAGTAATTCATCAAGTTAGAGCATCTAATAAGGAAGGTGGGGGTTTGTGTATATACATAAAAAACTCAATATTATTCAAAGTTAAACCAAATTTAAGTTCAACTATTAACGATTATGAATCGTTATGTATTGAAATTATTAACAAAACCTCAAAAAATATCGTCATTCATGGTTTATACAGACCGCCTTCAGGAAGCATTAAAGTATTTGAAAACCACATTAAAAAAATAATTAAAAATAAATCGTCTATGAATAAAGCTGTATATTTTATTGGTGATATCAATCTCAATATATTAGATTATAAAAAAAATATATATATTAAAAACTTTTTTAACACCATTTTTCAAAATAGCTATATTCCACTAATCAATAAACCAACGCGAATAACTAAGGAAAGTTCAACATCCCTAGATCAAATTATAACAAATGAATTTATAAATAAAAATATAAGAACAGGAATATTTAAAACTGACGTGTCTGATCACTTTCCGATTTTTATCCTATCGCAAAAATGCATATATAATGCCCAAAATGAACGGGAAAAAATAATTAAAACACGTTTAATAACCGACAATTCTATTAGTCATTTTTATAAGCTTCTATCCTGTGTTAACTGGGACACCCTAAAACTAAATCTAAACGCCAATAAAGCGTATGATATTTTTCTAACAGAGTTTCTTAATCTTTATAACAAGGCATTCCCAGAAGTTACTAAAGTAATCAAAACAAAAACACTTTTAAACCCTTGGATCACGAAGGGCATTCTTAAATCTTCAAAAAAAAAACAACGCTTATATAACAAGTTTCTTAAAAAAAGAACTCTTAAAAATGAAACTACCTATAAAAACTATAAACGGCTATTTGAGTCAATCTTAAAACGCTCAAAGAAACGTTACTATTCTGAACAATTAATAAAGCACAAAAATGATTCTAAAAAAACTTGGCATATTATTAAGGAGGTAATTGGAAAAAAAAGCTTATACAGAAATTTACTTCCTCTAAATCTTAAATTTAATAACAAACAAATTGTAAATAAATCCTTAGTCGCTGAAACACTTAACCAGTTTTTTGTAAATATAGGTCCTACTTTATCATCTAATATAGCAACTACTCAATCATACTTTAGTTCGTACTTAACCTCAACCAACCTTAATGTTATGTCTAATTATAAACTTACAGAAAAAGAATTACTAGACGCAGTCTCTTTATTAAAACCCAATAAAAGTTTAGGATTTGATGATATAAGTAGTAATGTCATTATCAAATCAATAAAACAAATTACAATTCCATTACTACATATTTTTAATTTATCTCTAAAACAAGGCGTTTTTCCAGATAACCTAAAAATTGCAAAAGTAATTCCAGTGTTAAAATCAGGTGATCCTTCCGATGTTACGAATTATAGACCAATCTCAATTCTTTCTTGTTTTTCTAAAATATTAGAGCGGGTTATGTATAATAGACTATATTCCTTTTTAAATGTTAATAATATTCTTTATCATAAACAGTTTGGATTTAAATCTGGTCATTCAACTGATCATGCAATCACTCACCTTGTTCATGATATATTTAAAGGGTTTGATGAAGACAAGTATACCCAGGTGTATTTATCGATTTAAGTAAAGCTTTTGACACTGTCAATCATCAAATCCTTCTATCCAAACTGAAAAGTTATGGTATAATAAATACTAATTTGTCCTGGTTTGATAGTTACTTGACTAATAGAAAGCAGTTTATTTCATATGATAGTGGAAAAACGGAATATAAGTCAATCACCTGTGGTGTTCCTCAAGGATCAATTTTAGGACCACTTTTATTTCTCGTTTATATTAATGACTTATATAAATTTTCTAACATTTTAAACTTAATTTTGTTTGCAGATGATACAAACTTGTTTTATTCTAGTAAAGATATCAGTAAATTATTTCAAACAGTAAACAAAGAACTTGAAAAATTAACCCAATGGTTTAAATCAAACAAACTATCTTTGAACATCGATAAATCCAAATACACTTTGTTCCATCGTCTTCATAAAAAACAAGATATTCCATTAAAACTTCCTGATCTTTTTATTGATAACGCATTATTAAAAAGAGAGCAATCAATAAAGTTTTTAGGTGTGGTTCTGGATGAAAATTTAACCTGGAGGGACCACATAGGTCTAATTGAAAATAAAATATCAAAAAGTATAGGTGTTTTGTATAAAGCCAAGCAGTTTTTAAATCTATCTTGTTTAAAAAACTTATATTTTTCTTTAATTCATTGCTACTTAAATTATGCAAACGTTGCTTGGTGCAGCACAAACGCAACAAAAGTAAAAAAACTGTTTAGTAAACAAAAACAGGCTATAAGGATAATTACAAACGTAGACCGTTTCTCTCACACTAAAACATTATTTAATAAACTTAATATTCTAAATGTATATAAACTAAACCTTTACCATATTCTTATCTTCATGTTTAAACTTGATAAAAAAATATCACCAAGGTTATTTAATTCACTTTTTGAAAAAATAAACCACATATACCCTACCAGATTTTGAAAAAACAATTACATTCAATCCAAAACACATTATTCAGCAACCAAATTCTCAATTGCAAATCGAGGTCCTAAGCTGTGGAATACAATATTAAATAATGAGCTGAAATCTAATTATTCTTTAAACCAGTTTAAAACAAAACTTAAGCAATTACTGATGATACATGAAAATGAATTAAAGTTCTTCTAAAAAGCTTTTTAAACTAGCAAACAAAAACAAAAATTAACCTACTAATTACTCTTTAATATTATATTTAATATTCTAAACAATAGTCTGCTATTGTAAATGTATTTCTTATCTTATAAGTTTTGAATTTACAAACGATTTTTTAAGTTTTATTATTTGAAATACTAATTACTAAAAATATTGTAAAATTTTATAATTTCAATTTTTATTAAAAAAAGTTATTGTAAATTCTTTTTGTAATATTAATACTTATATATCATCTTATTTTACTAATCAGTTCTTAAATATAAATACTCTTTGAATTACTAAATATTTTAAACGTTATATATTTTATTTTTTACATTTTGTTAAAATATTTTATTTGATGAATATGCATTTTTTTGGGGGGGGGCTTAATGATAAGATGAATTTTGTCTTCTTCAAGCCCCAGTCATGTAAATATTTGTTTTTATAAATTACGAGTGTAAATTATTTTCAATCGGCAAATACAATACTACTACTACTACTAATAATTATTATTCATTCATAGCCAATTATTTAAGGCTTAAATAGCAACTTTAAACATCTTTCTCCAGAAGCTGAAAAAATTTTGTTAACCCTGTCTTTATCTAGAACCATTTCCGTATAAATTGATATTAAAGCTAGGTCATTCAATGACTTTTTTAACTCTCTACTTCTTGAATAAGTTATTAATCTCTTAGTAAAATTATAAAAACGTTTTAACAAAAAAATGATTGTAAATATGAGATAATAATAATTATTCAATCATAGCCAAGGCTTAAATAGCAACTTTAAACATCTTTATCCAGAGGCTGATAAAATGTTGTTAACCATGTTTTTATCTGGATACTTTCCTGTATAAATTGACAATAAGGCTAGGCCATTCAATATCCTTGTAACACTCTACTTTTTAAATAAGTTTTACTTCTTGACTAAGTTTTTTGACTAAGTCTCTCTTCGTAAAGTTTTACTTCTTTTAATCTCTTGGTACCTAGAATTAAATCTTTAAAATTTTCAAGAATGTTGGGGGGGGGGGGGAATTAGTCATTGTCACTTTTGTTTAAAAAATACTAGATGGGGGTTTTGATTGATCTTTCTGAAGAGGCTTTCATAATCCAACTCTGCACGAATAAATGTTGAATGCAGAGTTGGAATGATATATATCTAGAAATTCCGAAAGTAGATTTGCAAATCTTAGTTAGTTTCTAGGTAACTTAACATGACAGTAGGAACTGCAAACATCCCATATAGACCAACTTGCTTTCTGTTTGAAATCTTATAAAATTAATAACCTCATTAATAAGATGGTCGAGTAAAGGTAAAGTGATAGAAAGCTTAAAATAATCAGATGATGAGTAATTATCATGATTGATTTGCTTTCCGCATCTTCTAGTTTTTTGTTTTCTTTTACATTTCAAGTCATAGCTAATTCAAAAGCAATATTAGACCAGTTGTAGCGATATAAATCAATACCAAATTTAATCTCTTGAAGCGTGTTTTTTTAATTGTCACTTTCAAGATTCTAAAATTTGGGACATGTCTTATCTTGCTTATCTTGGAGTCTAATTACAATCTAAAAAATTCAATCCATCAAATTTTGGTTAAAACTAAAGTTACATTGAAATAAAATTCAAACATCAACTATGAAGAGACTTTAGATAAAAAAAAATGCCTAGACTTTTCTATTTTTAAATCCAACAAGTAAAACAGACATTAGCTTACTTTACCAACAGAAAGATAATTATTTAAACATGCCTGTAATTTTTGACTAAGGGCACATTTAAATAATTAAGGACAGTCAACAAACCTTAAGAAATCTTTACGAGTATTATATTTATTGCCTATATATCTAATAACGATAGACTACTGTTTAAGGCACAATCAGATGCTTTATCAGCTAAAATTGAATATTATTTACTATTATTGATTTCAGAAATAAGAATCTTCTCAAAAGCCTCACTGCAACCCTACATAAGTTGATTTCGTGCGGTTCAAGAAATAACGGGATATTTTTAGGGGCTGATATTAAATTATCTTATAAGATAGTGTCACCTGCATAAGTTCCAAAATTAAGTAGTTCGAAAATATTTCCTTTAACTCTTTCTTGAGGACTTTCTTATTTTATAGTCTCCAATATTGTATTATATTTGATTCGAATTAAGAATAGAATCAACTTATAAAATCCTCTTTAATTAAAGCTTCAATTTGAAGATTAAAATTTTTTTTGAAGAAATAAAAATGTAGTATTTTAGTTATTTACATTTATAGCAAAAAACAATAAAAATTGTTTATATAGCTCTGTGGCAAAACTATTATTTATAGTATTAAACTGTTTAATAAAATAATGTTTAAGTTAAATGTTATAAGAATTTTAAAACAATAAGCACAGAAACAGTTGTATATAAGTAAACTAGTTACAGTTATAAAAAGCTAGTTATTTTTATTACAAATATAGTCCGTGAATAGTTGAAATATACCTTTAAGTTACAAAAGTTTTGTCAAAACCTTGATCCATTTTAAAATATGGCATAAAAACAATTATATCAGGGCATTTTGAAGCCAAAAGTTTAACTACGAAATTAAACTGGTGAGATATTCAAACCATTTCGTTTTGTAAATTCTTTTTTGCAACATTTAATGTTATGAATGTGAATCCATAGCATTTAGAACAGTCTTTTTTCAGAACATATCCACCATAATAACCAACTTACTAAGAAAATAATAAAGGCGCTTTGCTTATTTGAAAATAGCTGCGAATAAAAAGACTGGGAAATAAGTACAGCCACAAGACTAAAAGCAAATCTAGCCACGGACTACGAGTGTTGACAGCATACAACTTTTGAATAAAAATATATTACGTTAAAAAAAAACAATAATTTAGTCAGCTTATGTCGTAAAATCAGGTCGTTTATGGCTTAGCCACAAACCGATATGCAATGACCGATCTTTTTTTTAATTCCGATTTTTTTGGTTTTAAGTAATCGCTTTTAAAGCCGAATTTACACAGCAAATAAAAATAAACTTATCTTATTTATACTATTTTTATTTTAAAAATATGTTGGAGTATTATATTGTTTTTTATTTCGCTGATTATTCGAAGGTGTAGCCTTAGCCACAACGGCTATACCCTAGATCCGCGCCTGCCGTATACTGTAAGCTAATTATATTACAGTTGTTTATTTAATAACTAACATATTTAATAAGTATTTTGTTTTAAGACAAACAATTTAAAAAAATACTTTTTAAATTAAATACATTTAATAAACAAAGAGCAGAAGTTTACATGATAATAAATGATATTAATAAACAAATATAGCACTTATATTAAATACATAGTTATTGAATAATAACGACATTTTTAATAGAAAATCAGTTGGCCGAAAAATTGTTTGTAAATTCAAATAATGTTATAAAATAATTTAAAATTAATTAAAGTTATAGCTCGTTATACTGACGATAAACGATAAATACTGACGATAAACGATAAATACTGACGATAAACGATAAATACTGACGATAAAGCGTTTTTTATTTTACATGAGTTATTTTTGTCAAAGTTAACGAAAAATACACTCGCGCAAACACAAGCTTCCTTATTTGTGCAGAAAAACAAATAATCTTATACAGTAGAATCCCGTTAACTTGGACCCTGGATAAGCCGGACTTTTACTATATTAGACAAATTTTCAATTCCCCTTGAATTCGTTATACATACCAAAAGCTTCGCTTCACTCGGACATTCGCTAAGTCGGGCAAAATATATATACCCATTCAAAGTTCGAGTTAACGGGATTCTACTGTATATATGATCTTGAATAAAAATAAAACAAGATTGTTCGGTCTTCTTTATTTGTTGCTGAAGCGAAATCCTAACTAATTGATCCAAATTAAGAAGTCAAAGGTTGGTTTTTTAATTTTACAATAAATTTTATTTTATAGAAACTAAATATTCTATATAAACTCCTAAATGTTACGAAATTAGGACCAAGTTTTTAAAAAGAACGTAAACCTTATGACGCAAAAACCATTTATAACAATTTGTCTACATTAGAAACCATCATATGCAAAACTGAAATAATAAAAAAAAAAAAAAAAAACAAGACCAGAAATCTCAGATTTTAAATCAGATAATCAAGTTTAAAAATTAAGAACGTCTCCTGAAACTCAAACGTTCAAGGAGGTAAAAACCGTAAATTTTTAACTGCGACAACGAAATCTAGTAACAGTTGGAAAGCATTTTTTTTTTAAATAATCCAAAAAAATTGTAATAATAACTTTAATGGTTAAGCTAATTTTTATTGATGTCATATTGTTATGCTTTACTCTTTTAAATTTTTTCTTCGACATTTTTTTGTATGGAATTTTTTTGACGATTATACGTTCGTTTTCGATTATACTCTGATTATGTCTGATGACGACCTGTGCAAGACAAATTAAAATATTACGAACGCAACGGTCATTTTATGTTTAACCCTAATTAATTATAATATAAATATTTTAAAATTATTTTCACCTTAACAAAATGAGTTTTACTTTTTAATAACCTGCTAAGGCAAAAAGTGAATTCAAACTGGCAAATTTAAAACTAAGATTTTTCAAGACATTTCTACATTATTGCCCTCCATTCATATTATATTTTTTGTAGTTAGTAAAATGTTCAGAGTCGTTTAAATAAAATTTTTGACAACTTGAAGTCAAGTTTAAATGTCAAAAAACTTGTAAAAAAAAAGTTCTGACCCTATTTATTTATAAAAAAAAAAAAGAATGAATAATTTTTATAAATTTAAAGCAGTCTTTGTATAAATTAAATAAAAACTCAAAATTTTAAAGTGGATTACAATTTGTTAACAATCAAAGTTAATCTCTCATAGATTGCGATCAAGACTGAGTCCTGGGTAACATTCTAATGTCAATGAGCTGAATCAAACTTTATTATTATCAATTCTCTAATAATAGTTATACAAAAGAAAAAGAGTTAATGAAAAAACGATTCTAGCTCTACTAATGGGATTACTATAAATAATGAATATCAATACGCCAACATTTTTGCCACGTCTTCAGCAAGACAAAGCATATCTTAATACAATTAATCTCAAAGTGGTATAAATTTTTTGTTTGATAAATATACTATAGTATTTCGAAAGAAAGAAAACAAGTAAAGAAAGAAGTAAAAAAAAAAAGTAAGTATTATAAAAAAGAAGTAAAAAAAAAATGAAATCGAAAAAAAAACTTGTATGACACTTTATTGTATTTATATATATATATATATATATATATATATATATATATATATATATATATATATATATATATATATATATATATATATATATATATATATATATATATATATATACAGACACACACAAATAAATACAATAAAATGTATTAGCAATCATCAGATGTAACAACAACAAAAAAGTAACGACAAAAATTTTATACAAAAAATGGAGTGTCCGCTTTGATGACATTAAAGTTCTTTATTAGAAATTTATTTTCATGCCGGCTTTTTGACGCAAGCCCGGTTCGTATATATATATATATATATATATATATATATATATATATATATATATATATATATATATATATATATATATATATATATATATATATATATATATATATATATATATATATATATATATATATATATATATATATATATATATATATATATATATATATATATATATATATGGTTGTAACAATAAAAACTTTTTTCAATTTTAAGTAATTGGAAAATGAAGGAAACATTACTTATTTTTGCTTTACTTGTCTGCATCCACGGAAGAAGCATAGTAAAAAAAATAGATATGGAAACTTTTGAAGGTAAATAAAAAATAAATAAATTATTTATACAGTTTTATATATATTTTTTACATTGTTTTAAAACCTATTTGCTGTATTTGTTTAAACCTTTTTTTTTATTTTTTTTTGTTAAAAAAATTTAATATATTGTTGAGCCAACAAACCTGGTTGCTAGGTTCAACAAGGTACCATTTATAAAAAGGAACTGTTGTATCTGTTTTATTTCTATTTTTTTTTTTTTTTTTTATAAAGTTATTTTTTATAAAGTTATTTTTATAAGAAATGGCAGAATAAGTTTTGGACTGGGAGGTATGGACACTATGTTTTAACTTGCCTGATTTCTCTGTAGATACAACTTGCTAAAACTTAATCCGTATTTTAGTCTCAGAATTTGCCGAACAACATAAACATAAGAAAAACTTTAATTAGGAATTTCTTCAACTCATGCATTTATGTAATTAACATTATGTATTAACAAAGTCTTTAATAATTACCCCTAAAACATTTTTTAAGAGTCGTTAATATTGATTCGATAATATTTATAATAATGAATCAACATTAATTAAATATTTGTATTGCTCCAATTCTGAAATGTTAACAATATAATATAATTGCCAATTATTAGCTTCACAGTATTGCATTACTTATGAAATTTTTATAAATTATGAAGACGACGAGTAAAACTGATAAAAAGTATATTATTAGTAATGAATATATATATATATATATATATATATATATATATATATATATATATATATATATATATATATATATATATATATATATATATATATATATATATTAAGTTGATTAAGGTGCCCCAAGAAGTCCTTACGGTCTTATCACAGAGCACCGCGGAAGAGCATTTAATAGGAAGTTCACGCCTCCTTCCCAACCGATGTCGCAAAACTTGACCAGAGGCGCGGTTTGAACCACGGATCTTACGTTTCTGAAGCAAGTGCGCTACTACTGCGCCACGACTGCTCTCTCTCTCTCTCTCTCTCTCTCTCTCTCTCTCTCTTTATATATATATATATATATATATATATATATATATATATATATATATATATATATATATATATATATATATATATATATATATATAACCTTCATTATCATATTCGTCATGACCGGAGCATGTTGAAGACAAAAGCTTTATCTGTACCCCCGTTATTTTGATATTTAAAAAAAAATCAATCAAGTAATTAAATTACTATTTCAGTAAAATATTTACAAATATTTTAATTTTTTTGTTAATTTACAGGCGGGGCGAATAAAAAAAAGCAATTGAAGAGCTTAGTGCTTTAGTCACAAAAAAATGTTTTGAGAAAATCTACTTTGATCAGAGATATAATGGTCGAAAGTAAAGATTTAAAACGGCTGATTAAAGTAGATTTTCTTAAAACATTTTTTTTATGACTTGAATACTTCTAGTATTAAGCGCTTCAATTGCTTTTACTCAGTATTGTTTTGTTTTTATTCACCTAATCTTATTTTTATAATCAAATTTTTTTTTTACTTTTTTTTTTTTTTTTGCATTATTTCCTTTTAATAAATGACATAATTTTTTTTTTCTTTTCAACCTTAATACAATAAAAATAAAAAATTTTAAATATGTAAAAGTGATTTTGTTTGAAAACACGCGAACAGGGGATTACATATTCAAAGATATGAGATATTTAAAGATAAATTTTAAAACATTAAAAAAATTTAAATCAAATTTATAGCCTTTTTATATATGGAACCAATTGAGTTTTCTTGGCAACAAATATGTAAAATATTAATTCACCAACATTCACATTAGTCTTATTTGATGTCATTATTTGTCTAGGGCGCGTTACTCGTTGTTCATTGCTTTAATAAAAATCATTCTTATTTGCTTAAGGTGAGTTTCCACTCATCCGTTTTTTCACGGGAACGGGATAGGAAAGGGAAAAATAATCATGTGAGCATGCGTAGTTTTCCTTCGGACATATTAAAACTTAAGGTGAGTTTCCACTCATCCGTTTTATCACGGGAACGGGATAGGAAAGGAAAAAATAATCACGTGAGCATGCGTCGTTTTCCTTCAGACACATTAAAAATTATACTACGCATGCCCAGGTGATTATTTTTCCCGTCCCTTTCCCGTTCCCGTGAAAAAACGGATGAGTGGAAACTCGCCTTTAAACTATGCATGCCCACGTGATTATTTTTCCCGTTCCCGTAAAAAACCGGATGAGTGGAAACTCGCCTTTATTTCGTGTTTTTTCTTTCGTTTATTTATTTCGTTTATTTCTTATCATTTTTTATTTCTTTATTCCGTTTATTAGGTCGTTTTCATTCTTGTAGTAGTAATAACGGCAGGGCCGGCATCCCCCCTTCGCGCCGGACTTGAGTAACGGCATTACATTTTTTGATAGTACTTTCTAACATTCGGATAGTAAGAATTTTTTTATCACCATAGATGATGGTTCCTCAAAACTATTTGATTGCATCCATTCCAAAAATTAGCTCAAATGTTATAATATGTAGCTGTAAAATTATCTGTAAACTTAAAGCTTTTTTTACATGCATATGCTCAGTGGTTTGAAAAACTTGATTTTTTTTTATATTTTTATTTTTTTGTTTGTTTAAATTTGACGTAATTTATATATAAATTACATATTTTTTAAATACAAACAAGGCTTATAAAAGAAGATCACAATGATCTTATCGTCAGAAGCCTTTTACAAAAGAGAGTACGTAACATATTATAAAAACGCCTTTTTACAATAAAAGTACGTAAAAAATCATATAAACACAATAAATCGTATTTACATAAATAAAAATAAATTGTAAACAAGTATAAAACAAAACTTGAACATACATGAAAATAAAAAATATTATTATTTTGTTTTTTATCACAAGATAAATTAAAAATATTCTAAATTATTTGCAATAGAAAGAATGTGGTCTTTTAATTTATTTTTAAAAACAGGATAAATTCGACTTACCCCTAACTTATCCTGTTTTTAAAAATAAATTAAAACTTCGTTATTATAAATTAAAAATAAATTAAAACTTTGAGTAACTTCGCGAAGTTACTCAAAATAATTTTGTTCCAGAGATGAGCTGCATAAGTGATACAAAATTGATTAAATTTTTTTCGACAGAATGGTTCATTTAAATAATAATTATTCCTCGTTGCTTAATGGTTTCAGAATAAAAAGACCTTTAAAAATTAAAGGAGATAATTCATGGTTCCACATAAAGACAAAAGATAAATTTCTATATACGTTTAGTTTATATATATCTAGGATTTTCATTTGATAAAAAAATATTGAGGAATGTGCGAACCGATCCGCAGAATTAATTTAACGGATCGCATGTTTCTGACGGCGATAGAGACATTGTAACTTGCTTTAATCAGTGCTACCCCAGGAAATAACTCCATAACTTATATAACTGTGGATGAAAGAGTAATAAAGTTTAGTTAAATTAGTTTTATCTAAATCAAAATTTAAAAAAAATCTCAATGGTCAAAATTTAAAAAAAAATCTATAGATATAATAAATATATAAAAACCTATAATTTTTTCTTATTATTATTATTTCTAAATACTCCATTATCTGGGCTATTCAAAAATATAATAGCTTTCATACTTTTTTTTTTTAAAGTCAATAAAAGTATCAAAAAGCGATGAAAAATCGATAAATGAAATTACAACATTTTGTAATTTTTGTCTAAATTTTTAACTATGCATTTATGTATAGATTTTCTTTCTTTCAACAACTGTCATACTATAGAGTTTAATTTGAAATAATAATGATTTTTTAATATTGTTAATATTGTATGTTCGCATGAATTATTTTTGTTTGAAATTAGCATACTATAAAAGTATTTTCTTCAATTTCAACTCCTACCTCCAACTAAAATCCGCATGCATGGACTTGATCAATGTGATCTTATTATCTCAATATACATATATTTTTTAAAAGAAAAATTAGCTACGTATATAATTTATTCAAAGCAACTTTTAAAGCTCCTAAAATATACCTACTTTATGTTATCAAAAATACATCCGTCTCTATTTTCGTTTCATTTTTATAAACACATTTTTTTTTCTTGTATTTGCTACCTAAATTATTAAAAAAATTCAAATATTTATTTTTATTTGATTTTTGTAAAATATTTTAAATATTTAACTAGATTAAAATACTTAAAAAAATGCATATTTTGGTAAAATTAAAATCCATGTAAAATCAAAGTCCGCTATTATAAAACACTTTTTTTATATAATATCTTTAACATCTATTGCCGCTTAATAACTCAGCTGCGTATAAGTAAAATTAAGAAACTTTTATTCATTGTTTTTATACCACATTTAATCTTATCTTTGTTGTTTCGAATAGAAAACTGTAAAACATAAGGTGATTTGCCACGCAAATTTTGCGTGGCAAACCTTCAAATGTTTTACAGCTTTCAATACGAAATAACAAAGATTAAAAACTATTTCAATTCGCCTTTTCGCTATTAATTTTTCAAATTTCACGCGTAAAGCATGATGGGATAACGGAGGCGCAAACAAACCAAAACAATTTTTAACTAAGTAAATTAAAGAAAATAAATAAAGAAAAACTAAGTAAATAAAACATATAAATTAGAAAAAATAAAATTATATAAATTATAAAATGGGTGGGTGGGGGATCATTGCGTCGTTCAAAACTGCAACAACGATAGAAGATATCTAAATAAATACGTTATCAAAGACCATATTAACAGTTTTAATGGTAGTTTGCAACTAAAATTTTGGAGATGCAAGGACGCTAAGATGTTGCCTAAATGGAATTCAAAAATTGGACTTTTTAGAAGTCATTTTAGAGTTTCTCTTAACTCGCCAGTCTGTTCAAATCATTTTAAAATGGGACGACCTACTAATATTTATCCCTACCCCACAGAATATTTAAATGGTTATGATAATGAGCTAAAAAACCGAAAATCTCCATTAAAAAGATCCTCAGAACTCAACAAGAAAAAGTTTGTTGCTAAGCTTAGCGATAATCATTATCAAAATGAATATAATCGCGATCAAAATATAATTAATCATGATAAAAATAATGATTATCATCATCAAAATGAAAATACTCAGCCTATGGATATTCATTATGATCACGATTATGCATTACCTGTTGTTCCTGTTTCTGTTTCGTTAGAAAAAGACTTAAAAATACTTCAAAATACTCCCAAAAGAATACTAAAAAAACCTTTGTTATTAAAACATCGTAAACGATTGCTGAGTAAGTTTTCTTTGATACCACAAGCAGAGTTTACTTGGAATAGGTTATCCCATTCGGATAGATTGATAAAGTTCTACACTGGGTGCACAAAAAAAGTATTTATGTTTTTAGTTAGTAAAGGAAAGAAAAAATATGAAAACGTATGTTATTACATGGAAAAACCTTCACAATCTTTTAAATTTAGAAGCGAGAATAAAAAAAAACCAGGGAATAAACGCACTTTAACAATTGAGGATGAGATTCTACTAATGTGCATGAAGCTCCGACTAGACTTGGCTATTCAAGATTTAGCATTTAGATTTTCAATTTCTAATTCTCAATGCTCAAGTATATTAACTACCTGGATTACTTATTTTGGAAATTAGTTAAAACCTCTTCTTCTTTGGCCAACAAAAGAAGCAAATTTGTTATATAAAGCAAGGCATTTTTCTGGAAAGTTACACAACGTAGAAGGTATAATAGACTGTACTGAGCAAAAAATTCAGAAACCATCAAATGCAAAGGCACAGTATCAAACATTTAGTACTTATAAAAGTTGTAACACATTAAAAAAACTAGTTGTGACAACAAAAACTGGTTCTTTCAGTTTTATCTCCAAAGCTTATGGTGGCCAAGCTTCAGATAGACACATTACAGAGGACTGCAATGTTATTAATATGTTTTCTGAAGGATCTGTTTGCTTGGCTGATAAAGGTTTTAATATCCAAGATTTGCTCTTAAAAAAAAAAGTCGTATTGGTTTGTCCACCTTTTAAAAAAAAAGGACTACATTTTACACGAACTAAAGTCCTCTCAGCCAAAGAAATTGCTAGATCACGAGTCCATGTGGAGCGATCAATTCGACGACTTAAAGAATTTAAAATATGTAAAAACGAGTTATCACTAACAATGCTAGATCTCATTGATTACATATATATTATTTGTGGAGCTTTAAGTAATTTACAACCCTCAATTGTAAAGGAATTTATCTGATGTAAATTAAATATGCTGATACTAATAAAAAGATATCTCTATTTTTTCTTTTTATTTTTGTATAAAAAAAAAAACAAAACATCACAAAATACTTATAATATAAATGTTTTCATCAAATTTTCAGCACAATGTCATATTTTTTGTTGATCAAGATTTATGATGTCGTTTGTTAATTTTTCATTAACTTGTTTACTGTTTGAATCATTAATGCATTTCTTTATGAGATCATTTAAAATTGTAGTAACTATTTCTTTTTTCTCAAGTTTCTTAGTTATCAATTCAGGGAAAACATACTCTGTAAAAAATTTCTGAAATTTTTGTTCATTTTTTTTATAGTTAGGATCAGAATAAATTCTTTCACAGTTTTGATCACTTGCTAAACATACATAGAAATCAGCATGAGGATAGCCACTTATAAATAACTGGTGTTGTATTTGGGTGCGATATTGATGACTACTTTTCAGTGAGTATGTGTTAGTACAAGAATTTTTTTCAAAAAAACTTTCAGCACTTTGAGCATATTCACATATTTTTTTCTGCCTAAATGTCCATGGACATTTAATTTCAAGCAAACCCAACCCACAACAAGTACAACTTGTTATACCATCTGGGCTTGCTGTAAGATAAGGTGTTTTGATGGATATTATTAGGCCGGTTTGATAACATGTAAAGTTTTTATTTCCCTGATATATCTTTTTTGAGCATAGGATTCAAACATGTTACCCCATTGAATTGATTTACTTTTAGCATTATTTTTGTAACATAAAATTTGAGCACATAAATTAAATGCTGCCTTTTTGTTTTTCACTTTCAAGTCAACATCAAATTTTGCTATGACAGCATGAGCAATAGATGATGATATTGTTCCAACTCTATATGATTTCCAAAGTAAACTTTTTGATTGAGATATCGTAGCTTCTTTTATAAGTTCTGCTTGAGATGGTGTTATTGAAAACGTCCTTAAAAATTTTTCACATTTAAATGTTATTGATTCATTCTTATAAGAACATTCTATCTGAGCTACATAATGCTCTATGGTAGGTGGTAGCATTTTGTTTTTAGTTGCATTTAAAGGTAATTTTTTCATAAAGTATTCTGACTGTATATTTGGCTTGAGGCAAATTACAGCACATTTTCCATCTGTTGCTTCTGCAACTGCTTCCCAATCTTCCTTTGTAAACTCTGACTGCTTTAAATAATAAGGACGAGGATCATATAAGAATCGACTGAGTTTTAGATTACTATTTTCTAAGCTTGATTTGACTTTTTTAATGGAAATATTTTGAAATATATCTGGCTCATGCAATTTTCTCTTCTGTGTTTTAGTCCCCCACTTTTGTTTTACTGATGTGCATGTTACATTATCTCCTAATCGCACATGCTCTTCGACAAACAACAACAAAGCAAATATATGTTTGCAGCTTTCTCCATAACCGGCTACACAATTGCATTCTGCAGTGAATATACTTCCGTTTTTATTCAAACATACCCATGATTCATATTCTTCATCATTTATTCTTGTTTGAGGGACTACAGTTCCTTTTAAATAACAAAATTTTACAGCATCTGATAAGCTGTTAAAGGCAACTGAGGTTACATGACCTGAAGAATAAAGAGAATGTCCTTCTTTCAAGGCTTTAGAGCTGTGAGTGAGAAAAGAATAAGTTTCAATGTCCAAATAGTTGTTGGTTGGTAATAATTTTATTACTACTTCTTTTTCTAACACCCAATTTCCGATTTCAAAAGGATGGGGAAGCTGGACACCTGATTTTAATTTTAATTTTTGAAGAGATCTGGATTTAATTTCTTTAGTTTCTTCTTGTACAGTTTTATTTAATGGTAATTTAAGTTTATTGGCATAATAAACGTTTTTTAACAATTTTTTTTTTGAAGGATTTTCACCAAGAGGAATACTCCTTGCTTGCAGGAATTCTTTCAGTTTAACAACATTCCAATTTTTAATTTCATCCATAAATGGTTTAATTTTTTCGTTATCAGAGGAAGAATCAGACATTGTTACAGTATTGTAGAAAACAGTAATGTTAAATAATTGTTTTGGTTTGTTTGCGGGTTGTGTTTAGATCATATCCCATTAAGAACGATTATTTATATTTGTGTATTTTTAATTGCAAGGTAGATAAAAGGTTAAAAAGCAAGCGAGATAAAAACAATAGTAAAAATTTCGTCGGCGATAGTGCAAATCCGCGTTACTAGCATTGGCTACTATATTCGGATATTATTAATTTTAACACCAAATATTTATTGTTGATATTACAAAAAATATGAATAAATACTTTTGGGTTCATTTTATACGAAAATGAACCCAAAATCAGTTAAAATAAAAAATATATAAAGTTTTAAACTTCTTCAGTAAAAAAAATGTATTGTAGATATGCGGTATTATCCAATGCTAGTTACGCGGTTTTGCACTTTTTCCGACAATTTTGTTTTCTAAATGACATTGAAGTGTTATTAAATTTACCTTAAATAACGGTGCTATTTAATAAAAATATAGAATAACAATAAACAAAACTAACAATGAGCAATGTTTAAAAATGATTTAAGTACCAAAAATGCACTATATACTGCTTAAAATAACGGTCTCTAATTTTAAATAAACTTTTTTAGGGTAAAACCACCAAATCATGGCCGCTTAATTTTAAACTGCTTCATGTTACCGCGAATGGCTTAGATTCTTAAAAATATTTCTAAACTCTTAAAAAACCTCTTGAGTTTTTGTTAATAAGTTAACAAGTTTTAGCACAAATATTACAAGGCGTGAAAAACATCAAATCTTGGCCAGAGATCCAAAACATGGCCATTGCAAATTTATTCCTAGCCATTAAGTTTTACGAAGTAAAAATAGTGATAATACTTTTAAATTTAAATTAAAAACAAAAGAAATTTATTGTAAAGAGTTTAAAAAAAGAAGTTCTGCATAAATTTTTACTCGTATAAATTTAGTTCTTTTTTTAACAGGTAAACAAACAATAGATTTTAAAGCGCTTCACAACATTTAATGTTTTCAAATTAGCAAATGTCTTCAAATAAATAAAAAACAGGTTCGAGCGTTTAAGTGCTTCGAGCGGGAACGAACCCGCAACCTTTGGTTGCTCTAACCACTGCACCACGGCTGCTAAAATCTAATAATAATCATTTCATTTATATCGTATCTACACTCTAAACCCGAATGGTTCTTCAAAGAACCTTTAAGGGTTCTTCGTGTTGACGCTGGTGGAGAACTCGTAGAGGTTCTTTAAAGAACCCTTTGCGAAGGTTCTTCGGAAGAACCTTAAAATAAGGTTCTTTAAAGAACCCGTTATAGTTTTTTAACGAGCCGTTCAATATTTTTGTATTAATATTTCGTTGCACGGATACTTTTTTGACTTCTTGAACATTTTTTATTATCTGATATTTATATAATATATAACGTGAAGATTTCTGAAGTAAACGTGAGATTTCTGAAGTCGCATTCGCAAGTCGCATTGAAGAAATATCTAAAATTCAATAATGGAATGAATATATATATATATATATATATATATATATATATATATATATATATATATATATATATATATATATATATATATATATAGAGAGAGAGAGAGAGAGAAATCACAATAGATAATATTGTAAAATTCATTATTTGTAATGAATTTTACAATAATATCTATTGTGTAAAAATATATATATATATATATATATATATATATATATATATATATATATATATATATATATATATATATATATATATATATATATATATATATAATTCTTTCATATACACAATTCTTAATAATATAATAACTATTGTTATTATATTATTAAGAATTGTGTATATGAAAGAAACACTAACCTTTAAGAACTATTACATCCATGAATTAATAAAATAACCCACTGTAAAATCAATAAAGTTAACAAAATAAAGACCACGTAATAAAGCAATTTTAAGTAACAAACAATAATATATCTGTCGAACAAGGCACGTGTGTTGTTGTTATTAATATTGCTACGTAAATTTTTTTAAATGTTGTTCGGCAAAATACGCAAGTAAAAATTAATCGTTCCGAATGGGATATGATCTAAACACAACCTTGTTTGCGCCTCAGTTATCCCATAATGCTTTATGCGTGAAATTTGAAAAATTAATAGCGAAAAGGCGAATTGTTAACAATTGAAATAGTTTTTAATTGGTAGTTAAGATTAGGTTTATATAATAATAATAAGAGATACAGTGTTAAATGTTCATTTTAATATATATATATATATATATATATATATATATATATATATATATATATATATATATTAGGGTGTGTCATTAAAAAAAAAAAATTGATTTCAAAAAAGTTATATTTAAAAAATATTAGGATTTTATATATAAATAAGAAAAATAACTTTAAGTTTTGTTAAATTTTAGCGCTAGCTACATTTTTTTTAATTTTTAATTTTACTCTTTATGACTATTCTACAAACTACTTGGTGAGCAGACACAGAAAAATATTTAGCTGTTTTGAATAACTTTTTTCTGCCTAGAGTCAAACAATTTTATTTTTAATTTCTTTAAGTATTCTATTTATTGTGAAAGTCAAAAAAAAAATTGAAAAATTCTGCTTATATGTGTTAAATATGTAAGAATATCATTATAAAAACCCTTATATTTTGTACAAAATACATATTATTTTTTATTATTATTTATATAGTAATTTTTACAAAGTACGTTCTAGGGCTTTTTACACTTGAGGCGGTTTGGCACCCTATTGTTAGATAGCCCTATAATTTTTGTAATTCTTATAACACGAGCTTTCTCATAAAATAAATTCATTTTAGGCACATATTTTTGTCTATAAAAATAAAAATTATTATGACAACTAATATTATTTAAAAAAAAACACTACTATTTCATTAAAATATTAAGTAATCTATTGAATATTAAATTAAATATAATAATATAAAACATATAGGTTAAATATTAAATAATAAATATCAAATATAATAATATAAAACATATAGGTTGAATATTAAAACAACAACAGAATGTTATACTTTTTATGCTTAACAAAAAATAATAATTAAAAAATCACTATATTATTTAAGTATAGCTTAGAAGTTCCATCATGCCTTTCTTGCTCCTCTTAGCAAACATCAACTCTCTGCTAATGAATTGGGCTCTTATGTAAGCCTCTCTTCTTTCTGATGTGTGGACATGTCCTGCAGCTTCTGTGACAAGCTGTACACACTTCTCAACTGATTGTGTATGTGAACTCCAATGGGGAACAACCATTGGGTTATTAACTAAATCTTTAATATCGGAAGATGTAAAATTGAAGACAGAACATGGTTCTGTTATATTATTGCTCCAGTCTATCAAACTAAAAAGATCTTTAGCATCTATGTTAATATCCGGTGTTCTTTGATGTCTATGGCTATAAACACAAGTATTAGTTTGCTCTTGATTTTTTTCACGACGCTTAAGAATAACTTCCACAGCTTGAACTCTTTCTACTTTACTCTCACTGCATATCATAGCTTGTAAAGCAGCTTCTGAATGTGCATACCAAGCTGATCTTTTAATTGTGGGCATTACAATATCAAGAACTGGTTTCCTCTGGCTTCTGAGGAGTTCTAATTGGTATAAAACGTGTCTTCGTCCCTCAACCCAACATCATTCAAATTTTATGTTAAACCAGTTTGGAATATAAACACTTACAATAAATTCGACAATCCATGTAAGATTTTGAAGGTTGGTGCCATATAGGCCATGCTGAGAAACCCATATCCTGCAAAACCCATATCCTGCAAAATTGTTGCTGTATTTAACATTTTTACCAGTAGTCCTGACCACTTACTTCCACATTTTGTTGGGCCGTCTAAGCTTATAATTAAATGTATTAACCCTAACTCATTTGTGTGAAGATCGCACACAATCCACACTTATCTCTTTCTCAATTTTCTTTCCAACCATTGCATCACACCACCTTCCCAAACAGTATTTATATTTGTACTGTCTCCTCCAATAGCTTTAAGTTGTTTTCCTAAATTTCTTTCCATTAGCCAGTTAACCAAGTGGTCTGCAATTACCTCAGCATGTTTTCTGTGATCAGTTTTATTAGGAACAAAATGAAATAGATATTTACCACTTGGTTCAGTAACGACCGAATAATGTTTTTTCTTAACCAGGGAAATACCTACCATTAAATTCTGTTAATACTTTTGTATTATCTTTCCTGCCATCAAAAAAAATACAGGAAACCACATTATTTTCAAGATCTTTATTAAATTTACTATCTAATTCAATTGCTAACTTCTTTTAACCTTGCTGTGATCAATAATCATCGATGTATCATTCTTTGTTATAATTTTTGCATCTATAAGTGCTACTGTTGCTATTTCTGTGGTTTCTCGTAAGCTAGTGTAATGCCTCATACTAGCAAGTGCAATGTTTGTTATGTCCATTCTGTTATAAGCCTTTACAATATTATTGGAAGGTTCTGGTTTGTATAAATCACCTTATCAACATTTAATTTCTTTAAAAATATTTTTATTAGAATTATTTACTAACAAACATATTTTATTATTACTTGATTAATCTGTGCAAGGCAATTATAATCATCTGGAATCATTTGGTTAAATTTTTCTTCTTTTTTAAATTTTTAAACTGTTTCCCACAGATACTTCAGTTTAGCTTTAATACTACATTCTTTTATTAATACTGGATGTAAAAACTTGCAATTAGCTTTTTTTCCATTGAGCAGATAAAGCAAGAGTCATATCATAAACTAGTTTATCGACAGTATAGTTTCTTTTATTAAGGTCACTGGTCTCTCTTAAAAATAATCCATATCTTAAAATGTCCCTTGCAGAGGGAGCTCAGATGGTAAAAGGGGTTTTCCTTTTCCAACATATCTACTTAAGTGAGTAGCTGATAAATTTCTTGTGATTTTTAGTGCCATTATTTTTATTAAAATGAAATTTTTCAATAATCCAAATAGTTTTATTTTTAATTTATTTTTATTAAGCTAAGCGTTAAAGTTTTGAAAATTTCTCCTAATAGGTCCGAAATAAATTTCCTCCACTTAAAGTTAAATTTTTAGAAACAAAATACGTTTTAAACGAAATACATCATTGTTTTAACGATTTTCAAAATATTAGCAAATTAAATACATAAAAACCCAAAAGAATGTAGCTACCGCTTAATTTAATTAATTTTTAAAAGTATTACTCCATTTCATTTATAAAATTCTACCATAATTTCACTATAAAATTTCTTTTTTTTTTTAAATTTTTGGTTTTAGTCATCAAATTGACACACCCTAATATATATATTATTTTTCAAAATGAACATTTAACACTGTATATATATATATATATATATATATATATATATATATATATATATATATATATATATATATATATATATATATATATATATATATATATATATATATATATATATATATATATATATATATATATATATATATATATATATATATATTATCTATATATATATATATATATATATATATATATATATATATATATATATATATATATATATATATATATATATATATATATATATATATATATATATATATATATATATATATATATATATATATATATATACAGAGGCGATTCTACGAATAAAATGAGGAGGAGGATAAATCCTTAAAAAGTACCGACTGGCTTCAAAAAAAAAAAAAAGGTCCTCAAAACTAAAATTTACCCGACTGAATTGTATCAATTACGAATTTAGTCGACTAGCCGACTAAGTTCGTAAATTAACCGACTATAACTTTTTTGGAAGGAGAGAGGGAAGGGGGGGGGGGAGTGAAACAACCCCCTCCCCCATAAAATCGCCTCGGTATATATATAAATTAGATTTATATGAAACCGCAAGCCAAGAAACTGTAAACTTTTTCAGAAATTCTTGACTGCGCCGTTAGATTAAATGTCTATCCTCAAAATTTGAATTTATGCATGATTTGAACTATAAAACTTTAAAATCAAAAACTGTAATCTATTTTTAAAATGTAAAAACTAACATCTAGTGCAATATCTGTCCACTTTATTTATTCTGTCTTTCTAACTCGACTTCTTTTGACTTTGACTCAACTATCCTTCGTTCTTCTTAACTCACTTACTCTTGATCTGTGAAGCGGGTAATGATGCTCTTTATTGAGTTGACCTCGTCTTTGCATGCCTTGGTAATGTGGCCTCTATCTAGCAACTAGCAGGAGAAGGATAAACCACATTACCAAAATCAAACACTGTTTTTAGATTTAGATTCAGCATGATCAATTTAGTATAAAAACGTCAAAATTTTAAATTTTACCTAAAATCAAGTTTTTCTTTTCGCATATTATTATTTTTTGAAGCTTGTCCTAAATACATCTGCTTTGAATTTACTTTTGTTAGAGCATTTCTCATGTCATCTTTGTTCCAGTTAGAGCATTTCTCATGTCATCTTCGTTCCAGTTATTAGCTTTAACATGTAGTTTCTTATTTAAAAATTTTCGGTTTACAGAGGTTCAGAGATTTTATATGAATATTTTATTTTAATGATTTACCTACTCAAAATAAAAGATTACAAAACTATTTAAATCAGAAATAAGTCACTGAATAATACCAAAGTTTAATATTTATATATAAATTTTTCATTTTTTTAAAACTTCTTATAATACTTATTAATTAGATGTTAAATTAATTACTTTAACATGTAATCAATAAGTTTCAGCTCTTTAAAATGACGGTAGCAATTTAGAAAGTTTTTTACGAAATTCAACTGAAATCACTTTGACGATCTTTTTCAGTATTACTGAAAAATGAATACTCCTTAAAGGAGTGTTGTAGCGCGTAAGAAATAAAACTTTAATTTTACGGGCTACAACACTTGTTACTTATAGATTACGTAATCTATTTATCAAATATTTTTGAAACAAAATAATAAAGAATAAACATAGAAAAGATAAATTGCAGCTAAAAGACAACAAATAAGTCATTAAAAATTTAATATTATTTTTTTCCAAATTTTTTCCAGAATTTTGGATGGAGTTTTTCCAAAGTTTTGGAAAAACTCCATCCAAAAATCTGGATGGAGTTTTTCCAAAAAAAAATTATTTTGATACCAAATTGACGCAATTTTTAAACTTCAAACTTTATTATGTCATATATTAAGAAAATTGTATTAAGAAAAGTATATTAAGAAAAACATATTATAAAAAATTTATTACAAAAAATATATTAAGAAAAATATCATGGATATTACTTTAAAAAAGAAAAATACGAGAAATTTATAAAATTAAATAAAATAAATTAAATGTCTCTGTTAATTAATTTCCAATCAATGTAGAATAATTTGGCAATTTTTACATTGTTAAAAAATTTTTTTCCTCAAAAGTATTAAATGCATATATATAGAAAAACGCATTCTAACGGAGAAAATGCAGATGCGACAGGTTGCTAAGATTGAGGAGCCATTAGAGCAAGACACCTCTGACATTGAGAATATTTTCGAAAACCTCTGTGAAAACTTGAAGAGAGTTTTTTTTTCATTTAAAAAATTTATTTGTTTTTCTCAGAAACAGTTTTTTTTGTGTGTGTTTGCATAAAAACGTTTTGTTGTACGAATTGGTAACCCTTTCTTTCCTAAAAAGAATGTATGCATTTGAAGTACCTCCACTTGTCCGTAAAGTACGTCACACAGTGACTCGAAACAACAAAGAAATGACAAAAAACCTCTCACCACTTTTTTATAAATTAAGTGCCCTTTGATAGATAATATTAAAAGACAATTTAAATTTTAAAAGACATCATTAAAGAGTTTGAAATATAATCAAATTAAAACTTCTATTATGGATGTAACTCTTTATTTGAAGTTAATTTTCATACAATACTTCAAGGGATTATTGATACCCTCGTTGTCAAGTATATAAATATATATATAAAAAAAAACCGTTAAATACAAAACAAAAACAAAAACAAATTAATGCAATAGTTTCTTTTCATTTAAATACCGAAACTTAGGTTTCCAAAAGTTGTGACGTAACCTCCGTCGTCCTGATTTAGACCGCCGTCCGAAGGTGAGCATTCATGGCGCTGTATTTCAAGCGCTTCCCTCACTTTTCTGTTAAAATTATTAACCTCTACTTTTAAGGTATTTTTATTGTTCCATGTAAAATTGCCATGACAATTTTTTGAATGCTCCGCTATGGCTGAGTAATCCCAATTTATTTCGCATGTATTTTTTTGATGTTGGTAAATGCGAGATGAGATTTTTAATTTTGTTTCACCGATATAACATTTTTTGCAGGAGCACTTAAGTTTGTACACGCCTGGGTAAGAATTTATAGGAAGAGGAGGTTTTTGTAGAAAATGATTATAAAAAAATAAACCTGGAACATATTATAAAAACCACTAAAGAAAATTTACATAATAAAAAACAAAATATTGAAACTCAATATTCATCAATTGCATAAAAAAATACTGTATCTTTACCGTGGATTCCAGGAATTAGCCCGAAGTTAAAAAAAGCTTTCAAAAATCAGGTTATACACCAGTTTTTAAAAAATTTACAACATATACTTACCACAAAAAATAAACCTCCTCTTCCTATAAATTCTTACCCAGGTGTGTACAAACTTGAATGCTCCTGCAAAAAATGTTATATCGGTGAAACAAAATTAAAAATCTCATCTCGCATTTACCAACATCAAAAAAATACATACGAAGGAAATTGGATTACTCAGCTATAGCGGAGCATTCAAAAAATTGTCATTGCAATTTTACATGGAACAATAAAAATACCTTAAAAGTAGAGGTTAATAATTTTAACGGAAGCGCTTGAAATACAGCGCCATAAATGCTCACCTTCAGACGGCGCAAAGTGGGACAGAGTGTGCCAAAATACAAAAAAATCACTATCGGCATTGTATTCTGAAAATATGTCATAATGGTGAAAATATGTTTATAAGAGGAAATATATAGTTAAAAAAACATTAAATATTAATTTAAACGTTGTTTTATACGCTTATATATACCGTTCTCCATTCAGAACTTTTCCGCTCCTCCAAAGCGCAAAAAGTTCTGAATGGAGAACGGGCTTAAGTTTAAACATACAAATAGGGTAAGTACGCCAATTACTGGCCACAATTTTACAAGAAACACCCGTTACAGACAAATATTCAAGTAAATGTTACATATCATATATCAATTTTTAGAGAATTAAAAACTCTGTCATTTTAAGTAAATTTTTTTGTGATTATAATAGCACAAAATTATATATAACGCAGATAATAAAGGTAAACAATTTTATTAAATACTGGCCATCTTAACCATTTATTTTAAACAAAAAAAAGCACAGCATAAAATCAAGATAACTTGTTCAACTAAATTAATTATACACTGATTAAACTATTAAGAAACTCCACAAAAAACTAAAAATAACTATTATTAAAAATATCATTTTTTTTTCATTCATCTTACAATTTCTTTAAGTCAATTTCTTCAAGTTTGATATATGATATAGCTTCTTTTTAGCAGAAATATCTTTTTTTTCTTTTAAAATTTTTGTTTTTCAATTTTTCTCTTCACTAGCTATCTTTGCAGCCCTATCTTCAAGCTTTGCATTATAAGCCTCCTTCTCGAGGTCAGAACAAAAAACTTTTAACTAGAGTTTTTTTTTGTTTTGTTTAATGTGTGGAGAAGGATATGTAAGAACATCTGAATCTTTGTCTGACGGACAAGATGAATTAGTAAATGGAAATGGAAGATCTGTTATGCAAATTTATCATTTGAATCTAATGTTGATTCAGTTACTACTTCTTCAAGAATTATTTCTGAATCACTATTTAAACTCAGAGTATTGTCTTGAACAGAAAAATCAATAAACTGATTGCCTTGTAGTGGTTTGATTTTTGCATAGCTGTGTTCTGTTATAATATTTGAATATTGTATAGAATTGCCTTGAATGAAAAATCAATTAACTCATTTTCTTCTATTGGTTTGGTTAAAGAGTGTGAGTTAATTTTATAGCTGCCATCTGATAGATCAGGCAATAATGAAAGGTTATTTAATATTGACATGTCACATACATTTTGAACTGGGGCAGTATCTGAAATATGACTATATAAAATATTAGGAATGTAAGCCTCATTAGGAATAGCATCTGGATTAAACGGATAAATTCCACAAGCTCGAAATCCAGAGCGTATATTTGAAAAAAAAAGACTATTACACCTGGGTAGTCGTTCATCATTGTTTGGCAGACCTCAGAATAAGCAGTTTTTAGTGGCTTAAAAACTGTTCTGTAACAAGGCTGTAACCAGTTGCTGATGTGAGCTGGAAGCTCAACAATTTCAATTTGGTTTACAATAGCCAGCTCAATCATTTCAACAAAATTGTGTGAATCGTGTCCATCTAGGATAAGAATCTGTGGTCTTGCTGAGCCAATATTTGGAAGAAATGTTTTCTCAAACCGTAATTCCGCAATACCTTGTTTTGTCCAGCCCTTTTCAAACACACTCCATACATTTTCTGTATCAAAACCATAACGGGTACGTACAGTTTTTTCTTTCCCTATTATATGTGGTGGTATTACTTGACCAGCTGCATTTATGCAACATATGACAGTAATTGTCTCTTTGTTGCCACTTGTTCGACTCTGGATGTATTTTGAGCCTTTCCTGGCAACAACATGTCTTGGTTTATGCTCTAGTTGCATCCCTGTTTTGTCCATATTCCACATACATTCTGGTTTGTCCAGTAAATTTTTGTTTTGTAAAAGAACTTCTAAAGAAGTAAAATATTTCAAAACCTTTACCCTATCCATACACATGTGTCGTATAGAAGCTGTAGCTTCTGGACTATGAAGACTCACACAACCATGTCTCTTTTTGAGTAGCTGCCACCACTTTTCACTAGGCAGACCATTTTTGAAACTTATATTTTTTAGCAAGTTTAGCAGCAGAAATCATAAATGTTTTTTTTCCAAAACCAATTCCCATTTGGGCATGATTGCCAGCATAATCAATTAGTTTTTCTTCAAGATTACCCAGTACTGGTTGTTTCCCTGGTTTTGCTCCTATTTTGTACTTTCCAGTGATCATAGTTTGCAGAGTCGATCGTGGAACTTTATACAATAAACTTGCTTTCCTCTGCAATACCTGATAAAACTGCACGTACTGCTAGTTGCATGTCGTTCTTAGTCCACAGCATGCATTTTTTTATTGTTGTTGAAAAAGTTGGTTTCATGATACCGTTTGATTTGATTTTCAAATTATTTTTTCATATTTGTTTTCTTTTTTTGATTTGATTTTCAAAATATTTTTTCATATTTGTTTTCATATTTAATATTATTATATACTAAAAAATAAAAACATGTATTTATAAAATATAATTATAATTAAAAACTATATATTTTCTTTTATTAATGGTATATTTTTTTATTAAATCAAAATTAACAAAACATACTTAACTGTAATTATATTAACTATAATTTTTTAAGCTCATTGTACTTGAAAAGTAGAATGAACTCAGAAAATCAGAAATTAATTTAAAATGTGGGTGTTGTTTACCAATTAACTATCGAATTAGTATCTTAACTTAACTTTTTTCACTCATAAAAAATAAAGTATGAGCTCACACTTTTTCTCATAAGAAAATCTTATACAAAAATATTTAACTAAATAATTTTATATCTGATACCATTTATTGAACATGGCCAGTAAATGGATTAAATAACCGGCCAGTAAATGGTGCATTAGGAAAGGTTTAATCTAGTTCAGTTAAAACATTATATGTGAGGCATCAACTAAATAACTTTGTTTCAAAGTGTACATAAAATATTTATCATCTTTTTCGTTCCTGAATGGACTGCCACAAATACTTGTCGCTCATAAAAAATGTCAATAAAGTATGAATTTAGGAAAACAAAGCGTAAAATTGTAACATTTAATATGTTTTTCACATTAAATTCTAGCGTCTAAAACCTTCTAGAAATTTCCTGAAATAGCAAAATTTAGAAAGTTTTAATAGAGTTATTGAGTTTAAATAATAATTTAGCACAACTTGTACCATAAATTCTTGTGAGAAAAGCTTTCAAAAGTGGTCAGTAAATGGTTAATGGCCAGTAATTGGCGTATTTACCCTTTTTCATAAAAACCTTGTTTTCCGTCATTTTCCTAAGAACTGTATTATATCAAAACAAATGAAATTGGCGGGAAACTTAAATCTAAGTTTTTTGCATAAAAGATTTGTTCTAATATAATTTTTAAATCATAAATATTAAATATAGTTTTAAAAAACGTGCTTTTGTCATTATATACTATTTAGAAGTTTGTTAAAATATTTATTGATAATTTTAAAGAACAATTTATTATTCGATAAGTACAATATGTTTGAAAAAGCTTAATTGAACAACTTTAGTATTTCCTTTAATATAAAGTTCACTAAGTAATATATGTTATTGCAGGATGTAACAATGTGAAAATTGTTAAAAGTCATAACAAAATAAAATTTGAAACAGTATAATTTATACTGTTTCAAATTTTATTTTGTTATGACTTTTAACAATTTTCACATTGTACTATAAAGTTTGTACTATAAAGTTTCACTTTATACTATAAAGTAAAAAAAATATGTAATGTAATTTAAAATGTTTCTGATATATTTAGTTTTATTATATTGATAGTTCTTAAAAACGATAGCAATGAAAAGATTAGATCTTATCCCAAATATACGTGGATTAGGAGTTTATAAATTAAAATTATGGAAGGATTTACTTAATGAAATAAAAAATACTGAAGAAATTTGTAAAGATCAGAAACTCAGCTCTTGTACAAAATGTACATATTTACCCTAAATTACTCGATATTTTCGTGAAAAAATTGAAATAGTTTCCTGAGAATATACAATTTTCTGAAATTTCTGCAAAGTGTGCTGTTCAAAGCATGTTAGATCACACTGTAAGTAGAATAACAGAAATGATTGATATGCCTAAATTTGGTCAAAGTGATGAAATATTTAAAGTTTTATGTGGAAAGATTGGTTTTGATGGAGCATCAAGCCAAAGTATTTATAAACAGAAATACAATACAAGCAATGCAAGTATAGAACTTAAGCATGAAGAAAATCTTTTCAGTACAGCTTTTGTGCCTATATTGCTCAGAGAAGAAGATGGTGAAATTGGGAAAAAAGAAAATCTTTCAAGCTGTCAATTTTGTAGACCTCTTCATCTACAATATAAAAATGAGAGTCCAATTTTATCCAGAGAAGAAGAATCAGATCTAAAAAATCAAATAAATACCTTAAAGACGTTTTGCAAAGTTTTTATTATTGCAGGAAAAATTTTGACATTTAATATCAGCTATAGGATTGATCTGACAATGTTTGATAATAAAGTAGTTAGCGCACTTACAGAGACAAAATCCACTCAATCCTGCAATGTGTGTAATACTAAACCCAACAAAATGAACAATATTGATCTATTAAAAGCAAAAATTGAGAACGAGTCGGCCTTGGGGCTCGGAATTTCAACTTTATTTGGCCTTGGGACTCGGAATTTCAAATTTATTCTTCATTTGAGTTATAAAATTGAAATTAAAAAGTATAAGCCAAAAACAGTTGAGGAAAAATTATCTGCAGACTTAAAAAAAAAAAAAGATTCAGGTACTCTTCAGAGAACGGTTAAGCCTATACTTTGATATGCCTAAAACTGGGTCTGGAAATACAAATGACAGCAACACTGCCAAAAGAGTATTTAAAAATAATGAAGTTTTTTCTGAAATTACTAAAGTTGATTGTGATATAATTAAAAGATTGCATAATATTCTCATAACCATATCTTGTAAGATATCCTATTAATATCAATGAATTAGATTTAATCTGCACTGAAATCTAAACGTATAGTGAGTGAGGGATATGTCAATCCATACAAGAACTTTTTATTCAAATTTGCTTTTGCGTTTATATTTTACATTTTTTGGTGCAGTTTTTGCTTCATCTGAGTAAAATCCAGCTTTAGAATTTTTATTCGTAATCTTACATGTAAAATAAGACTCATCGTCAATGACAAAGTCATGGTTTCTGAATTTACAACAAATTCTTCCACAATTCAGTTGCAACTGCTTTTACTGTTTATCAGTGCAATCAGGAATTTGTTTTTTCCTAAAATAACAAATTTTTGTTTTGTTTTTTAATGTTTTTTTTTTAAATTCAGGAATGATCACACTTAAACTTATTTACAATTTTTCTTATTGAAGTTCCAGACCGGTTGTTCAAAAGACCTTTCAGGTGATTGATGTTCCTAGTAGTCATAATTTTTGATTTTCTGCCTGATTCAGGCTTATGAGCCTTTGGCTCATTGTTCTTCCACTTTGCCACGTTTGATCGTTCTTTCGGGTGATTAAAGGCAACAAAATACTCTAAGATGTTTTTCGTTTTAATATTAAGATGCAAATTACAATAGTTGTACACTTGTTTAATTAATGTAGTTGGGTTCATTTTTGGATAACTTTTTTATTAACTAATCTAAGTAAATAAAACTTTCAGTAAAAGATATCTAACATTTTATAAACAAAACAACTTAAAAATTAAGACTGAATAACTAAAAATTCATTAAGTTTTAGCTTCTCAAAGATTGTGCCGAATCTTTGTCAGCAAGGGTTATTATTGCTTCCGGAGTCACAATTTTTCAAGAACTTAGGATTTTCAAAACGTTTACCATATTGCTCTGTTTTCCCCAACTTTAAATAGTCTGTTAAAAAATAGCTGGCAAAATAACTAAAATGGGTAATAAAAAAAAAATATAAAATAATTTACCAACAAGTAGCAAAATCCTCAAAAAAAGTAAACAAAAAGAACAGTAAAAGCAACAGAAAGAAACTAATAAGTTGTGGTTTAAAGTTAAGTTTACCCTGCTGTCTGGGGGAATGTGAGTTTTCCTTCAAATTTTTAGTTTTTTCCCAGCTCCAGTTCTGATGTCTCATGATTCTGAAGAAATTTTTATTCCGGAGTTAAAGTCAAGTAGCACGAAATATTCCTAAACCCTACTTTTGGTCTTTTTTGATCTACTTTTATCCTACTTTTGGTCTGCTTTTACCCTACTTTAGGTCTCTTTTGGTCTACTTTTACCCTACTTTTGGTCTCTAGCGCTGCACTTGAGATATATAAACTTAAAAAATTAACTGTGTAAATATTAACAATTTAATAATGAATAATCTTCATTTTGGGTATGGTCTTAAAATAATGTGTAAGTACATAAATTGATAAAATATCTGTTATCTTTATGGGGTTCAAAACATTGTTTTGGTATTTTTGTAAATAAATTAATGCAGTATTAATTTGTAAAAAATTAATGCAGTTTGTAAAAAATTAATGCAGTCTTAAACATAATTATTATAATTATAATAATTAATTTGTTCTCATGCTACCGAAGTATTTCTATACCGTAATCTGTACTTGGATAACTTAAACATTTTTTTGCTATATAAATTTATTTAGCTTGTAAAACATAATATAAATACAAATAGCAGGGACAAGAAGAAGATATAATTTTTTTTATCACCAACCCTCTTAACCACTTAAATTTGAATAAAATTCAGAAAAAGAACATTTCTAAGTAAGTAAAATTATTGAATTAAAGGTTTTTATTGAATGTTTATAAAAACAACTTTATAAAAAGTATGAAATTTGTGCTAAAATTCATTTTTATGTTTCCTCTCAGGAACATAAAATTGTACATTATTTTTAAAGAGTAAAATAGTTAAACTTAATTTTTAGGTAAAACTAAAGTATAGTAAGGGAGCACAATCATGAATTATTTCATGAATTTTAGGTAAAACTAATGTATAGTTGGTAAATTTTTTATTGAGATCATTGATATTAAAAATTATGTTATTCTTACATCAAATTATTGTTAAAGAAATGCTAAGATAGCTTTCAAACCAGATAGTTTTTTTATTTTGGAAGCTTTTCATTCAGTAATTAATTTTTTTTCTTTTAAAACTTTTTTTTCATTATTCATGATGGTGATTTAGGGGGAGGGGGGAAGACACCATCATGAATTTGTAAAACAAGTCCTTTGTATCTAGATTTTCCTTAAAAAAAAACCTTTAGAAAAAAAAAGGGGGAGCGAACGAGCCTCTGTCAGAACTGAATTTATCGGAATTATTAATAAAAATAGTAATAAAAATCCGGGTACTTTTAGGGAGGTGAGGGGAAAATCAAAATGAAAGCGTGCGTATTTTATCAACGACTCCTTAAGAAATTTTTTACTTTTATGATTGAAAATAAAAGCCTGCACCTCAACATATATATATATATATATATATATATATATATATATATATATATATATATATATATATATATATATATATATACATACATACATATATATATATATATACACATATATATATATATATATATATATATATATATATATATATATATATATATATATATATATATATATATACATGTATGTTTTTTTTTTTTGTATAAATTTATATTGCAAATATGTATTACGAATGTAACTTAAGCCTATTTCGTTCTGCTAAAATTGTTTTTTATACTCTGGTGTGGTCCGGTGTGGTCTGGTTAATCCGGTGTGCTCCGGTGCGGTATTCATATACACCCTTTTCCATACATGTAAGTTAAGGTATATATTTTTGTAATATATTTGTTTTCTAAGCTTTCAATCATCACTCAAAAAATTATGAAAAAATTCAACAAACAACATAAAAACAACTCAGCTAAAAGCAAAATTCAGAGGAAAATATGTTCCGGATATTTTATCCAAATAATTTTCCGGGTTGGAACATGACCCGATTATTAAAGATCTTTGCAACCAAATATATTGCTATCTGGTATTTAATCAGTTTAAAAATTTTAATACACTCGCCTACACATGTATTAAAAGAGCTGTCAAAGTAATACAGGACTTGTATCTACAATGCCAGATTCAAAGAAAACTAAGTTTGTCCTTTCTGTTGAGTAACTAGATTTCAATATTATAATATAATATATTATATATTTGATATATAATATATTATATTATTATTTGAATTGTGTGTGTGTGTGTGTGTGTGTGTGTGTGTGTGTGTGTGTGTACATCATTTATACATCAGTGTGTGTGTGTGTGTATTATTTATATATTTTTTCTTAGATAATCAAGTAGAAGAGCTGTTGAATAAAGTTAAAAATGACATACAAAATGTCATCAATGCAGACAAATGTATGTATAATATTTTTTTATAGTTAAAGATTGTTTTATTCTTTAAAAAAACTTATTTATCTAAATTGAGTAAATAATAAAAGTTTCACAAGTATGACCCCTATGTCCTAACAAGAATTTATTGGGTGGTATAAACATGTTAATGTATCTTTCATTTTTAATATATGCATTTTTGTATAATAGTTTACAATAATGGAATTAATAATGTTAATTAAACTGGCACTATATGACATTTTATCAAGTTGGCACTATTTGATTTTTTATTTTAGGACTGGTATATATGTGTACTAATATGTGTAATAACACTTTAATGTAACTTTTAATTATATATATATATATATATATATATATATATATATATATATATATATATATATATATATATATATATATATATATATATATATATATATTTATATATATATATATATATATATATATATATATATATATATATATATATATATATATATATATATGTATATATGTGTACTAATATGTGTAATAACACTTTAATGTAACTTTTAATTATATATATATATATATATATATATATATAAATATATATATATATATATATATATATTTATATATATATATATATATATATATATATATATATATATATATATATATGATATATATATATATATATATATATATATATATATATATATATATATATATATATATATATATATATATATATATATATATATATATATATATATATATATATATATATATATATATATATATATATGTAAATAATAACTTTATTGATAAATATAGCAGAGTCGTTAACATCGATATGAATCATGTCAGGATGTTGCAAAAAAGCAGCTTAAAACCGTTAATACACAGTCGTTCAACAGGTTTAGGAGAAATAGAAGTTTCATTCAGGTCAGATAACTTTAGAAAGCTTGTGAATTCTGCATTATAGAGTTGCTTTAAATGAATCCATTTTGCAATCCTGGTTATTCCGTTATCATCAAACCTTAATTCCTGAGTTTTTTTAGTTAGTCATCAAATCTTAATTCCTGAGTTTTTTTAGTTAACATATTTGAAACAATTCTTCTTAGTAAGATAAACAAATAAAATAATTAAATCATTGAATTACTATAAAAATTAAATTAACAAGATAGAAATCAACTATAAAGGTTAAAAATGTTTTATGACGAGGAAGCGAAACTGCTTCACAATATTGCTGATGATGTTTAGTGAGTGGGCTTTTTAATTTTAATTAGTATTTAAAGCAGAAAAAAGTATAATGAGTTTTAAGAATGGCAACTTAAGTGAAAATAATTAGAGTTAGTAAACCAATATCTAGAAACTTTTCTTTATATCTAATTATTTGCTATATATATTTGTGTTCTTTCGTAATTATTCTGTTATTTTCATGGTCAGTATTCGAGAGCGATCGCTCCCGCTTCCCGACCAAACCTGATATAATAACTTTTTCATTTGCACTGACTGAATCAGTTATTTGACTAATAAAATTAATCTGTTCAAGCAAAAAAAACAGATCATATTTTTGATATTGGTATTATTTTAATTAACACCTTTGGACCCTCCATTTAAACAAACAGCCATAATCCCTAACAATGTTTTGGACAATTCGACTAAGTTATCCTCTGATCTACCAAAAATAGTTCCACCATGGTAAATCAAACTTTTTTTAACATACAATTTATCATGTAGTATGATACATCATTATGCTTATCCCTATGAGAGTTAAAAATTAAATAAATAAATTTTTTTTCATTAATATTAGAAATTTTTTAAGTAATTCGAGTCAGTGTTAAAATAGATGGAAGTTGATAATCATTTCTTAAACAATTATATAATGCCCTTGATGTTAAAAAATTTTCAACTAATTTTGGTCCCATAACTAAAACATGTTGCATAATTACTTCTTTTTTATTGTCAATTTTCAAAGAGCTTAAAAAACAAAGTATCCCATCAAACTTAATGTCAAAAGTTATGATTAGATTTACTGTTAAGCTAGAAATGGGACACTTAATCCCACAATGAAATAATTCAAAGGTAAGATTTTCATAAATTTTAAGTACAAAAAAAGGTATTCCATTAAAAAATTGCAAAGATTGTATAACAGCATAGTCATCAACCATAAACGATATAACTGGATATTGGTGATCACTGCTATTGATAAACTTGTTTTTAATGTCACAAAAAGTAACTTTATCCCTTTTAAGAAATGTATCTAGCTCATCATCTAATGTAATTCTAATGCCACTTAAAGATCTTTTGGTAGTTCTTTCAGTTGGATTAACAGTTGGAATTTGAGATAAAGGTATTCCCAGCCAAACAGAAGGAGAATTTTTTGGCCGACGTTTTCTTCCACGCACTATAACTGTATCAAAATTTGGAGGCCAATGTAACTCACAGATAACAGTATACTTGGTAACAACCAAATTAGAGTTTGGAATAGCTTTTATCCATTTTTCACGCTCAACGTTATTACTTGGAAACCAATAGACTGATATTTTATTAACTTCACTATATATATATATATATATATATATATATATATATATATATATATATATATATATATATATATATATATATATATATATATATATATATATATATATATATATATATATATATTTTCACTTTGATAGTTGGTGTTACAAGCATACACACAACATTTATTTGGCATGATGATTTAATCTAAATTTTATAAATATATTATTCGCTTTGAATTAAATCTGAAACTCGATGTTTAAATTATAAGTTTATTAACATTATATTATATTCCATTTTTAAAATATATATCATAAACAACATGACATTGTATCTGGTCTGAACGTGGAGAAAAAATTTTTTTACCGTAAAAAAGTAGGCCTCCACAAAAAAATCTGGTTGCGCGATGAATAGACCTGTAGTAGAGAACGCTATGCATCATACTCATAAACAACAGTCCTAAAATAAAAAATCAAATAGTGCCAGTTTGATAATATGTCATATAGTGCCAGTTTAACTAACATTATTAATTCCATTATAGTAATATTATTATATTACCCATTATTTTATATTGGCAATTAAAAACTACCCCACAGTGTTTTATAGGTATGTATGTGATTGATTGCCATCATATGACCACGCATGTAATATTTTATTTTTACACTTTGACCGCACATTTTTATTAGGATTAAATTTTTTTGTTTTATTGTAATAAAAATTGTAATAAATGTTCTGAAAAACTAAGCAAAAACTTAAATGAAAATAACAGCAAACTAAACTAAAAAAACAAAAAAAGAAATTTTAACAAAAGTAAAAACAAAATAATAAAGCAAACATAATAAACTAAAACTCTCAATTACATTTACCTCCTTTTTTAATTATATTTGGAATAAACAACTTAAATGTTTTCTAATGTATTTATATTATGCAAAATGCTTTTGAATCAAGTAAAAAATTATTAGTAATGATTGTTTTCAATAAACATATTTTATTTAAATTATTTATGGTTGTTATTTTATTATTACAATAATAATAAATGTTTTTTTATTTATTTATTAAAAAACTATATTCAAGCCTTCCCAGAAAGTACGTGTGGTCACACGTCTTGTTCTTCCACATTTAAAGACAAAAATGTATATTTACATTTTTTTGTTAATTGGTATTATTTATTTATTTTTTAATATTATTATAACTTTATATGGTGCGGTAACAAAATTATTTATTTCAAACATAATTATTTTAATTATTATATTTTTGTTTTAGTTATTTATTACTAAGCTTTTTTTATTTTATTTTTCATTGTTTTTTTAAGAAGATTTTAATTCTTTTTTTAAAATAAGTTTGTTTTTTTAGCTTCTTTATAACTAAGTTAAGTTTTCAGTGCTATATTAAAATGTTAAAACTGTGGTCAAATCGCCAAAGCAAAATATTATTTGCATGGTCATATATATATATATATATATATATATATATATATATATATATATATATATATATCAGGCCTTGTTAAGAAGCATTTCCCAATTTGAGTTTTACGCACGCAGGCTTTTACAGGAAGATGTGCAATTTCACAAATATATATATATATATATATATATATATATATATATATATATATATATATATGTATATATATATATATATATATATATATATATATATATATATATATATATATATATATATATATATATATATATATATATATATATATATATATATTAGGTGTTCCAAAAAACAACATTTTTAAAAAATGACTGCTGATATCCCCTAAATGTGTTCTATGTAATAAATTAATACTAAATTTATAAAATTTCTGAATTAGAAAAATTTTTAGGGGTTGCTCAAGACCCCTAAACATCAGAAAGGTCCCTAATATTTTGTAATAAAAAGTTCTTAAAAAGCATATCATCTTGGGTCTCAAAAGAAGCAAAATTTTTAAAATCGTCCAAAAGATCTCTTTTCACAAATGTATTAAATATTTTTTATTTATTCTTTAATCAAAATCGTGTCAAGTTTTTTTACGGGTATACATTAAAGAACATAATTACATTAAAAAATATCTCATTGCAATAAATAAAATATTTAAATTAAATATATAAAATTAGAATAAATAAATTGCTAAAAACAAACAAAAGATAATTTTAAGCATAAGATTGTTTTAGGAAAGAAATTAAAAGAAGTTCTAATCTTTTTCAAAGTTTAAATTCTATCTATAACTTTTAAAATACGAGTTTAAATTATTTTTAAAACGGTTCAAAATTAAATTTATTTACAACGCGGTACTTTAAAATACTTTTAAAATAGCAATAGTTTTCAGGCTCCTGTAACAAATATGATGTTAACAAGTACAACACACTAAAAGCAAAGAGTTAAAAAGTGATTGTAAATTGCTTTTTTTAAATTTATTAATACTTAATCTAGAAGAATACTTTTTTTTTAGAAAATAAGAGCTCACTTAAAGTGAAAAAACTGTTATCAAAAGTTCCCAAAAATTAACTTTTATGTGCGCCAATTATTTCTAGTCTATAGTTAGTCCGATAAAATAAAAAGACTAGGTAGGCGACAATGCCACTGATTGCAAAAATTTCATAAAAAGTAACAAAAGGCAACATAAAATATTGGCGTGTTGCTAACATTAACAAACTAGTAACTTTAAGTTGCTTTTCTGGCGACTTTATAATTATATATTCATAAACCATTAGGATTGATCTATTCAAAATTATGATATTGTAATGTGTTATTATGTTTTGATATGTAGGAATAGATTTTGGCATAAATTCTGTTTTTGCGTCACATCAATTATAATAATGTTTTGATAAGATATTATGCTTTCATCATATATAAAAAACATTTACTTTTGCATTACAACAGTTAAAAAAGAATCAGATAGTGATATGGGCAAGGCGGATTCTGGACCTGGATGGATAGATAAAAAGGAGAACGAAAAAGATACTGAAGGTACTGATGAAAAATCTATACCTGCTAATTCATATATGCCTTTTTAAATATTTTATGTATTAATTTTGTTTTTATATTGTTTTATGGTTTATAATTATATATTCATAAAACATTATCATTGATCTATTCAAAATTATGATTTTGTAAAGGGTGATTATATTTTGTTATTTAGGAATAGATTTCGGCATAAATTTTTATTTTGCATCATGTCAGTTTTAATATTGTTATAGTTAGAAATTATGATTTATAAAAAAAAAAAAATTTACTTTTTGCATTTAAACAGTTAAAAAGGATTCAAATGGTGATGAAAAGGGCAGTGATGCTGCACCTACTTGGGTAGAAAAAAAGGAGCACGAAGAAGATACTGAAGCTACTGATAAAGAATCTTTACCTGGTAACTTTATATATTCATTTTTATATATTTTATGTATTAACTTAGTTTTTAATATTGTTTACTGGTTTATAATTATTTATTAATGATCCTTTTTTATTGATTTATCCTACCTAGTGATTTTGTAAGGAAAAGTTATTTTTTGTTATGTTCGAATGGGTTTTATCATAAATTTTGTTTTTGCATAACATCAGTTTTAATATTCTCTTATTTAGATGTTATGTTTTCATAATATGTAATAATCATTAACTTATTGAATTAAACCATTTAAAAAGGAATCATATAGTGATTGGGGTGCTGAATACCATTTCCATTTATAGAAGAAAAAAAACAACACAATAAAAATGTTTTTTTTTCTTTTATTAATTATGAGCTCAATTAATTGAAAAAACTGTTATTAGTAGTTCTCAATACTTTTATGTAAACCAACTGTTTCTAGTCTACACTTAGTGTGATAAATTACAAAAACTAGATTTGCTAGAAAATTTTATAAAAAATAGCAACAGGCAACTCAAAATGTTTCGCAGGTAACTAACATTAACAAACTGATTACTTTCAGTTGCCTTCTGGTGACCAACCAAATGTCTGAGTGTACCTCCGTGCCTTGCTGCTTTTGTATGCATTTATATATATTTTATATTAACTATTAACTTTGACTTTTATATTGTTTTATAATTTTAATTTATACATTAATAAATCGTTTGCGTTTTTTTTTTCAAAATAGTGATTTTGTTGTTGATGATTTTACTTTGATATGTTGAAATAGTTTTTTGTATAATTTTTGATTTTGCCTCACATCCATTTTAATAATGTTTAAGTTATATATAATGCTATTATTATATATAAGAAACATTAATTTTTTTCATTAAAACAGTTAAAAAGGAATCAGATGGTGATGATGAGGGCAGTGCTGATGCACCTACTTGGGTAGAAAAAAAGGAGCACAAAGAAGATACTGAAGCTACTGATAAAGAATCTTTACCTGGTAAATTATATATTCTTTATTATATATTTTATGTATTAACTTATTTTTTAATATTGTATACTGGTTTATAATAGTTTATTGATGATCCTTTTTTATTGATTTATCCTACCTAGTGATTTTGTAAGGTAAAATTATTTTTTGTTATGTTCAAATGGGTTTTATCATAAATTTTGTTTTTGCATAACATCAGTTTTAATATTCTCTTATTCAGATGTTATGTTTTCATAATGTATAACAATCATTAAATTATTGTATTGAACCATTTTAAAAAGAAATCATATAGTGATTAGGGTGCTGAAAACCATTTCCATTTATAAAAGAAAAAAAACAACACAATAAAAATGTTTTTTTTTCTTTTATTAATTATGAGCTCAATTAATTGAAAAAACTGTTATTAGTAGTTCTCAATACTTTTATGTAAACCAACTGTTTCTAGTCTACACTTAGTGTGATAAATTACAAAAACTAGATTTGCTAGAAAATTTTATAAAAAATAGCAACAGGCAACTCAAAATGTTTGGCAGGTAACTAACATTGACAAACTGGTTACTTTCAGTTGCCTTCTGGTGATCAACCAAAAGTCTGAGTGTACCCCCATGCCTTGTTGCTTTTGTATGCATTAATATGTATTTTATATTAACTATTAACTTTAGATTTTATATTGTTTTATAATTTTAATTTATACATTAATAAATCGTTCGCATTTGATTTTTCAAAATAGTGATTTTGTTATTCATGATTTTATTTTGGTATGTTGAATTAGTTTTTTGCATAATTTTTGATTTTGCCTCACATCCGTTTTAATAATGTTTAAGTTATATATAATGCTATTATTATATATAAGAAACATTAATTTTTTGCATTAAAACAGTTAAAAAGGAATCAGATGGTGATGATGAGGGCAGTGCTGATGCACCTACTTGGGTAGAAAAAAAGGAGCACGAAGAAGATACTGAAGCTGCTGATAAAGAATCTTTACCTGGTAACTTATATATTCATTTTTATATATTTTATGTATTAACTCAGTTTTTAATATTGCTTGGTGGTTTATAATTATTTGTTGATGATCCTTTTTTATTGATTTATCCTACCTAGTGATTTTGTAAGGAAAAATTATTTTTTGTTATGTTCAAATGGATTTTATCATTAATTTTGTTTTTGCATAACATCAGTTTTAATATTCTCTTATTCAGATGTTATGTTTTCATAATATGTAACAATCATTAACTTGTTGCATTAAACCATTTAAAAAGGAATCATATAGTGATTGGGGTGCTGAATACCATTTCTATTTATAGAAGAAAAAAAACAACACAATGGAAATGTTTTTTTTTCTTTTAATAATTAGGAGCTCAATTAATTGAAAAAACTGTTATTAGTAGTTCTCAATACTTTTATGTAAACCAGCTGTTTCTAGTCTACACTTAGTGTGATAAATTAAAAAAGCTAGATTTGCTAGAAAATTTTATAAAAAATAGCAACAGGCAACTCAAAATGTTTGGCAGGTTACTAACATTAACAAATTAGTTACTTTCAGTTGCCTTCTGGTGACCAACCAAATGTCTGAGTGTACCTCCGTGCCTTGCTGCTTTTGTATGCATTTATATATATATTATATTAACTATTAACTTTGGCTTTTATATTGTTTTATAATTTTAATTTATACATTAATAAATCGTTTGCGTTTTTTTTTCAAAATAGTAATTTTATTATTGATGAATTTATTTTGATATGTTGAAATAGTTTTTTGTATAATTTTTGATTTTGCCTCACATCCGTTTTAATAATGTTTAAGTTATATATAATGCTATTATTATATATAAGAAACATTAATTTTTTGCATTAAAACAGTTAAAAAGGAATCAGATGGTGATGATGAGGGCAGTGCTGATGCACCTACTTGGGTAGAAAAAAAGGAGCACAAAGAAGATACTGAAGCTACTGATAAAGAATCTTTACCTGGTAAATTATATATTCTTTATTATATATTTTATGTATTAACTTAGTTTTTAATATTGTTTACTGGTTTATAATAATTTATTGATGATCCTTTTTTATTGATTTATCCTACCTAGTGATTTTGTAAGGAAAAATTATTTTTTGTTATGTTCAAATGGGTTTTATCATAAATTTTGTTTTTGCATAACATCAGTTTTGATATTCTGTTATTCAGATGTTATGTTTTCATAATGTATAACAATCATTAAATTATTGTATTGAACCATTTAAAAAGAAATCATATAGTGATTAGGGTGCTGAATACCATTTCCATTTATAAAAGAAAAAAAACAACACAATGGAAATGTTTTTTTTTCTTTTAATAATTATGAGCTGAATTAATTGAAAAACTGTTATTAGTAGTTCTCAATAATACTTTTATGTAAACCAATTGTTTCTAATCTACACTTAATGTGATAAATTAAAAAAACTAGATTTGCTAGAAAATTTTATAAAAAAAAACAACAGGCAACTCAAAATGTTTGGCAGGTAACTAACATTGACAAACTGGTTACTTTCAGTTGCCTTCTGGTGATCAACCAAAAGTCTGAGTGTACCCCCATGCCTTGTTGCTTTTGTATGCATTAATATGTATTTTATATTAACTATTAACTTTAGATTTTATATTGTTTTATAATTTTAATTTATACATTAATAAATCGTTCGCATTTGATTTTTCAAAATAGTGATTTTGTTATTCATGATTTTATTTTGGTATGTTGAATTAGTTTTTTGCATAATTTTTGATTTTGCCTCACATCCGTTTTAATAATGTTTAAGTTATATATAATGCTATTATTATATATATGAAACATTAATTTTTTGCATTAAAACAGTTAAAAAGGAATCAGATGGTGATGATGAGGGCAGTGCTGATGCACCTACTTGGGTAGAAAAAAAGGAGCACGAAGAAGATACTGAAGCTGCTGATAAAGAATCTTTACCTGGTAACTTATATATTCATTTTTATATATTTTATGTATTAACTCAGTTTTTAATATTGCTTGGTGGTTTATAATTATTTGTTGATGATCCTTTTTTATTGATTTATCCTACCTAGTGATTTTGTAAGGAAAAATTATTTTTTGTTATGTTCAAATGGATTTTATCATAAATTTTGTTTTTGCATAACATCAGTTTTGATATTCTCTTATTCAGATGTTATGTTTTCATAATGTTTAACAATCATTAAATTATTGTACTGAACCATTTAAAAAGAAATCATATAGTGATTAGGGTGCTGAATACCATTTCCATTTATAAAAGAAAAAAAACAACACAATGGAAATGTTTTTTTTTCTTTTAATAATTATGAGCTGAATTAATTGAAAAAACTGTTATTAGTAGTTCTCAATACTTTTATGTAAACCAGCTGTTTCTAGTCTACACTTAGTGTGATAAATTAAAAAAGCTAGATTTGCTAGAAAATTTTATAAAAAATAGCAACAGGCAACTCAAAATGTTTGGCAGGTAACTAACATTGACAAACTGGTTACTTTCAGTTGCCTTCTGGTGATCAACCAAAAGTCTGAGTGTACCCCCATGCCTTGTTGCTTTTGTATGCATTAATATGTATTTTATATTAACTATTAACTTTAGATTTTATATTGTTTTATAATTTTAATTTATACATTAATAAATCGTTCGCATTTGATTTTTCAAAATAGTGATTTTGTTATTCATGATTTTATTTTGGTATGTTGAATTAGTTTTTTGCATAATTTTTGATTTTGCCTCACTTCCGTTTTAATAATGTTTAAGTTATATATAATGCTATTATTATATATAAGAAACATTAATTTTTTGCATTAAAACAGTTAAAAAGGAATCAGATGGTGATGATGAGGGCAGTGCCGATGCACCTACTTGGGTAGAAAAAAAGGAGCACGAAGAAGATACTGAAGCTGCTGATAAAGAATCTTTACCTGGTAACTTATATATTCATTTTTATATATTTTATGTATTAACTCAGTTTTTAATATTGCTTGGTGGTTTATAATTATTTGTTGATGATCCTTTTTTATTGATTTATCCTACCTAGTGATTTTGTAAGGAAAAATTATTTTTTGTTATGTTCAAATGGATTTTATCATAAATTTTGTTTTTGCATAACATCAGTTTTGATATTCTCTTATTCAGATGTTATGTTTTCATAATGTTTAACAATCATTAAATTATTGTACTGAACCATTTAAAAAGAAATCATATAGTGATTAGGGTGCTGAATACCATTTCCATTTATAAAAGAAAAAAAACAACACAATGGAAATGTTTTTTTTTCTTTTAATAATTATGAGCTGAATTAATTGAAAAAACTGTTATTAGTAGTTCTCAATACTTTTATGTAAACCAGCTGTTTCTAGTCTACACTTAGTGTGATAAATTAAAAAAGCTAGATTTGCTAGAAAGTTTTATAAAAAATAGCAACAGGCAACTCAAAATGTTTGGCAGGTTACTAACATTAACAAATTAATTACTTTCAGTTGCCTTCTGGTGACCAACTAAATGTCTGAGTATACCTCTGTGCCTTGCTGCTTTTGTATGCATTTATATATATTTTATATTAACTATTAACTTTGGCTTTTATATTGTTTTATAATTTTAATTTATACATTAATAAATCGTTTGCGTTTTTTTTTCAAAATAGTAATTTTGTTATTGATGAATTTATTTTGATATGTTGAAATAGTTTTTTGTATAATTTTTGATTTTGCCTCACATCCGTTTTAATAATGTTTAAATTATATATAATGCTATTATTATATATAAGAAACATTAATTTTTTGCATTAAAACAGTTAAAAAGGAATCAGATGGTGATGATGAGGGCAGTGCTGATGCACCTACTTGGGTAGAAAAAAAGGAGCACAAAGAAGATACTGAAGCTACTGATAAAGAATCTTTACCTGGTAAATTATATATTCTTTATTATATATTTTATGTATTAACTTAGTTTTTAATATTGTTTACTGGTTTATAATAATTTATTGATGATCCTTTTTTATTGATTTATCCTACCTAGTGATTTTGTAAGGAAAAATTATTTTTTGTTATGTTCAAATGGGTTTTATCATAAATTTTGTTTTTGCATAGCATCAGTTTTGATATTCTCTTATTCAGATGTTATGTTTTCATAATGTATAACAATCATTAATTTATTGTATTGAACCATTTAAAAAGAAATCATATAGTGATTAGGGTGCTGAATACCATTTCCATTTATAAAAGAAAAAAAACAACACAATGGAAATGTTTTTTTTTCTTTTAATAATTATGAGCTGAATTAATTGAAAAACTGTTATTAGTAGTTCTCAATAATACTTTTATGTAAACCAATTGTTTCTAATCTACACTTAATGTGATAAATTAAAAAAACTAGATTTGCTAGAAAATTTTATAAAAAATAGCAACAGGCAACTCAAAATGTTTGGCAGGTAACTAACATTGACAAACTGGTTACTTTCAGTTGCCTTCTGGTGATCAACCAAAAGTCTGAGTGTACCCCCATGCCTTGTTGCTTTTGTATGCATTAATATATATTTTATATTAACTATTAACTTTAGATTTTATATTGTTTTATAATTTTAATTTATACATTAATAAATCGTTCGCATTTGATTTTTCAAAATAGTGATTTTGTTATTCATGATTTTATTTTGGTATGTTGAATTAGTTTTTTGCATAATTTTTGATTTTGCCTCACATCCGTTTTAATAATGTTTAAGTTATATATAATGCTATTATTATATATAAGAAACATTAATTTTTTGCATTAAAACAGTTAAAAAGGAATCAGATGGTGATGATGAGGGCAGTGCCGATGCACCTACTTGGGTAGAAAAAAAGGAGCACGAAGAAGATACTGAAGCTGCTGATAAAGAATCTTTACCTGGTAACTTATATATTCATTTTTATATATTTTATGTATTAACTCAGTTTTTAATATTGCTTGGTGGTTTATAATTATTTGTTGATGATCCTTTTTTATTGATTTATCCTACCTAGTGATTTTGTAAGGAAAAATTATTTTTTGTTATGTTCAAATGGATTTTATCATAAATTTTGTTTTTGCATAACATCAGTTTTGATATTCTCTTATTCAGATGTTATGTTTTCATAATGTTTAACAATCATTAAATTATTGTACTGAACCATTTAAAAAGAAATCATATAGTGATTAGGGTGCTGAATACCATTTCCATTTATAAAAGAAAAAAAACAACACAATGGAAATGTTTTTTTTTCTTTTAATAATTATGAGCTGAATTAATTGAAAAAACTGTTATTAGTAGTTCTCAATACTTTTATGTAAACCAGCTGTTTCTAGTCTACACTTAGTGTGATAAATTAAAAAAGCTAGATTTGCTAGAAAGTTTTATAAAAAATAGCAACAGGCAACTCAAAATGTTTGGCAGGTTACTAACATTAACAAATTAGTTACTTTCAGTTGCCTTCTGGTGACCAACCAAATGTCTGAGTGTACCTCCGTGCCTTGCTGCTTTTGTATGCATTTATATATATTTTATATTAACTATTAACTTTGGCTTTTATATTGTTTTATAATTTTAATTTATACATTAATAAATCGTTTGCGTTTTTTTTTCAAAATAGTAATTTTGTTATAGATGAATTTATTTTGATATGTTGAAATAGTTTTTTGTATAATTTTTGATTTTGCCTCACATCCGTTTTAATAATGTTTAAGTTATATATAATGCTATTATTATATATAAGAAACATTAATTTTTTGCATTAAAACAGTTAAAAAGGAATCAGATGGTGATGATGAGGGCAGTGCTGATGCACCTACTTGGGTAGAAAAAAAGGAGCACAAAGAAGATACTGAAGCTACTGATAAAGAATCTTTACCTGGTAAATTATATATTCTTTATTATATATTTTATGTATTAACTTAGTTTTTAATATTGTTTACTGGTTTATAATAATTTATTGATGATCCTTTTTTATTGATTTATCCTACCTAGTGATTTTGTAAGGAAAAATTATTTTTTGTTATGTTCAAATGGGTTTTATCATAAATTTTGTTTTTGCATAACATCAGTTTTGATATTCTCTTATTCAGATGTTATGTTTTCATAATGTATAACAATCATTAAATTATTGTATTGAACCATTTAAAAAGAAATCATATAGTGATTAGGGTGCTGAATACCATTTCCATTTATAAAAGAAAAAAAACAACACAATGGAAATGTTTTTTTTTCTTTTAATAATTATGAGCTGAATTAATTGAAAAACTGTTATTAGTAGTTCTCAATAATACTTTTATGTAAACCAATTGTTTCTAATCTACACTTAATGTGATAAATTAAAAAAACTAGATTTGCTAGAAAATTTTATAAAAAAAAACAACAGGCAACTCAAAATGTTTGGCAGGTAACTAACATTGACAAACTGGTTACTTTCAGTTGCCTTCTGGTGATCAACCAAAAGTCTGAGTGTACCCCCATGCCTTGTTGCTTTTGTATGCATTAATATGTATTTTATATTAACTATTAACTTTAGATTTTATATTGTTTTATAATTTTAATTTATACATTAATAAATCGTTCGCATTTGATTTTTCAAAATAGTGATTTTGTTATTCATGATTTTATTTTGGTATGTTGAATTAGTTTTTTGCATAATTTTTGATTTTGCCTCACATCCGTTTTAATAATGTTTAAGTTATATATAATGCTATTATTATATATATGAAACATTAATTTTTTGCATTAAAACAGTTAAAAAGGAATCAGATGGTGATGATGAGGGCAGTGCTGATGCACCTACTTGGGTAGAAAAAAAGGAGCACGAAGAAGATACTGAAGCTGCTGATAAAGAATCTTTACCTGGTAACTTATATATTCATTTTTATATATTTTATGTATTAACTCAGTTTTTAATATTGCTTGGTGGTTTATAATTATTTGTTGATGATCCTTTTTTATTGATTTATCCTACCTAGTGATTTTGTAAGGAAAAATTATTTTTTGTTATGTTCAAATGGATTTTATCATAAATTTTGTTTTTGCATAACATCAGTTTTGATATTCTCTTATTCAGATGTTATGTTTTCATAATGTTTAACAATCATTAAATTATTGTACTGAACCATTTAAAAAGAAATCATATAGTGATTAGGGTGCTGAATACCATTTCCATTTATAAAAGAAAAAAAACAACACAATGGAAATGTTTTTTTTTCTTTTAATAATTATGAGCTGAATTAATTGAAAAAACTGTTATTAGTAGTTCTCAATACTTTTATGTAAACCAGCTGTTTCTAGTCTACACTTAGTGTGATAAATTAAAAAAGCTAGATTTGCTAGAAAGTTTTATAAAAAATAGCAACAGGCAACTCAAAATGTTTGGCAGGTTACTAACATTAACAAATTAGTTACTTTCAGTTGCCTTCTGGTGACCAACCAAATGTCTGAGTGTACCTCCGTGCCTTGCTGCTTTTGTATGCATTTATATATATTTTATATTAACTATTAACTTTGGCTTTTATATTGTTTTATAATTTTAATTTATACATTAATAAATCGTTTGCGTTTTTTTTTCAAAATAGTAATTTTGTTATAGATGAATTTATTTTGATATGTTGAAATAGTTTTTTGTATAATTTTTGATTTTGCCTCACATCCGTTTTAATAATGTTTAAGTTATATATAATGCTATTATTATATATAAGAAACATTAATTTTTTGCATTAAAACAGTTAAAAAGGAATCAGATGGTGATGATGAGGGCAGTGCTGATGCACCTACTTGGGTAGAAAAAAAGGAGCACAAAGAAGATACTGAAGCTACTGATAAAGAATCTTTACCTGGTAAATTATATATTCTTTATTATATATTTTATGTATTAACTTAGTTTTTAATATTGTTTACTGGTTTATAATAATTTATTGATGATCCTTTTTTATTGATTTATCCTACCTAGTGATTTTGTAAGGAAAAATTATTTTTTGTTATGTTCAAATGGGTTTTATCATAAATTTTGTTTTTGCATAACATCAGTTTTGATATTATCTTATTCAGATGTTATGTTTTCATAATGTATAACAATCATTAAATTATTGTATTGAACCATTTAAAAAGAAATCATATAGTGATTAGGGTGCTGAATACCATTTCCATTTATAAAAGAAAAAAAACAACACAATGGAAATGTTTTTTTTTCTTTTAATAATTATGAGCTGAATTAATTGAAAAACTGTTATTAGTAGTTCTCAATAATACTTTTATGTAAACCAATTGTTTCTAATCTACACTTAATGTGATAAATTAAAAAAACTAGATTTGCTAGAAAATTTTATAAAAAAAAACAACAGGCAACTCAAAATGTTTGGCAGGTAACTAACATTGACAAACTGGTTACTTTCAGTTGCCTTCTGGTGATCAACCAAAAGTCTGAGTGTACCCCCATGCCTTGTTGCTTTTGTATGCATTAATATGTATTTTATATTAACTATTAACTTTAGATTTTATATTGTTTTATAATTTTAATTTATACATTAATAAATCGTTCGCATTTGATTTTTCAAAATAGTGATTTTGTTATTCATGATTTTATTTTGGTATGTTGAATTAGTTTTTTGCATAATTTTTGATTTTGCCTCACATCCGTTTTAATAATGTTTAAGTTATATATAATGCTATTATTATATATATGAAACATTAATTTTTTGCATTAAAACAGTTAAAAAGGAATCAGATGGTGATGATGAGGGCAGTGCTGATGCACCTACTTGGGTAGAAAAAAAGGAGCACGAAGAAGATACTGAAGCTGCTGATAAAGAATCTTTACCTGGTAACTTATATATTCATTTTTATATATTTTATGTATTAACTCAGTTTTTAATATTGCTTGGTGGTTTATAATTATTTGTTGATGATCCTTTTTTATTGATTTATCCTACCTAGTGATTTTGTAAGGAAAAATTATTTTTTGTTATGTTCAAATGGATTTTATCATTAATTTTGTTTTTGCATAACATCAGTTTTAATATTCTCTTATTCAGATGTTATGTTTTCATAATATGTAACAATCATTAAATTGTTGCATTAAACCATTTAAAAAGGAATCATATAGTGATTGGGGTGCTGAATACCATTTCTATTTATAGAAGAAAAAAAACAACACAATGGAAATGTTTTTTTTTCTTTTAATAATTATGAACTGAATTAATTGAAAAAACTGTTATTAGTAGTTCTCAATACTTTTATGTAAACCAGCTGTTTCTAGTCTACACTTAGTGTGATAAATTAAAAAAGCTAGATTTGCTAGAAAATTTTATAAAAAATAGCAACAGGCAACTCAAAATGTTTGGCAGGTTACTAACATTAACAAATTAGTTACTTTCAGTTGCCTTCTGGTGACCAACCAAATGTCTGAGTGTACCTCCGTGCCTTGCTGCTTTTGTATGCATTTATATATATTTTATATTAACTATTAACTTTGGCTTTTATATTGTTTTATAATTTTAATTTATACATTAATAAATCGTTTGCGTTTTTTTTTCAAAATAGTAATTTTGTTATTGATGAATTTATTTTGATATGTTGAAATAGTTTTTTGTATAATTTTTGATTTTGCCTCACATCCGTTTTAATAATGTTTAAGTTATATATAATGCTATTATTATATATAAGAAACATTAATTTTTTGCATTAAAACAGTTAAAAAGGAATCAGATGGTGATGATGAGGGCAGTGCTGATGCACCTACTTGGGTAGAAAAAAAGGAGCACAAAGAAGATACTGAAGCTACTGATAAAGAATCTTTACCTGGTAAATTATATATTCTTTATTATATATTTTATGTATTAACTTAGTTTTTAATATTGTTTACTGGTTTATAATAATTTATTGATGATCCTTTTTTATTGATTTATCCTACCTAGTGATTTTGTAAGGAAAAATTATTTTTTGTTATGTTCAAATGGGTTTTATCATAAATTTTGTTTTTGCATAACATCAGTTTTGATATTCTCTTATTCAGATGTTATGTTTTCATAATGTATAACAATCATTAAATTATTGTATTGAACCATTTAAAAAGAAATCATATAGTGATTAGGGTGCTGAATACCATTTCCATTTATAAAAGAAAAAAAACAACACAATGGAAATGTTTTTTTTTCTTTTAATAATTATGAGCTGAATTAATTGAAAAACTGTTATTAGTAGTTCTCAATAATACTTTTATGTAAACCAATTGTTTCTAATCTACACTTAATGTGATAAATTAAAAAAACTAGATTTGCTAGAAAATTTTATAAAAAATAGCAACAGGCAACTCAAAATGTTTGGCAGGTAACTAACATTGACAAACTGGTTACTTTCAGTTGCCTTCTGGTGATCAACCAAAAGTCTGAGTGTACCCCCATGCCTTGTTGCTTTTGTATGCATTAATATATATTTTATATTAACTATTAACTTTAGATTTTATATTGTTTTATAATTTTAATTTATACATTAATAAATCGTTCGCATTTGATTTTTCAAAATAGTGATTTTGTTATTCATGATTTTATTTTGGTATGTTGAATTAGTTTTTTGCATAATTTTTGATTTTGCCTCACATCCGTTTTAATAATGTTTAAGTTATATATAATGCTATTATTATATATAAGAAACATTAATTTTTTGCATTAAAACAGTTAAAAAGGAATCAGATGGTGATGATGAGGGCAGTGCTGATGCACCTACTTGGGTAGAAAAAAAGGAGCACAAAGAAGATACTGAAGCTACTGATAATGAATCTCTACCTGGTAAATTATATGTTCTTTATTACAAATTTTATGTATTAACTTAGTTTTTAATATTGTTTAGTAGTTTATAATTATTTATTGATGATCCTTTTTTATTGATTTTTCCTTCCTATTGGTTTTGTAAGGAAAAGTTATTTTTTGTTATGTTAAAATGGGTTTTACCATAAATTTTGTTTTTGCATAACATCAGTTTTAATATTTTCCTATTTAGATGTTATGTTTTCATTATGTATAACAATCATTTAATTATTGCATTAAACCATTTAAAAAGGAATCATATAGTGATTATGGTACTCAATTCTATTTCCATTTATAGAAGAAAAAAAAATACAATGGAAATGTTTTTTTGTCTTTTAATAATTATGAGCTCTAAAATTAATTGAAAAAACTGTTATTAGTAGTTCTCAATAATACTTTTATGTAAACTAATTGTTTTTTAGTCTACACTTAGTGTGATAAATTAAAAAAACTAGATTTGCTAGAAAATTTTATAAAAAATAGCAACAGGCAACTCAAAATGTTTGGCAGGTAACTAGCATTAACAAACTGGTTACTTTCAGTTGCCTTCTGGTGATCAACCAATAGTTTGTGTGTACCTGTATGCCTTGTTGCTTTTGTATGCATTTATGTATATATTTTATAATAACTATTAAGTTTGGCTTTTATATTTTTTTATATTTTTAATTTAATATTTTTAAATACATTAATAAATTGTTGGCATTAATATTTTCAAAATAGTGATTTTTTTAATGGTGAATTTATTTTAATAAGTTGAAATTTTTTGCCTAATTTTCGATTTTGCTGCACATCTGTTTTAATAATGTTTAAGTTAGATTTAATTCTTTTATTATATATAAAAAAACATTTACTTTTTGCATTAAAACAGTAAAAAAGGAATCAGATGGTGATGAGGAGGGCAGTGCCGATGCTGCACCTACTTGGGTAGAAAAAAAGGAGCACGAAGAAGATACTGAAGCTGCTGAGAAAGAATCTTTACCTGGTAACTTATATATGCTTTTTTATATATTTTATGTATTAATTTTGTTTTAAATATTGTTTTGTGGTTTATAATTATTATTTGAAGAACTGTTTTTATTGATTTCTCCAACCTTTTTGTTTTTTTGCATAACATCAGATTTAATATTTCTTATTCAGATGTTATGTTTTCATAATATATAACAATCATTAACTCATTGCATTAAACCATTTAAAAAGTAATCATATAGTGATTAGGGTGCTGAATGCCATTTTTATTTAGAAAAGAAGAAAAAAAACGCCAAGGTAACGTTTTTTTTTCTTTTATTAATTAGGAACACACTTTAAGTGAAAAGTTTTTATTAGTAGTTCTCAATAATACTTTTATTCAAACCCGTTATTTCTAATCAATACTTAGTCATTTAAATTAAAAAGACTAGGTATGCTATAACTCCACTTATTGTAAAATTTTTATAAAAGTTAGCAACATGCAACTATATAACTTGTAACTCTGGCTGGTTACTAACATTTATGATCTGGTTACTTTCTGTTACTCTTCTGCTGAGTAACCAAAATCTGAGGGTTTACCTTGTAGCTTTTGTATGCATATATATCAGGCCTTGTTTTAAAGCGTTAAGCTGCCGTTATTTTATGTACGAATTACTTAGGCGTAGAGCAATTTCCATGTAGAAACATATGATACTTTTTTATTTTTTAACTTACTCTACGTCGTGGTAAGATAAAAGAAGTATTTAATTTTATCAAAAATCACTTTGATGATTTTGTAAAAATATTTGAATGACAGTTATGTTTGATGTTATCTTTATTTTTTTTTATAGACATTAAGTGTTTTAACTACCGCAATAAATAAATAAACGCTAACTAGTTCAATTTAACAATTAACTCAAATAACTATGTTTTAAATGTAAATTTATTATGAAAAGTTTGTAATGTTTTCAATTGTTATTTTATTATTATTTTAGTTAAATATTTAGTAAAAAAAAATTTATATATATATATATTTTAATTATTTCTGAAATTTGTTTTTGAATAATTATTGTTTATAAATCGTTATTGAATAAAAAATAATAATGATTTTTTTTATTTTTAAAAATTTCTGGAGTAAACAAAAAATATTAACATTGATAAACAAAAACCATGTTAATTATTTAAACAGCATATTTTGTTTTGACTAGCAAAGAATAATTTAGGTTTTTAAATATTTTTTAATTTTATCTTGCTTGGCGTTTTAACTTGTGTTATATAAAAATATACAAAAGTTTTGTCTGCTTTGAGCATATTTTTGATACATAGTTTAGAACGCGTTCGCCAGGAATTTAATTCATAAATTTTTTGTTATTGTAAAAATGTTTTACATTTTAAACAAATCACAAAGAAACAGAGCTATAGAGAAAAATCATTTTTAACAATTAAATCTTTTTTTTTTTTAATTTTAGGGAATTAAAAAAAAAATTAAATTAAATATGAAAGTCTTAATTATTCAAACTCTTTTGTTAATTATTCTTAAAACAAAAAAAAAATACTTCTTTGCAAAACTTTAATTGTGCAAACTTAAAAAAATACTCAACTAAAATAATATAAGTATATTTAATAATTTGAATCGTATCTGTTTATAATAAACGTTCGTAAAAATTTGTTAATTAAAAATTAAGTTTCTTAACTTATAAACAAACTCAAAAGTATTTCATTCTACGTATTATTACAAAACTCTTTTTTTTTTTTCGTTTGTAAGCAATTTAACTTAATAAAATAAAAAAAGAATAGATATGAGGTAATCTTTGTTAAGAACAATTTTAATTTATTTATTGAACTATATTTTCATTTTTTTATATATCAACTTAATTAAAATATAGTAACATGTTAAAATATTTTAACATGACTTGTGTTATTTATAAACCGTAGTGCAGCTGCCATTACGGCACCATTGTTTTTGGATAATATTTTATTTTGATGAAGATCACATAACTTACATTAGATTTTAATAACGTAAGTCTTCTCTTTTTCTGTGATCATCGCATCAGCAAAGTCCTAAGATTTAAAAGTTTTTAAAGTAAATCTTTTGTCCTTCAAAATACAATCCATATTGGAACTTTAAACAATTTAGAGAGAATAGAAATATACAAGGTTTTTATATACTAGTTTGTCTTGTTTTATAAAGAAAAATACATATTCATTAGTAAAAAATACAGACTGTCATTAAACTAAAACGTGCCTTAGTATTTATTTAACGGAATCTGTAATGTGCGCGTGCATAATGAAACCTCCGTTATAAAAATATATTCAACATAATATTAGTGTCATCAGCAGATGTTATAGTCTACTCGTGATTTCTTTACCTTATAATATAACTTGATTTATGAAAAAAACTTATTGAATCGCACGCAGGAGAAATTTAACAAATTATCTTCATTCAAAAATTGCCAGTAACAGGTAATTTTTTTTTTCTGTGCCGGCCCCCTTCCCCCACATAACTTAAAGGTAAAGTTATATATAATAAGAAAAGCAAAGAGTAATAATTAATGAAGTAATTTTTAGAAAAATACAAATAGATTGTTCATTTATTGGCACATATTTTTTAATAATTCGAAAAAATGTCTTGATATTTTTGTTATCGTGATAACAAAAATATTAAGATATTTTTTGAGATATTAAAAAAAATGTCAATCCTTAATTACAAATTTTTTTGCAAATGTTTTTTATTATATAAATTCAGTAAAAACTCTTAAAAACTCTATATTACAAAAAACATTTATATTCTGTATTAATAAATATGGAATATAGATTTTTTAAAAGTTTTTTACTGAAAACTTTAAAAAATTACTACTTTTTATGAAAAACATTAGAAAAAATTTGTAGTTAAGGATTGACGAACAATTTTTCATGTTGCTAAATATTTGGATAAAAAGTTTAGCATAAATTTAATTGCTATAAAAATGTAAGATATATTGTGATGAAAAGTTACAACTATTATTTTTAACGTAAATTCTTTTTTGTAATAAATATCTTTACATGTCGTTTACGTGGTTACTTGTCGTTAACGTGGTTTTTTTAAAAATTAATTACTTCTTTTATGTTACCGCTAATTTAAAAGTTAAAAAATGATAAAAAGTAGCTTAACCAAAACAGCTCTACGCGTACGTAAAAATCGCTTAAGGCGTACGTAAATTGCTCTAGACGTAGCGCTTTAAAACAAGGCCTGATGATATCATGTAATATGTATCATTATATATACGACATAATTTTAACAAATGGTGTTTCAAAACAAAATCGCTAATAAAATAATAAACTTTTAATTAATAAGGGTAGATAAATTAACGTAATTTTTTTATTTGTTATTTGCTAATTTTTTTATAGTAAAAAATCTTTTTTAGTTGCAATTTTTTTTGAATGATAGTTTAAAAAGTAATGATATAAAAAAAAAATTAACATATTTTAATTCATTTATACAAATGTAGAGAAAAACAAATTTTTGCATGAAAATTTTTTTCTTTAATGTAAATCAAATTTATTATTCAATATAAAAAAAAAAATGAAAGAAATAAACATTTCGTAATAGTATTAATAAAAAGCGAGTTAAACAGTATTGAACTTGTTTTGCAATAATCTTAATTTATTGCAGTAATTTGAAAAAAGAAAAGAATAAAAAGATTAAGAGAATTTTATGACGTCAAATTCACATTAAGCTACTGTGTTAAGCATTTGTTATTTAAAACAAGGCCTGATATATATATATTTTATAGTAAATTTGGTTTTTATATTTTTTTGTGTTTTATAATTATATATTGATGAACCGTTCGGATTGATCTATTCTAAATAGTGATTTTGTCATGGGTAGTTATATTTTGATATATTGGAAAAGATTTCGGCATAAATTTTGATTCTGTATCGCGTCAATTTTAATAATGTTTTAGTTAAATATTATGCTTTTATTATATATAAAAAAACATTTACTTTTTGCATTAAAACAGTTAAAAAGGAATCAGATGGTGATAAGAAGGGCAGTGCTGATGCTGCACCTACTTGGGTAGAAAAAAAGGAGCACGAAGAAGATACTGAAGCTACTGATAAAGAATCTTTACCTGGTAACTTATATATTCTTTTTTATATATTTTATGTATTAACTTAGTTTTTAATATTGTTTGGTGGTTTATAGTTATTAATTGAAAAACCGTTTTTATTGATTTATCCAACCTAGTATTTTTGTAATGAAAAATTATTTTTTGTTATGTTCGAATGGATTTCTTAATGAATTTTGATTTTGCATAGCATCACTTTGAATAATCTCCTATTTAGATGTTATGTTTTCATAATGTATAAAATTCATTAACTTCTTGCATTAAACTAGAAGTGTACCGGATTTTTTTGCTGGATATGCCGGATATTGAACTTTTATAAAGTTCTTTAAATGTTTATGAAGAATAAGTCTTTCTAGTCTACAATAAATAGCATTCAAGATCTTACGTTAAAAATCAAAAGAAAAACTGTATGCAATGGGATATGTGCTGATGAAGTATAGAAAATAGTAACTTTAAAAAACAAAAATTTGTCTGTAAAAACGATTTTTCCTTATACATTATTAACGCATGTGTTTTTCTTGATTTTACTTTTTTAAATCATGTAAAATGGCAAGACTTTTTTTTTTTAATAAATACTTATAGAATTTTAGAAAAATTCAATATCCGGCATATCTAGCAAAATTATCCGGTATATCTGGCAAAAATATCCGGTACACTTCTACATTAAACCAGTTAAGAAAGACTCAGATAGTGATGAGAGTGCTGGTTCACCACTTCCAGTAGAAAATGAAAAAAAAAAAAAAATGCAGGAGATACCTATGAAGGATCTATATCTGGCAGAGGTGTACACTCGTGGTTGCCAGGCGGTACCATGTTACTAAATTTGTGAAAGGCAACCTATTTTAAATATTAATTACTCTATCTTTTGAATGTCACTGTGCCAAAGTTTGTTTTTCGCATTTGTTATTATTAGTTGGAACATAAATAAAAATTGTACAAGTATTTAAAAGGGTTAACAAACTTTTAATTTTTTCATAAAAGTTAAAAAGTTTTATTGTTAAACAAAAAAAACTATTTTATTTTTATTTTTTAACAAGTTTTTATTTAAGCATATATGGATTTAGAGAAAAAGTAAAAAGTAATTATGTTTAAAAAAAAAATTTGACAAGCCTTATTAAGAAATGTCGCGTTTTTATTTATAGCTTGTATATTTATGTACAAAATGGCTTTTTGGTACGTGTTTAGCAGTTTTACATTAAGCAAAAACTTTTTTATTTTGGAATATTTAAATTTTCCTTTAACATCTTTTATCTGACGTTATTTAAAATATATTAGTAAAAAAACAATTGTTTTATTTTACAATATTTTATCAACCACAACTGTGAGTTTTTTAAAAAAACAAATTATTTTTTTTTTTAATTTTCTTTAAATGAATTTAAAATTAAATATGATTAAAAAAATTTAAATCTACGATGAAGAAATTTAAAATATTTAAATATTGAATGCAAAATTTCGTTTCAAAGGAAGAAATATTAGGGAAAATTAGTTTTTTAATTTTTATTAAAGAATTTTTTTTCTTATAAGTTGCTGTTTCATTACATAAAACATAAGTCTCTATATCATATATTTTAATATGCAAAAGCAAATTAAAAACTTTTTTTATATTAAAAAGGAAGAAGTGACTTGTTTAAGAGATCTCTTTTTACAAATGTATAAAATATTTTTCATTTCTTATTTATTCAAAATCATGTAAAGTTCTTTTGGCAGTATACATTAATGAACATAAATTACGTTTCAAAATATCTTATTGTAACTGATAAAATCTATTCACAAACTGTTTGAAATCTTTATTAAAAATGCTACATATTAAATATTTAAAATTAAAGTAAATAAATTGTTAAAAACAAATAAAAAATAGGGTTAAGCATAAGATTGTTTTAAAAAAAAAATTAAAAAAATTTATAATCTTTTACAAATTCTAAGTTTAGATTCTGTCTATAACTTTTGAAATATTAGTTTAAATGATTTTTAACGCAATTCAAAATTGAATTTATTTACAACAGGTTACTTTAAAATACTTTCAAAATATCATTAGTTTTCACGGCTCCTGTAACAAATAATATCTTAACAAGTACAACATACTAAAAGCAAAGAGTTATAAAGTGATTGTAAATTGCTTTTTTTTTTGTATTTCTTAAAACTTAATGTAAAAAAAAATCCCTTATACTTTTTATAAAATAAGAGCTTTAAGTGAAAAAACTGTTATCAGTAGTTCTCAATGATACTTTTATGTACACCAATTATTTCTAGTCTACAATTAGTCCTATATAAAAAAAAAAAGATTAGGTATGCGTGAACTCCAATAATTGTAAAAAATTTATAAAATTTTGCAACAGGTTACTTTCTGTTGCTCTTCTGGTGACCAACCAAAAGTCTGAGTGTACACCTTGTAGCTTTTGTATGCATATATATATATATATATATATATATATATATATATATATATATATATATATATATATATATATATATATATAAATGTGTAAATATATTTTATAATAACTTTGGTTTTTATATTGTTTTGTCGTTTATAGTTATATATTGATGAACTGTTTGCATTGATCTATTCTAAATAGTGATTTTGTCATGGTTAGTTATATTTTGATATGTTGAAATAGAATTCAGCATAAGTTTTGATTTTGTTTTATGTCAATTTTTAAAAACAGTAAATTCTTTTTGATCTATATACTCAATAGCTGTTATTCAATAAAAAATATTTATGTTGATATTGATTTATGTCATTAAATTTTATTGTAAAACCATATTTTTACTATTATTTTTATTATTATTAAAGGTTATGATTTAAACTTTAATATTTTAATTTATTTTATAAATGTTAAATTACTAAAAAGTTATTAAAAAACAATCGCTAACCACAAAAGTGGAAAGGATATTAGCGGTGATGAAATATTTTAAATTAAAAAAATTGTAAAATAAGATAGAAAATACTTTTATATCTTATTTGTTGTAATTTCCAATCCTAACCATGGCAACCAATCCTAACTTAACCATGGCTCTCATATCTATCAGAAAAACATTTCTTCATAAAGCAGACTTTTGTTTACTATCCCTAGAAACCATTTTAAATAGGTTTTTTCTATTGTCAAGGCCCACTATTCTCAGGTCACAAAATCTTGTATTTTATCTCAAAAATTAGATTCGTGACATCTGGAGAATCTTTAGCAGCATCTCTAACAAGGGTAAATCTTTTATTCCACCTCTCTTGTATGATTCAGATTTTGTCACCTCACCTCAAGACAAAACTAATTTTTTACAAAGAACTTCTCATCAATATTATCTCTTGATTCCACTAGTTGTGTTCTACCTGAGTTAGCCGAGAAACAGGTCAATTCATTACCTGATCTTTGTATCACTCCAGCTTCTGTTACTAAAGTGATTTCCTGCTCAGATTTTTCTACAGCTTGTGGTCTCTTATGGTCCAGATAACATACCTGTTATAAGCTTGCAAAAGTGATTTCTGGAGCTGTTGTCAATACTTTCAAAGCTATTTAACAAGTGCTTATCAGAGTCTTGCTTTCTAGCCTGCTGGAAAACTTCTTCTGTTATCCCTATTTTCAAAAATTCAGGAGAACAATCTTGTCTAACTACCTTACCATTAGTCTTCTTGCTATCATCAGCAAGGTTTTTGAGTCTTTTATTAACAAATACTTTATCTCTCATCTTGAATCTAATCACTTTCTTTCTGAGCATCAATATGGATTTCGATCTTCTCATTCTAGTGTTGATTTATTAACTGCATTAACTGATAGGTTTTATTGTTCATTAGATAGATGTAGAGCGGCTAAAGCTCTTGACATTTCTAAAGCTTTTTGATAAAATTTGGCATGGTGGTCTTCTTCATAAGCTCTCTTCTTACATAAGCTCTCTTCTTGTCCTTGATGGACAGCACTCTTCTTCATATCATGTAACTTCAGGGGTTCCTCAAAATTTTAATCTTGGCCCTATACTTTTTAAGCTACATAAAGGGTCTCCCAGAAATTTTCACACCTAAGGTGTCATTGTTCACTGATGATACTACCGTTTATTCTTATCTTGATAAGAAGCCAACACTCTCTGATTGCTTGAAGGGGAATATTTGAACTTGAAAAGAATCTCACTTATGCTTCAGCATGGTGTTCATGGGCTCTCAGTGGCTGGTGAACTTTAATTCAGATAAAACTCAATTTTCTTCAGCTAATCGATATTGCAATAAATAGATCTTCCCATATTTATGAATGGTAATGTACTTGATGAGTTATCTACCCTTCATCTTCTAGGATGAACTCTTACTTCCGAACTTTCTTGGAAACCATATCTCAAATTGATTGCACAATCAACTTAAATCTGCATTAAGGTTGCATCTTTTTATTGTGCTAGCCACTTTCTTACTAAGGATTCTATTCTTTATCTCTATAAATCTCAAATCTGTCAGCTACTAAAAGTAATTCTCATGTTACTCGTCATTCAATTAAGTCTCCTCCCTTTACTGTGACTGTTTATAAGTACTCCAAAAATTCTTATTCTTCTTTTTTTTTCTCGAACATCAGTTCTTTGGAATTTGCTTCCTTATCTTGCTTTCCTGATTCATATAATTTGAAATCTTTAAGTTGTCTGTCAATTACTATTTCGCTCTATAATTTTCATCTTTTTTCTTTTAGTAACTTCCTACTCTAATAGTGGTTGCTTGCAGCCTTGTTGGAAGTGAAAATGTTAAGAAAAAAAAAAATTTTAATCCTATTAAATCCAATATTTTTTTATAATTTAATCGATTGTAACTCTTCTATACAAAATAGGCAGAGCAGACTAAAAATATATAAAAAATTTAAATTTTTATTGTTATTTAAATAAAACAATAAAACTTTAATGACTTTTTTTAATAAACATCTTTTTTATAATTTTTAAATTTTTAGATAAATAATTTTTAGAATTATTTTCTTATTTAGAACTTTTAATTTTTTAAATAAATAATTCCTTAAACTTTCTCCCTAAACAAAAATTGATATTAATGATTTATAACATGGGCAAATAGCTTTACCATAAATTACCATAAAAATTCCATAAAATATTCCATAAAAATACCATAAAAATTGTTTGTTTATTTTAAATTACAAAAAAACTTTTTTGGGCTTTAGTAATGATTATTTTTTTATAACTTTTTTTTTTATTTATAACCCTTAAATTACCTGGTATTTAAAAACAATTAAAAATATGTAAGTTTTGACTGTTATAATTTTTGCATTAGTATATTTATTATTTTGTTTTTTCATTATTTTTTAAAATATAATAAATTAACCATTTCAATAAAACAGTGTAATTAATAAATTGAGAATTTAATGACTCAATAATTTTGAATATTGCAATTCGCAATCACTTTATTCGAACATTGATAAATTTATAAACTGTTTTTGTTGATTAATTTAAGCTAGTATTTTTGTAAGGAATAATTATAATTTGATGCATTAGAATGAATTTTGGAATAAATTTTGATTTTGCATAACGTCGATTTTAAAAATGTTTAATCGGATGTTATACTTTCATAATATATAAAGTTCTTTTTTTTTTTTTTACATTAAACCAGTTAAAAAGGCATTAGATGGTGATAAGGAAAGCGTGGATTCCATACCTCCTGGAGCAGTAGCAAAAAAAGAGCATGGAGAAGATACTGATGAAAAATCTAGTAATTTTTATATACATTTGTTTACAATAAAAGTTTAAATATTAATTTAATATAAAATATATTTTTATATATTTTTTAATATTAATTTTGATTTTTATATTGTTTTGTAGTTTAAAATTATATATTAATACACTGTTGGTGTTGATTTATTCAAGCTAGTATTTTTGTAATAGATAATTATATTTTGATATTTTGGAATGGATTTGATGTTAGAATGGATTTTGGCATAAATTTTGATTTTGCATAACGTCACATGTTTTAACTAGATGTTATACTTTCATGTTATATTTTCATTAATTCACATTTACATTTTGCATTAAACCAGATAAAAAAGAATCAGATGGCAATGAGGGCAGTGTTGATTTACCGCCACCAGTAGCAAAAAAAGAACATGAAGAAGATAGTGAAGATACCCATGAAGGATCTATTTCTGGTAACATTTATATATTTTTTAAATTATTCAGTTAAACATTGTTTTTTAATAATGTTTTTAATGTTTTTTTTTTATGGGTTATATTTTTGTTGAACTATTATATTTAAAAGTTCAAGTTATAATAGTTGAAAGTTTTAAAAATATATAAGAAATAGTTTGTTTTTGCTTTCAAAAAATGTTTATTATTTAAAATTAAAAAAATATATATTTTATTCATAGGTATTTATGATTTCTCTTGTACTCAGTGTAGTTAAGTTCGAAAGTTAAAATCGAAATTAAAAAAAGTAGTTAAAATCAAAATTAAAAAAAAAAATCTCATCTTCGACAATCTATAACAGGTTTTAAATGAATTAAATTTTTTATTTTATACAAATATATATATATATATATATATATATATATATATATATATATATATATATATATATATATATATATATTTCAGTTAGAATTCAGATAAAACTTTAATTCAGATAAAACTCAATTTTATTCGGCCAATCGTTATCGTAATAATTTAGATCTTCCTATATTTATGAATGGTAATGTACTAGATGAGTCATCTACCATTCATCTTCTAGGATTAACTCTTACTTCTGATCTTTCTTTTAAACCGTATATCAAATCCATTGCAAAATTAGCATCTGCTAAGGTTGCATCTCTTTATCGAGCTCGACACTTTCTTACTCCAAATTCTATTCTCTATCTCTATAAATCTCAAATCCGTCCCTGTATGGAATACTGTTGCCACATCTGGGGCGGATCTTCTAATGATGCTCTTTCTCTTTTAGACAAGGTGCAAAAACGAATTGTAAACATAGTTGGACCTGCTCTGGCAGCCAATCTCCAACCTTTGTCACATCGTCGTAATGTTGCTTCTCTTTCTCTTTTCTACAAATACTATAATGGGCACTGCTCTAAAGAGCTAGCGTCCCTTGTGCCATCTACTAAAATTCATTCTCTTGTTACTCGCCATTCAATTAAGTCTCATCCTTTTTCTGTGACTGTTCCTAAGTGCTTCAAAAACTCTTATTCTTCTAGTTTTTTTCCTCGAACATCAGTTCTTTGGAATTCGCTTCCTTCATCTTGCTTTCCTGATTCATATAATTTGCAATCTTTTAAGTCATCAGTCAATCGTTATCTTGCTCTACAGATTTAGTCTTTTCTCTTCCAGTAACTTCCAACTCTTATAGTGGTTGCTTGCAGCCTTGTTGGAAGTAAAGATGTTAAAAAAAAAAAAAAAAAAAAAAAAAAAAATCTTTGTTTTTGGTGAAATAGTGTCTAATAGTGAAATGGTGGACAAATCTGATATATGTTGTGACCCATTCTAAATATTTTTGTGTGTGTAGTTATTTAAATGCTTAATAAGTCAATGAAATTAATATTAAATTTAAAATATAAAGTATTGTTAAAATATTAACAAAAAATTAAATGTTATATTAATATTTCCATGTGTAACAATATAAAAAGTAACTCTACTAAATAAAAATTTGAAAAAATAAACAATCTGATCAGAATTTAAATTACTATCTGATTGGTTCTAAGTGCCTTTTCCTTTGGTTGGGCAACATATTTCTGTTGTTTTCTTCAATTTGTATAATGTTCTGGGACTTATTTTCTTTCTTAGCAGTTCCCACAAAGTCACTACAAAGCTTTACTCCACGTTCAGCAGAATCGTTTACAACACATAAACCAGAAACCACATTTTTTGAAGAAAATTTTCGTTTTTTTCCCATTCTGTAACCGGTTCCCTGAAAAAAATGAGAATGAAATCTTATTAATTCTTTAATAATGAATTAATAAGATTTAATCATTAGTAGGAGCTGCTGAAGATGTGCACTGAGCCACCATGGAATATAACAAAATACAACAAACTGAACAATTCTTTGTAGCCTAGCAAATATTATTCCTTTAGGAAGCTGGCTGATCTTTTTGTTCAACAGTTTGTACAAGTTTTATAGAATATAACAACTTTACCATTCACCTTGCATTGTGCAAAGTGCCTGGTCTAATAAACCCAGAGAGTTACACATTTTATTCATTGCTTAGATACAACAGTGTAAGTTGAACAAGTTCTCTATAATCACCGCTAAAATTTTGCCTCATTGCTTCTTGGTTTTTCTTAAATCTAAAAACCAAACAAAGCAGTCATTAAATAATAAATAATAATAAAACATTTGACTAAATATGTAGATTACCAAACTGTAAATATGTAGATCTCCAAACTGTTCCATACATGAGTTAGTATAATCTCTCCTATGCGATGTCAGCAAGCAAGCCACAGAAGTGGCCTGTTTAATATATTTTGCATCAAAATATAGCCCCAGTATTTGATGCTGTTGTGTCAAACACCATTCCTGCCACACGATCTGTGCAGTTCCAATGTTCTAGTAATTCATATGTTGCATTGGCAATCACTGGTCCCATATTCTCGGTGGACTTATATGGCAGCGCTGGTACACCCAGTAATTTTACACCTGAACAACCTAAAAATATATATTTTTAAAATAGAACCAACTTTAAATGACTTACTAACAAGTAAATTGATTTGCTAATATGTAAAGTTCATTAGTTCCTAATATTACATGAATTGGCTCACCCAAGTTTTATTTTATAGCTACCTGAAAAAGGAATGGGAGGCCTTTTATATAAATATTGATGATTGAATTATACTTTTTGGATCCAAAGTAAAATTAACCAAAAATAAAAAGTATCCAAAGTAAAAATTTTCTATTACAATAGAATATATATATATATATATATATATATATATATATATGCCAGTTTTCAAGCTTCTGTTGTGAGAACGCTACTTAGTTTCATTAACACATCCAAGTTCATAATGATTAAGACAGCCTTTGTCTATCTTCATTAAATTGTTCTTAAAACATCTCAAGATATTTAATTACTGTTCTTTTTCTTTATGGATTCTTTCTTTTTCAAATTTTCTGTCATGAAATTTTTCTTCCACAAGGCTATGTTTAAGATCAACTGAGCCCATGGGTGCTTTCCTATCAGTCATCATGCTGATCAGAAACTGTTTATCCTCTGCATCGACCAATTTATCTAGCACACCTCGTGACCAGAACCTCATTGTTTTTGTTAGCTTGTCTTTAAATCCAAAAATTTTTGGGGTGTTTTTGTCAGTTTTTCTATGGGCATGGTCAATTTTTAACAGGTTTTTTAACTCGTCAAATAACTTCATAATTTCTTCTGCCATTTTATTTGATTTAATGGTTTGTTTTCTTGCCCGATTATAAAATGGTACAATTGAATTAACTGTTTCAATTACATCTCTCTTAGATTTTGTGGTAAAGTGTGCAAGAAAACATAAAAGTAC
>NC_061169.1:3144582-3217082 GCF_022113875.1 Hydra vulgaris | reverse complement strand
TTTCATGAGTATGGGGGCCTGCAACAATGTATTTGAGCCATAACATATGTTTTTCTTTTACTGCTGCTTTTACCTCTGGTGTAACCCAGGATGCATTTTTTATTTTAGGTGGAACTAAAGTTGATGGTATGTTTTTCTTTAATGTATTTTTGTATATATTAACAAGTAAGGAAAAATTATCTTTAGCTGTATGACCTTCAAACATGGTATGCCAGTTGTTTGAAGCTATTTTTGTTGATGTTGCATCATAGTCGGTTCGATTCCAGATAAGACGTGAGAGTTTTGGTGCTGTTACTTTTAAATGAACAGCCAATATACCAGCAATAACACAGTGTGATTGCCCTGTTTTTGTAAACCCCAGTGGGTCATCTTCTGAGACTTTTATGAACCTATCTGGATCATCACTAATAGTTAGGTCGAGTGTTGATGACGGTTCAACAAGATTGGAATGACGGTAGATTGGAAAAGTTATTAGCTGTGTTATTTATTTATTTTAATTTATTATCTTCTAAACAAGATTGGAATCTCAAATCTCTAGGGCATTCATCTATCACATGCCTAACGGTTGCGACTTTACCATTTATTTCAATAAACTCATACCATGTGTGACTTAAATTAAATCACCATATATAAACATACAGGAGCAGTTATAAGTTAACATGGCCTGTTTGATCAATTGATTCAATTGTTTGAGTAAGGACAATGTCATTAATGTCACAAGGTCTATATATACAACCTAGTAACAATGATTCACCATCAAATTTGATTATACTCCATACTTGCTCAATAGCTTTAGAATTAAGTTGCTTAATTCTAACTTCTGTCGTAATTATATCACTTCTTGTGTATATTGCAACACCTCCTCCTCTGCTCTCTCTGTCTGCTCGATGCAATTCATATCCTTTTACAACTGTGTCAGATGTATTATTATACCGTGTTTCCGCAAGAAAAATTATATGAGGTCTTTCATGCATTGGTTTGGATGAAATTCTAGCTATAAGTTCTCCTTTTTTTAAATTGTTTAATGAACATGGGTTGTTTGCCCAGAAACATAGTTGTCCTGATATTAATGAAGATGAAGTTTATGATTTTGAAGATAACTGTGAGAGGTTGGGTTTTGACTTTAATTTCAATCTTATTGGGCGGATTCTTTTATTAATACTTTTCAGGTGTATCTCAGGTTTTGAGGTTGTTAGGTGTGGTAGATGAAATTGTGGTGGTAGCTGATGTACTGTTTCCTTCAATATTGCTACTATTGATTTTACTTCGTTGGCTTTTGAGTGCAATTGTTGGTGATTTAAAAACATACTGTTTACTTCTGGTTGATTCAATAACGTCAATGCAGACAATTTTACCGGTGCGGCCATGGATGACGTTCCGAAATGGCTGATCTAGCAGCCCTGCAGCTTTAGTTTTTGATTTCGTTTGACTATTTGTGATCGCTTGGCATAAAATCGGCCTGCTCAGCAGGAGTTCTATCTTGGTGAACAAAAACTTTCTCATATTGCTTAATGGTATGATGTCTGCAGGTGTTTAGAACTAACTCTTTCTCTATTTTATTTGAGAGAGATACTTGGATGATGTTAGAGTTAGAGTTATTTGATGTTGCTTTTAGTTTGCTTGATTTTAGTCTTTGAATATGCTTAATTTCAACATTTTCTAATCCAACAGCTCCATCTATCACTTGTTTACTATCCTCAACTGTGTTATTTTCTAAGATTCCAATAACAATGGCATTTAATTCTCTTGATTGGGTGTGTTTATTTACAGTTGAAATTAGTGAACATATCTGCTGACGTTGTTGTTTGCTTTCAGTAGACTTACCAATGAGATCATCACTGAAAATTTTAGATTCCAATTTGTTCTGGTTTTTTTCTACTTGAATTTTCAGTTCATTTATTGTATTTTCTTGTGCAATAACTTTCTCACTTAATAATTTTGTTGCTAATTGCATATCTTGAAATGCTGCAAATACTGCTTTGTCCAGCCTAGTTAAGTTAGTGTTTCCTTGTTCAAATCCAGTAAAGTAATACTTCAAAGAAAAACTGATATCTGTTGCATCAATAACTTTTGAAGACATAGTATGATGCTTGATGGTGGGAGGGCTACCACCCTGAATAACAGTGGATTACCTCCCTGATATGAAATATTCAATATTTATTATTTACTTATTAACATAAATAGAACTGTTAGTTTTTTGTGTTTTTTCCGTATATATATATGTATATATATATATATATATATATATATATATATATATATATATATATATATATATATATATATATATATATATATATATATATATATATATATATATATATATATATATATATATATGTTTGTATATATATACATATACATATATATATATATATATATATATATATATATATAATATATATATATATATATATATATATATATATATATGTGTATATGTGTGTGTATATATATATATATATATATAATATATATATATATATATATATATATATATGTATGTATATGTGTATATATATATATATATATATATACATATACATATACATATATATGTTTATATAACTGTTGCAATTAATCAATAGAGATTTCAGGTTTATTTTTTATTTACTTATTAATTGATTAATCTGCAGTTAGACCTACTTAAGCCTATTGCTATGATTTATTATATATAGATTGTCCTCATGGGTCTTCGCATATAGTATTGTTATGGGTCTTCGCATATAGCATAATATTTTTGTAAGTGCACACTACATTACACTAAATATTCACAAGCATTATGCATTTCCAAGACATTTAAAAATGTTAGACAGCATAACCTAGCTCTATATCAGTAACCTAGCATCTACATCTACTTGGTCTGTAATTGTATTATTTGTAGATCATATTATTTGTTAATTAATATATCAAATTCTGTTACTTATAGTGTGTATTTTTCTAAAACATGCACATTATAAGTAACACATGGGTTGTTATTGAAAATAACACTTATGTAAAACATTTATGAATAATTGAGTGTATTTCTTACACCCTTTATTTATTGATTATTACATCAACAAATGTGTTACATATAGTTTGTATATTCTGTATACAAATATAACAAATTTTGTTACTTATAGTAACACAATTTTGTTATATCTATCTGTTTGTTTACAGAAGCTTTGCAAAATTATTTAATAAATAATTATCTGTAAGGAAATATGAATATATAGTGAAGAAAAAATACTGGTAATTTGTTTGTTCTATAGCACCAATATCGCAAAAGATAAATTGTTAATATTGATGTATAAATAATATATATTTATTACAAGTCTGAATGATTGTTGCAGGTTTAATGCTGCCTAGGGGAACTATTATTAATATTATTCAGTGCATCGAGTCAATAGATGGCGTTAAGGAAACACAGATTTCAACATCACATTGTATATTTCAACCTGGCACATCTATATATTCCTAATACTGGGATATATGCCAGTTACCTGGCTCGTATTATTCCGGTAGTTTTCTTGGGTTCTCGGAATATATAGATATGCCATGTGCCCGGTTTAGATAAAAAAAACGCCCAGCACATCTCTTATAATTATATAATAGGAATTTAAGTTATTGTTTTTTTCTTTATAAAAAAAAGTTCAAAAAAGAATTGCGGATGGCTATCGATTAATTGAAGAAATTGACAATTATATAAAAGAATTCCGAAAAAATTAGGAATAGGTAACTTTAACTTATGCTAGATTTCTTTTCTTATTTTTTCGTTTTTTTTTTTAATTAATTTTAAGTTAAATTTTATTGAGGTTTGCTTCCTTTTTATGAATTGAGTTTGTTTAAGAATTGATGTAACATTTTTTTTTGTTTGCTAGGAAATGATCAAGTTAAGGAAGCTTGCTAACCAATCGAAGAATTTATTGAATAATATTTATATTTTTTAGCCAATCAAAGATCGGCGAATAATATTTAAAATGTATTAAATTAGTTTGCACTTTGAAAAATATTTTTTGTTACTATTCCCGATTTCATGTTTTATGTATTCGACGTTTATTTTATACAAAAAATTTCTTGTGTCGTTAAATGCTTTTTTTTTCTTGATGCCACTATCGTTGAATCACGCGATACTTGATTTTTAGGATGATTAGAAATCTCCTTTTAGTGTGGCCCATAGACGGAGTCTAATTGCAAGTAGCCTGAAGTGATTACTTTAGGGACCATAATAAGTGGAAGTATAATGGAGGGTAGGTTAAGGTCTCCCCGGCTTCATATTAATTTTAATTAAGTAGTATTATACTAGTATGAGTTATCTACTTGATGAATGCTTCATACTAACTGCTGTGAGACACCGACAAACGGCGTAGTTGTCGATCAGTGCAATGCCAATGTTAAAAAAACTTCAAAAGATGCAAACAAAGATATAAAAAAATCCATAGAATCATAACATTTTGATTTGCAAAAAATTGTCATTTCGTCAAAAAATTTCAACCATTATATCCATGCCCGATAAACAGTCTACAAATAGATTGGGGTTAATATTACTTGATCAAGGTACCTGCTAGTAAATTATCTACGACACGTATTATTAGACACACACTGTAGTATTATAATTCAAAAAAAAAAGTCTATTTTCATGAAAATCAGAAGACAAATCATATTTTTATTTTACAACTTTTCTTAAAAATTGTTTGTATAGGATAACTTGTAATAAAAAAATCAAGTTTAATCGTTTAATGAAAATCAAATATTGCTAAATGTTTTTAAAAGTTTTTGTCCTTCTATTAACCAGGCACGCCGGAAAGGGGTAGTCTAGGGTAGCAACTGCTACTCCTACCTTTTTGGATGGGGTGGCAAGAGTAGCATGAACGTGCCCTTTCTAGGAAATAGGTGTGGTAAATATTTGTGCTTTAAAAGCATTTCATTATCCAACATTTCATTATCAATATTTATTATCAATATCTACCAACTGTTAATAGGTGGGATAGGAAAGATTTCAATCAGCATAGATTTTTAGCAAATCTATTGCATAGGTTTGCTAAAAACAGTGTATATATTCGTTGGACAATTCCAAAAAATGATATTGGCTTGGTAAAAGATGTTGCACAGTCGCTTATAACTAAATTTAGAGAGTGGCATCCACAAGGCATAAAAGCTCTTGGGTTTATTTCGCAAACTCGAGCTTGCACACCATTATTTTTACCCTTCATATTCATGAAATTGTGCTCGAAAAAATAATAAAGTACGGTATAAAAAACCAAACTATTAAATGGTTTACTAATTATTTAAATAACAGACAACAATGTGTTATAATAGACGGTAAATAAAATGTGGTGTCCCCCAGGGATCTATTCTTGCACCTTTATTATTTCTTATTTACATTAACGATCTCCCTAAAGCATCTACAAATCTTGATTGTATAATGTTTGCAGATGATAACAATCTGTTTTACTCATCTACCTCTATCAAAGATCTTTTTGATAAAGTCAGCATTGAGCTTCAAAAACTTAAAACAGTTCAGTGGTTCAGTGCTAACATGTTATCATTAAACGCACAAAAAACTAAATATATTTTATTTCACTAAAGAAACAGAAAAATAAACTACCATCAATTCTACCCTCACTAAGTATCGAACACAAAAAAATTGAAAGAACCCAAACAATTAAATTTCTTGGTGTGATTATTGACAAAAATATTTCATGGACAGCCCATATAAATGCCATCAAGACTAAAACACCTAAAAGTGTTGGTATACTCTTCAAAGCTAGACCATTTTTATCACAAAAAAACCTAAAACTTCTTTACTTTTTCTTTATACACAGTTATCTCACATATGCCACCAATGCTTGGGGAAGCACACACAAGACAAAGTTAATGTCGCTTTATCGACGACAAAAACATGCCTCTAAAATAATACATCATAAAAACAAACTGGCTCATGCTAAACCCCTATTAAAAGAAATGAAAGCCCTAAACATTTACCAAATTAATATCTATGCTAATATATTGTTCATGCTAAAATACAAATTAGGATTAGTTCCAAACCGATTTACAGAAAACTTCTTTCAATCTAATATCAACAAATTTAACACAAGAGCAACTGGTAACTTTATTGTACCCCGCAAAAGACAAAAATATTCTCAACTTTCTATTTCTTATTGCGGCCCTTATTTATATTACAAATTAATTTCGAATTATACCTCAATTTCTCTTGCTGGCAATATAACTTCTTTATAGTCAAAACTAAAAAATCATGTTCTCAATACAGATAATTACTTTGAAATGTTTTAGTTCTAATGTTAAATTAATATTTACGCTCACATTCAAACAGCAATCAATCAAAAATGAAAATGTATTGTGGTTTATAATAATAATATTAGCTTTATTTTTTTAATTAAAAAATAAAGCTAATATTATTATTATAAACCACAACACTAACACCACACATAGTATAATAATAATAAAAAAGTCTACATCAATAACATTTAAAATATTTGTTTTATGAGAATCATAATGTTTATATGTGTACTTTACGCAATACCCCAAGGTTCTCGATGATAAGACTAATCTCAGTCTTCTACGAGTTCCCTACAACAGTCAAAACCCTTTTTTTGTATTGGAAGTATATTTTGTTTATGTTATTGCAGTGTAATAAAATTTGTAATTAATATGCAGTCGTAAAAATTTTAAGAAAAAAAAAAAAAATTTGGACCATTATCGTATCCTTCCCTTCTACAATTCATTAAATTTAAATTCAGAAATTCCAACAACTTTTGCAAAATTTTAAATAAAGATTGTCCAGTGGATTTTCAACAGTTTGATAAGTTATATATATCTCTACCACATCGCTTGAAATATCAACAAATTTTAATGTAAAGGAGAGTTGTTCAGTATGACTGACATCAGGGGTGCAGTCTAGAACTATACTAAAATATTTTACATCTTTAGCTCGTCTTAAAAAGTTGTCTTTAATTCCGGATGCCAATACAGGAATTTACTCGTTTTGAATTATTTTTCCGCAATAAGTTACACGATATTCTTTAGTAGAAATGCGTCGCAAATACTCTTTTAAAGTTGCGCGTTAAGTTGGCGTTTAAAGTTGCAAAGACTTTATTTGCTCAAAGTTCCACTAAACCCAAAAAATTTTAATTTTTAGAAGTAAGTAATCTGTCTGAAAAACCACGTAAAGGTAAGTTATTTTTCAATAGATACAAAATTATGTTGCACAATCGATGTAACACAAAGCACCAGTGAGAAAGCCAGTGATCTCTTTCTCTAATAATTAAAAATTTCAAATTTTTATCAATTTATTTGTTTGAAGCTTACGACTAGCTTCAAACCAATTACCTAAACACTTTAAATGTTCGGGTGAATTTTCATGCGATTTTATATATTCAGTAATGTATTTCCAGTTATTGATTCCAACAGTGGCTAATGATGATTTTGTTTTATCTCAATAATAAAGTTTACAACAAACACAAAACACTTTATCAGAACTTGATGAATATAGTATGCAAATAAGATTCACCATTATTTAATTTTCTGTATATTATTAATTTCGAAAAAAAAGGATTGTTATGATCTCGTGGAAATTCAATAACATTTGTTAGGTGAGATTCTACATCAATTCCTACATAAATTGTGATCACAAATTTTAGAATTAATAGAAATTAGCCATAGTGCAGGATCATTTATATGTATTTGAACGTCACCAGTAGTGCTAGAACTAGGAGACTGAGATGTTGTTTCAAGTTGTCTACTTTCTTCAGGAGTTTCTTCCATTTTCTCGTCCAAAAAAGAATTACTACCAATTAATGACAAAGGGCAACCAGTTTCTTCACTTTGCTTGGACTCTACTTGAAAATATTTCGTAAAAAACTTTGCAGACTTTTCATTTTCTTGTTTAAATTAAAACTGTCTTTTTCGGTTTGCTTCACCCGATGGTTTATTTGCAGACATAATATACTCTTAAGGTGATACTAGCCCATAAAAATTTAAACAGTCAAAATAATGATGTTATTGTGATCTATTCACCCGAATTTTTATTATATACTTTTACCCGAATTTTTATTATATACTATTCACCCACAAGTTTTTATTATAATTTGTAAAAAACTATTTGTATTAAAAAAAGCATTTAGAGTAAATATAATCAAAACTTTGAATGAGTCATGCTGAGTCAGCAAAAAATATACAATTTTAACTACATTTTTAAACTTATATTTCTCAATAACTAGTCAGAATTTGAGTTTAAAATTTTGAACACAGGTTAACAACATATTGATTAAGAGATTTGACCAGAATCATCATTATAACATTTATATTATTAAAATGGCAGCGTTTTAAGTTAAAGTTTTTAGTTTTTGTGTAAAATGTGTGCTGCCAACATCAATACCTCAACAACAGCAAACTATAAAAATCTCATTTTGGTCAGATCCCTTCATAGTAATCAGATGAATAATAGGTGAAAACTTTAGCCATAATACTCAAGTAGTTAAAAAGATATTCTCGTTCAAAGTTGAAAAAAACGTTCACAGAGAAAACGCAAAAAAAAAAAAAAATTAAAATAAATATAAACAATGTATATCTTTCAAAAATTTTTGAATACATATGAGCCATCCTTACAAAATTCTTATCTTATACCTCTCAGCTTATTCCTTCTCAGTTTTGTTTACTTCTTTTTCTTTTTTTCCATATGGCTGATGCAATTTTTATCTTTTTTCCAAGAAGAAAATATTTTCCCCAACGGAATCCAATATGCTGAAATGTTTGTTTATGTGTAACAGTAATTCTGTTCCTTCAATAAAATTATTTTACAAAGTAAAGGCAATAAAAAAATGGCAATAAAAATTTATCATGGTTGTAAATGTAATTGAATACCTGCATTACCATAACTGTGCAATAGTTAGTTTCATGTGCTAACTCTTTTACAAGCTTACAATTTTAAGGAGGTATAAATTGAGGAGAGGTATAAGAGAACTTGAATGCTGAATAAAAACTCCATTCTATACATAACTTAAGCAAAAACCCATGGTGATCATTTCGAACATGTGTAAGCTTAATAGGTGAGTTACAGTCACAACAACGCAAGAACTTCTCAAATAAGTCTTTTATAATGCCAAAATGCATGAATATAAAAAATTAAAGTCCTTAGATGCATTTTCGTTTTCATTTGAACTGTTTTCAATTTGAAGTTTAATCGATTTCTTTGTGTAACTTTTAAGCACTTGTACTAAACATGTTTGATTTAGATGCACTTTCAAAGGAAATTTTTTTTTACTCTGAATTTTTACGTTGGTTTCTATGAAAATACTTTCTTTTTAATCACTTATTATTTTTTTTTATATTTAATCTAAGAATATAGCATTTGAATATAAAAAATTAATTAAACAATTCAATAAAATAAGGCTAGCGGTAATTGCCGGCAGTGCCGGCAAATAATTTTGAGATTAAATGCCGGCAGCGCGCGTAAAGAAATAATTTGAATGTATTAAATACAGTGATTTGGTTAGTTTCTTAGTTTTGTTATTAGAAAAACAATTTAAATTATGTATTTATTTATTTTATTATATATTTATTTATTTAAATTTTTTTTATAACTTTTTTTACGCCAGTATTAAAAAAATGAAGACTTTTTTTTTAATTATATACTGCCTGCCGAAACCAAAACGCTCAGTCAATCTATCAATCTATGTACAGCTCTAATCCTATCAAATTCAGTTAGTGGTATGTACATTTTACTTTGCCCATCCATTTTCAAGTCAGTCTTTAAATTTAGACTTTGCTGCGCTTATACCTAAATCATTCTTTATAAAATCTTCAGAGCATCCATTTCACAAGGGTCTTTTCCAGATAAACTAAAAATAGCGAAAGTAACTCCAATCTTCAAGACAGGGGATCGTACAAATATAACAAATTATCGCCTTATTTCAGTTCTTCCAGTTTTTTCAAAAATTTTAGAAAGAATAATGTACAACCGAATCTACTCTTATCTTGTTGAAAATAAAATTCTATACGAAAACCAATTTGGTTTCAAAAAAAAATAATTTAACCGAGCATGCCATTCTTCAACTTACGCGCAATATAACCGACTCATTTAAAGACTCTTGTTTTACACTAGGAGTGTTTATTGATTTGTCCAAGGCATTTGATACCGTCAATCATCAAATCCTGTTAAAAAAACTAATATCATATGGTATTAAAGATAAAACCCTATTATAGTTTGAAAGTTATCTTACTAACCGTAAACAGTTTGTTTACAATAAAGATTCTATATCTCATCTATTAATGAATATAACATGTGGTGTTCCACAAGGATCCATACTTGGTCCTCTTATTTTTTTAATATACATAAATGATCTTCATAAATCATCAAATTTAACAACAATAAATTTTGCAGATGACACAAATTTGTTTTTGTCTCATAAAGATATTAATATGCTTTTTACTAATATGACAAATGAATTAAAAAAAGTTTCTGTTTGGTTTAAACAAAATAGATTGTCTCTAAATATAGAAAAAACTAAATGGACACTTTTTTATCCACCTTTAAAATACCAGAAACTGCCCCATATCATGCCAGACCTTCTAATTGATAATATAATAATAAAAAGAGAAAAAGTTACTAAATTTCTTGGAGTATATATTGATGAAAACTCTCGGAGAAATCATATTGATAATACCTCCAACAAAATTGCTAAATGCATCGGAATTCTCTATAAAGCAAGAAATATATTAAGTAAACACCAGTTAACACAATTATATTATTCATTTATACATTGTCATATAAACTACGCGAATATTATATGGGGAAGCACTCACAGAACAAAGCTAAATTCTCTTTACCTTCATCAAAAACACGCAACTCGCGTAATAAATTTTAAAAATCGGTTTTTTCACACGAAACAACTTTTTAAAGAAATGAATATTTTAAATGTATATCAACTAAATGTCTTTAATATTTTATGTTTCATGTTTAAATGTAGAGAAAATTTGTCGCCAAATGTATTACAAAATTTTTATTGTATGAAACCTAAAAACAAATATAATTTTCGAATTAATAACAGTCTTATTGCCCCTTTTTGTCATAAAAGCAAAGACCAGTTTTTTGTTTCTTACCGAGGTCCTTATCTCTGGAACAAAATAGTCTTACCAAATTTTGATTTTTCAACCCAAATGACTTTTGCTTCATTCAAACAGAAACTTAAAAAAATTATATTTTTAATTGAAAATATCTTGATTTATTTTTAATTGCCTTTTTTTTTTGTTTTGTTTTTGTTGTTGTTTTATTTTGTATATTATTTGGTTTAAAATTTTATCTTAACTTTTTAACATTTTATCTTGGTTTTTAAATATTTTTGCATAGAGGTGTATTATTATTTCACTACAGACATTGTATTTTTATTAAAAGTTAACCATATATTGTAAATGGCTTCATGACAAGATCCTCATGATCTTCTAGAAGTCCTGTCGTTACTAATGTAAAAAATTGTAAAATATATTTAGTTATTGTAATATTAAACGGCTAAAAAAAAAAAAAAAAAAAGTCGTAAGCATACACTATTTCGCCTACGGCTATATCAGTTGTTGTATGCACACTTTGAGGCCAGGGCCTTCGAGAGGGAGGAGAAAAGGGGGCAAATTGACCCGGGCGCCAAACTTTAAGGGGCGTCGGGCATTCCGTTGTTTTTTTTTTTATTATTATTATTATTATTTTACAATAAATATAAAGTATTTTAATGACTGACTCTTTATAATCTGCTTAGTTTTTGTACTTGAAATTAAAACTTTAGTATTCGGAATAAAAATGCTCATGAAAAAAATAATTTAAAAATTAAATTCTATAATTATAATTAATTATAAACTATTTTTTACGAAAAAAATACAATTTATTGAAGTAGAATTAGACGGAAGCGGGCGTATTCCATAAGTGTGTGAACTGTTAGCAATGCTAGCTCATGCTTGATTGTTTGAAAGATGATGCAATGTGGTAACTATAATGGTAACTGATCAAACATCGCTTTGAAGAAGTCAACACTAATAGAACTGAAAACTTTGTTTGGTAATGCATTCCATGGGTTCGCTTCAACTTCTTGCAAAAAAACAAACACACGAGACTTTATTATCGATTTCACGATAAAAGCGCTACTCTTTTAAGTAGTATTTGACTTTGAAACAAAAGAATCATAGCTTTTCATTTTTTAGACAAATTAGCAACTTTGCCACTACCAGCACCCAAACAGTTGTCAAATATTTGAGTTTTTGCATCTTTGCTGCACTCAATACGTGTAATTTACTACACTCAACGTGTGTGATAGATAGAGATGTAATTATTAAAAAAAAAAAAAAAACTCAAAAGCAGTTTCCAAAAGTAGGTAACTGTCCTTTCTTTGTTAGAATAGAGGAGCTAGGGATCAATGGAGGAAACTCATAAATCGTGCGAAGCAGCATCAATCCAGCCAAAGTGCAGCTCTAGAAGAAATCTAGAATGGTATCTACTTCACAATCATAGTCGATTGTACCCCCAATATATCTCATACTAAGCAGATGATCTTTGTTATTCTTTTTCTCCTCTATGGAAGCATCCTCCTCTATAACAGCTGGAAAATCAAAGAACAATACTTGTGTGATGAAACTTTTGAGATGAAGAAAGAAGTTGATATAGCTAAACTAACCACTAATGTAGTTTTAAGGCTGAGAATGAATGTTCAAAAATGTCGCGGTTAGGGACACGAAAGTCAGACCATTATTTCAAGTGCCAAGAAAGAAGTTCGAGCCTTAATAAGGTAAAATTTTTTGCGAATTTGTTAAGCTCTGTACGTTCCCGGTAACGCTCGCAGTCTAAATTTGGCTGATGTGTACGCAGTTAAATCAGTCATTGAGATCAAAGTATTCTTTAAAAATGCCAACCTTTGTACTTATTTTTAGTGCAAGTTTTTTTCAATGGAAGATTTCCACTGAAACAACTTGAATTTTACTCCATAGACATTCTATGACAACATGGAGCTCTCTTATCGACTTGATCAAACCATTTGCTAAGAGAAATGTTGGCAGCTCTTGAACATATCGTGAAAATCTATGTTTTACCAGTGAGTTGCTGTTAATCGTCTTCTACAATCTGCAGCCATTACCATTGATGATGATGTACATTTGATTGGACAGCTGCTTGAAAATTTTAAACGGATTAGGGACACTTGGTTGCGAATTTTCTAAGAGACTGTAATTGTAGCTGACTCGCTAGGATTCGAAGTTGAACTCGCTACTAAAGGAAAGCGTATGCTAAAGTACCTTTATGATGAGGCATCAAACACAGCCCATTTCCACTTTAACCAAAAAAAAGAACTTAAAGTGAACGTTTTTAATGTTGATTTAGATTGCCTAATCCACCATATTGATTCAAGATTTGAGACGAGAAGGATGGTTGGCAATATGTTTTTATTCATATGGTTGGATAATGATAATTTTTCTGTTTAAAATAAAGTATGAGAACTTGCACGGTTTTATCGAGAGATGTAAACAAAAAAATTCTCATTAAAGAAATTTGCCGTTTTAACAATTTCCGCGATATTCAATCTATTCTTGTAGAAGAAGCTTGAACGCTTTGTTTCCATACAGTTGTATCATTTTCCGGATTTTCAACACTATTCCTAAGTCAGTTGCTGAGGGTGAACAATCGTTTAATAAACTAAAAGTTGTAAAAAACTCTCCTTTGACCATGGCCCAGGATCGCGTTACTTGTACTTGATTATTTTGATTAAAGAAGATTAAAAAGACTAAAAAGGTCAGCTACGACAATGTCATCATTATTTGGGCGACCATAACAGCTTAAAAAGTTTATTTTTAAGTGCCTTGTTTACCTTTCTTAAAGGTTTCGTTGATTGATTTTTTAATAGTATTGAAGCTAATGTTTTGATCATGTCATAAAACCATTTCTCAATCCAAAGAATTAATGAAAACGCAAAAGTACAAAGTGCTTTATTAGAAACAAATAACTGCTGCGTTCACAAAACTTTTAAAATTTTAATTTCTTTAACTAGTTTGAATTAAGGGCGTTTCTCTTCATTTTTGACCCAGGCGCCATTGACGCTTTCAAAAGCCCTGTTTGAGGCACCTATTAAACTTAAATCTAATAATTGGAAATTATCAATAAACAAAAATTAACAAACACTAATGATGGGTAATACTAATAAAAATTAGTACTGTTTGAAATAAAACATAAATTTTCACGAAAAATAAAAATTACTAATCTGCGTCGAACTCGGGCCGCCATCTTGTGATGTACTATCATATCCACTAAGCTACGCAAACATTTCGAGGCGCCCAGTTTTTAACTTTATATTTTAAGTTATATTGCCGGAAATTAATCTCAGAATAATTTGCCGGGACTGCCGGCAATTACCTTTTGCGATAAAATAATCACAACAACACTGATAAAATTCTCTACTTCCTCACGATCTATTTCATTTTAAACACTAACAATGGAGTTTATTTATTTGCAAAGTTGATATAAAGTAAAGGAGATATAAAGTTAAGTTGATATAAAGTAAAGGAGATATAAATAAAAAATTATTATAAGTGTCACATGCAGTTTAGAAAAAATTAGTTCAAAAGTAAGCATAGTTTCTTGTTGCTATGCAGTTGTTAAGGGCTTCCTTTTTAGATTGTAATTATAAATTAATATTTTATGTCACTAAATTACTCATAAACATAGTAAAAGTATACATTTTTGAAATCTACAATGATTAGAGTAGTTGAAGCAAGCGCTCTAACCACTGCGCCACAACGATTCTATTTTTCAAATTTTAAAAATAAAAAAAATTCAAAAATTTAGACATTTTAAGGGCTAGTACCACCTTAAATTAATCAATTTAATACGAAAAAGAGTTGTGCATAAATTTTTATTAAGCGATCGTTCTAAAATTAATTCTTTTTTCTAATGGCTTCACAAAAAATAAAATTTGAAACGCAACACTTTAATGTTTTCAATTCGGCAAAAAATGTATTACCTAATAACTTTTACGACCCAGATTTGCATGATTTTAATTTGAAATATTTTGAATTAGGAACTTTTAAAAGCGAAATAAGATTCCCCTTTGCGTGGAAAATCTTGTGATTGTGAAATTGATGAAAAAAAACCAATAGGAAGAACTTTATTAAGACTTGGTTTAATGATTTTAGTTGGTTATTTTATGATCGATCACTGAAAGCCAAATGTACATTAGAAGCAAGTAGTTTGAAGAAAAGGCTTGCTAGCTCATTTCAGAACATTGACAACATTGTTTCGACGGGGTGTAGCTATAAGAGGTGATAATGATGATTTAATTTAATTTAATTTGTCAGGATAAATAAAAATAGTAATTAAAAACGACAGATTTACAATAAAAATTTTTTGCATACCAATTTTTAATATGTTTTTTGAACACCTCAGAACTTTTAGAGGACATGGTCTTGTTACCTTAGATTGTTCCATAACGAGATGGCTCTAAATATAGTACAACACGTATTCGTATACTTGGAGCCATTTGAAGGTAGAATTATTTTTTTGCTACAACGAAGTTTAAAAGGAAGGTTTGTTGTATTGAATAAATCCTTCATAAATTCTGGATTTAGACAAATAATTGATTTAAAATCTTCTATCATAAGAAAACGGAAATTTCTTAAGCGGATCCTTAGACTATTATCTTTTATTTATTGATATATACATATATATATATATATATATATATATATATATATATATACATATATATATATATATATATATATATATATATATATATATATATATATATATATATATATATATATATATATATATATATATATATACATACATATATATATATATATATATATATATATATATATATATATATATATATATATATATATATATATATATATATATATATATATATATATATATATATATATATATATATATATATCAAAACTTAACAATTCATCAAGAGATTATTCAAACCTTCTATAAACAATACAAAGAGCTTTTTTATGAATTCTATTTATAAGGTTGTCATAGTATTTATAACAAAACATCCAAATTAGGGGACAATAAGAAAAATTTGACATTATGAAGGCGTTAAACAACAAGGTATCTTTATTACGGAATAAAAAATTGCATGAAAGATCAAAACGTTTACCATTAGCTTTACTACATAAGTATTTAATATGTTCTCCAAAGTTTTTATTCTTATCAATTGTAACACCAAGTAGTTTTATTAGGGTATCCCATTCCCACAAAATTTTTGAATTACCAAACCAACTTTTAAATTGAAGTTTAGTATTTTTAAAAAGTATAAAAATTTAAGGGTCCCCCATTCAGTAAAAGTTGAGCTAATCCTTTTTTACCGTGTTTTGTGAGTATTTTTGTTCAAAATGTTAACAAATATATTCCGCAACATTTACAACTTTTCACACAGTATAATTTACAATCTTATTTATACTGTATAAAATTTTTTTTATACAGATTATATAAGATTGTTAAAAAAAAAAAAAAATTGAGTTAAAAAAAATTCATTTAAGGGTCCTCCCGAATTGAATAATCAAGTGGTTTTGTAATTTAGCATCGTCAGAAAGTAGTTATTAGCCGTAAAGGCTTAAATTTGGTTCATTATAAAAATGTATTCATAAAACACTAGCTGGTATGACCCGTACGATACGGGTCGTGCCAAGTCTAATCCACACCCGACAATCTCTAAACTTGTTCCTTAGTCTTTATACTATAATTTATTAAGTAAACAGCAAAAATAAATCAATTTAAAGTTTTGGTAGATGGTAAAATACGAATTTTAATTGCAATTACAATTAAAGTTTGCATTTTACCAAGACCAAACTAAATGCAGAAGAACTAGTCAAAAATGTAAAAATTCGCTGTCATGATTTTCTTCAGAGGGCTATAACCGAGCTTGAAAAAAGACTTCCAGAGAACAGATCAGTTTTTGACGGCTTGTCAAATCTGTCTCCAGTGAAAGTTCTTTCCTAAGTTGAAAAGGTTCCATTTTCAAAAAGTCAAGAAATTGAAAACCAATACAGAAAAGTCAGTATCGTTGAATGGACGGAATCTGACATTTTTAAAGAAAAAGAAGTTCCTAAAAATACTGCTGAATTTTTAGATAGCTATAAGGGGATATGTCGACATTTTTGGACATTCCGCTTTTCGCGACCTTTCCGACTACTATCTTGCTTGTCTATGTGTTCCTGTTTCTAGCTGTTTTGTTGAGAGAGTCTTTTCACAGGTTACTTATGTGAAAAGCAAAAGAGAAACAGAATGTCAAACCAAGTGTTGGATGTAGTCATTCGAATAAAATCTTATTTAATGAGCCGAAAGATTTGTTGTAAAGACTTTAACATTCCCGAATCAACGATTTCAAAGGTCGGTAATGAAATTTACTCAACAGATGTATGCAAAAATGAAGACCAGGGCATCCCGAACTTTAAAGGTGATGAGTCTGTTTTTTGCCGACTAAAACCAAAATTTTTTTTTTGATCGAAAAAAAAAAGGTCATATTTGCCGACTGCCAACTATAGATCCCCTTTTGCCGACTCTAGCTCCAATTTGCCGACCTAAAAAGTTCGTAGAGGGGCTAGACACCTTCTACGCCCTCCCTCCTCCGGACGGCACTGATGAAGATGACCTTCACGTATTGGCAGGGCTGCAGGTCACGCCGCCTGGGACAGCAATCCTGATTGGCGCCCTTATTTATCAAATTTTTCCGTTATTATATATGAAGGACCTCTTTTTTTTTTTTTTTTAGACACCTAAATTTCATTTGGCGCCCCTTAGATATCTGCCGCCCGGGACAAACTGTCCCGATGGCCCCTCCCTCTCGGCGGCCCTGCCTATTAGCAAATGTTTTAGAGATTAAAACTTAACCAAATAAATTTTTGAATAAAATAGTTCTACTTCTTTACTTTTTTTTTTTTTTTTTTTTTTTTGTTCTGGTTTATTTCTGGTTTCTTTTTTATTTATTTTTGGCCTGTTGCCGAAAAAAAACCTAGCAACCCTGATTCTGAACAATATATGAAAAAATTCAAGCAATTTGAAGGGTCATTTCCACATTTTCAGGATTTTGCCTGATTCTCACAATATATGGCTCCCTCAAGTGGCGTACTAAACACTTCGTAACAAGCACTTGGGAAAAAATCGCTATTGAATATTTTTGATGCCTTTTAAGAAAAAATTTGGCTACAGTTGTAAAAACCGAATAATTTTATATTCCAAATTGTTTGTAATGAAATATTAATAAATGTTTGTAATGAAATATTAAATGTTTGTAATGAAATATTAAACTTCAGTATCGCTATATATTAAAAAAATTAATTTTATTTTTGCAGTAATATTAGAAGTTTATTACAAAATGAATATTTACAAAATAAAATTTTGAACACGTCATAATATATATGTTAAATTTTGTTTCATTAATTAAATACGTTTAGTTTACTAAATATACAAAAATACTAATTATCTATTAAGGTTTAATGTGTTAATTGCGTGCACAAATTTTTATGAATAAATGTATGCTTAGATAAGTCACTTCTAAAATGTCATTCAATGAACAAGAATCTAATAATGAAAATAACATTAATAACACTATAGTTTTAATAATAACACTATAGGAAAAAAATAGGAAGAAAATGATATTTTGGGCAACATAAAAACATGTGCATATCTGTGTTTTTGTTGCTTAAAATGATCATGTTATTTTTTGAGAATTAATGAGAATAACAAATTAACTTAATGAGAATAATAAATTTATAATATGTAAACATAGTAAAACAAAGTTTCTTGATGATTTCCAAAGGCTATTTAGCAAGCAACATAATTTGGCATCTAAAATTTGCTCATTTAAAAATTAGGACCATTAAAAAATAATATTAAAAGACAACAATTAGATGTGCTTCTTGATTTAAATTAAAAAGAAGAGAAAAAAAAAAAGAAATTAATGAAAATGGACATAAAAACGGACAATGAAAAGACTACATTTTAATTTGTTTTCAGAATATTTAATCTGTTCTAGATATGTTAATTTTTTGTGTTTTTATATTTTGGTTTAACCTGTAAAATCAAGTCAATGATTATAAATCACTACATTTCTTTAAGATCAATCCAAATCTTTAACAGAGATGTAGGTTTCAAGACTCAAGTCTTGAGACCTACATCTCTGTTGAAGATTTAAGTTTTTCTTGGTACATTTTGTTTTTAACAGTACAATAAATTTTTAATTAATGATAGTAAAATAATACATCAATTAAAGGCCTAATAGTATACATGCATGTTTGATTCATATTGTGTTGGGTTTCTAAGAATCCAAGTTTAATATTGATCTTGTTAAAACTTACAAAGTTTTGGTCTTAGTCATGTGTTGCTTTTTTGATATCTTGGTATATATATATATATATATATATATATATATATATATATATATATATATATATATATATATATATATATATATATATATATATATATATATATATATATATATATATATACATATATATATACATATATATATATATATATATATATATATATATATATATATATATATATATGTATATATATATATATATATATATATATATGAATATATATATATATATATATATATATATATATATATATATATATATATATATATATATGTATATATATATATATATATATATATATATATATATATATATATGAATATATATATATATATATATATATATATATATATATATATATATATATATATATATATATATATATATATATATATATATATATATATATATATATATATATATATATATATATATATATATATATATATATATATATATATATATGTATATATTATAGTCTTGCATGGAAGTCAGAAAGTTTTTCTCATAAACTGTAGTTTTAAAGAGAGCATTAATAAACCAGACCAGAAAAAGTTTAAAAACCTAAATAATTTTTTAACTATTTCAACGACAATAAAATGTGGCTTAATTGTCGAGGTAGCAAAATTGTAGTCAAAAGAGACTTTTTTTACTTAAGTATATTCATACCTATGCAAAATAAGGAGGCCTTGCAGAAATTTGGGATGGCGGAGGCCTGAAAAATATTGTAAATTACAAAATTTTGACTACAAAATTGGCCATAACTTTTGTTACTTACAATCTTTTTGTACGAAATTTAAAATCTGTCAACAAATTTAAATTTTATTTTTAGATAGTAAAGCTGAAATTTTTACTATATCAGTGCCCTCACTTTTGGGCAGGGGAGAGGCAAACATTCACTGGCTTTTTTGTTCACAAGGCCTCCGCCATCCCAAATTTTTCAAGGCCTTCATTTTATGTTTTATAATATCTAAAATCATTTTTAAAAAATTTTATTTTTTTAGTATATTATAATTATGAATTAATAATTAATTAAAAACTCTTTGGCTTATAATTTTTTATACAGCAAATAGCAAAAATAAAATAAAAAATTGTTTTAAGTTGTTTAAATCTATTTTATAAACTATGATTAATGCCTTATTTTTACAGGCAGTATCACATGTGGTTTTCTTTTGTATGATGCTTAAGACTTATTAATATATAAAATGTCTGCAAGTAGTATACCAGAAGATGTTTCATCTGTTAAAGTTAGTCAATCATTTACACAAGATTTACCTAATCAAAGTCAGATGAGCCCTACTTCAAGTTCCAATCAAATATTCAATCAACAAACTGCAACTTCAATTTTTGCAAGTAAAATAAAAAGAAAAAGGTTATATTATTAGGTTATATAAATTTTTTTTTTTATTTCTGTATAATTATTGTTTACTTAATTAAATAATCTTTTTATTTCTTTTTGTTCAAAGACTGCCAAAAAAAATAAAAAAAAATAAAAATCTTAAATGGTAAAGAACACTTAGAACACTTTTTCTGAACTTTCTTTTTTTTTTTTTTTTTACAAATACTTGAATATTTTTAAAACAAAAACAGCATATATATGAATATAAAACAGCACATATATATATATATATATATATATATATATATATATATATATATATATATATATATATATATATATATATATATATATATATATGTATATATATATACACACATTTATATATATATATATGTATATAAATGTATATATGTATATATATATATATATATATATTTCAGCTTTATATATATATATATATATATATATATATATATATATATATATATATTTCAGCTTTATATATATATATATATATATATATATATATATATATATATATATATATATAAATATATATATATATATATATATATATATATATATATATATATATATATATATATATATATATATATACATTTCAGCTTTTTCAAACATAGTTTCTACTGTAACTAGCAAGAGCTTGTGGAATAGATAATTATTTGATTATGTTTCTTGTTTTGTTTGTGTAATCAATGAATGAGTAGTTATCTCTTTAGTGCCAGTTTGATGCCAGGTGAAAAGGCAAATGGGCTTTTTGAGTGGTGGAACTTAAATTCAGCATCACCTTCTTCTAGATCACTTATCATGATTATTTATCATGATAGACTTCTCTATTATATGTGAATCAATCAAAGTGAATGCTGTCACTTTAGATCTAAATAACCTAAAGTAACAGCATCAGGTTGAAGTTAATTTTTAATTTTTTTTTCAATTTTGGAAGATTGAGTATTTTTTTTTTGTTATTTAGGTGCCCCAAGAAGACCTCATGGTCTTGTCATAGAGCACTGTGGTAGTGCATTTAACCAGGAAGTTCACGCCTCCTTCTTTACTGTGACGCAAAAATATGCCCAGAGCTTGTTTCAAACGTGGATCTCCTGCTTATAAAGCAAGAGCTGTAACGACTGCGCCACAACCACACTAGAACGCACTGTTAAAGTGCTCTTCTGTGATTTTCTGTGATAAGGAAGCATCTGCGTCTCTAAACGGTACAAGACGAATTGAGACAAAACAATAAAAAATATTATTTCGATAAAACCAGTACAAAACGAAATAAGATTATACTAAATAAAGTACGAAATAACCAGTACAAAACAAAGTAAAATTTACCTTTTTAGTTAAACAAAATATTAAATTAGTGAGTATTAAACACGCATTTGTTCTGCTTGAATGTTATAGTTTATGTATTGCTCGGATTGTGGGAATTGGAAAATATCTGTTTGGAGCGAGGGAATTTTAAAATGTTCCGTAAAAACTGATCAAAATGAAACACAATTTTCTTGTTTCGTAAAAATACAGTACAAAACAAAACAAGCTTTACTTGTTTCCTAAAAATACGATATTTTTATTTTTATATTATAAAAAAACAAAATGATATTTTTTTGTTTCGTAAAAATGGCACGAAATAAAAACTATCCTTTTCTACCGTGACAAGCTGAAATTCTGAAAAGATACAAGAAGATGCAGATGTCTAGTGATAAAACGTTATGTCTTCTTAGAGCACCTTAATAGCTAATTTAAAAAAATTTGGTTACACTATTGTACCTTCCTTGTTGATATTGATGTTGCAATTTTAACTCTTATCCTTATAAAAATTTTACTTTACACAAAAGTAATAATGGCTGAGACATTTTAATTATTTTTGCTTTATATCAATAAGTGTCAGTTTGGTTTGTTTTTGATTTAAAACAAAAAAGAGAGTTCTTATAGAGCTATAAGTTTATTAACGTACCCTTTGATGCAAATTTTGAAACAAATTTAATTTTGTCAGCGGAAAAAAATTAGTTTTATGCTCAAATTAATTGAAATTTTGACTTCATAGTGCGCCAATAAAAACACCTGTAGAATAAGAACCACTCTTTATAATTTGATAAAAATTTATGTAAATGTAGCCTATGGCCACACAAAACTCTGGATAAATTTCAGTCTGATTAGTTAACTGATTAGAGATTTATTGCAGTTTTAGTTTGAATTTTTTAATTTTTATTCCTTATATTACTTAAACCTCTAAATATTAACGATATTTGGTTACTACTTTCAAAATAATGGTTACATGAGTGTTCTACTATGTAATACCAACAATTTTTATTATATTTATTTTATTGTTACATTTGCACTTTGTAGACCAAAATATTGGTTTATTATTTAAGGTACTAATTATTTTTAAAAGTATAAATTATAATTTATACTTTTTACTGTCATAATGAAAAAAAAAATGTTAAAAAAAGTTATCTAGATAGAAATTAAAAATATTTCTATTAAAAATATTTCTAAAATTATTTATATTATAACAGAAAAACTGTGAGTAAACCAAATTTATATAAGATAACTGACTGCTAAAAAGTTCAGAGGAAAAAAGTCCAAGGAAAATTAATCTACAGGTTGTCTTGAAACAAAATTTGTAAAAATTTGATTAAAATAATTGCAGAGGCACAAAAAAGAGAAAATCAGAAGAGAAAAATGTTATTTAAAGTTGTTAGTTAAAGATGTTAATTTAAAGATTTTAGTTAAAGAGTTGTTTTTTGGAGAGCAGTGAAAATTGTTTTTGGACTGTGTTATCAAGTAAGATTTTATCTAAATTATCATTAAGTGTATCAAATGTCTTTTTGTTATTGCAAGAAATCTTGTATCATATCTCAGATAATATGTTCTAGAGATATTATGACAAATCTTCAACAGTGTCAATGTAAAAAGGTCCTGTCTGATGTTAAGCTCTGTTTCGCTTTTGTGATTAAGAAATGGTCAATACAAAAAGGTCAATACAAAAAAGTTCTTTCAAGTAATTTAAACTTGAATTATAAACCTTATGTTTGGGTTTTCCCTATTGCAATTCATTTTAATGTAAAAGAATACTTTTGTATATAATCTTTTATAAAAGGTATAAAAATTATACCAGATGAGATGTATTTAGATGTATTTGTCAAAAACAAGTTCTGCTAATCAAATATTTATACCGAAAAGACTATTTAAAATTTTTTTTTTTCGGATTAAGTAAGAAATAATTATTATTTATTTAATGGTAAATAAAAACAAAACATTTTAATGGAAATAAAATAAAGTTAAAAAAGCGGTATTCTTCATTTAATTACAATTTTTATTTTGACAAATATCTTAAGTTGAACTAATGTGTGAAGCGTTTTTTTAAAAAGTGTTTTTTTAAAAACCCAATCTAATTGTTTAGTTGTGTATGGTGACCCATTTTTGCCATAAGAAAAAAATTCAGAGAAAATTCTGTGTCCCATTTTTACTGTTGCCATACAACTTCACTTTTTTTATAAATGCAGTTTGAAAAAAACATAAAATGCAACTTTAAGTTTATAGCATGTTTCTTTTTTTTTTTTTTTTTTTTTGTTGTTCACCTCCTCAAGGCCAAGAAGACCACTACAGATGAGAAGCAGGCTTGGACAGGAATGGCGTGCGATCGAGTGCTATTGCTGACCACGCAAATGATTTTATTTTTGACAACTTGACCACGATTGTTTACATGTTTTGATGATTTAAAAATTTCAGAAATGCTTTAAATGTAGAAACGCTAAGTTAAACTTAAACTAGGAAAAAAATAATAAAAAAAACTAATGAAAAAAAATTCCTAACGAAAAAAGAAGCGAAAAATAAATTCATAAAAGAAATTATATAAGCACTAAAATGAAAATAAAAACTTAAACTTGAAGCAAAACTTTTTGTTCATTTTTTATTACGTATGAAATAAACGTTATTAAAGCTTATCTTTTTAAACGTTATTAAATTTATGCAAATCGTTTTTAAATTAAGTAATAAATTACTACTAATGATTGGTTTAATAAATGAACAAAATTAAATAAATTTATTAAAAAGTGTTGTATATAATTTTTTTAATTGTATAAATATTTATTTTTACAAAAAAAAAATTGTTCAAAAATATAACATAGTCATAGTCAAAAATATAACATATAATATAGTCTTTTTAAATAGTAATTTAAATTTAAATAATAATTTAAATAGTAATTTATACTAAATTCATGCTCTAATTAGTAAGTCTTACTAAAAAAAAGGATTTCAACTTTTTTATTTGTTAAAAAAAAAAAAAAAAAAATTAATAAATAAAATGCGCCTGCAATTTAAATAAAATAAACTGCCAACAAGCACTTTAATTTGATTTTAATTTGAGCATTACAACTTTATTAATAAGCGTTTTGCGTAACGAATTTAAAAATTATTATAAAAGATTTAAACTCATTCATTCCTAACAAAATTAAAACAAACTTTGAAAAAAAAAATGTTTACAAAAAATAAAATGTTTATTTAAAACATTTAAAAAAATCGAAAGTTTAATCAAATTAATTGTAAGTTTAAAAAAATTAATCGTATGAACATTATAAAATGCTTTTAAACTTTTTCATTAATCAACAAAATATATACTTATATAAGTAAATAAAGTTATTTTATATTCTTGTGTAATTCACATAAAATGTGTAAAAGTAAAAAATGTGTAGTAGTCACAAAAGCTTTTGAACTTATTCACAAATTAAAGTAACTTAAAAAAATTCTTTCTGAAAAGAATGGTTTAAAAATGTTTTAGGAAGACATGAAAAAATAGTTTCAAATGTTTAAATTTATCATAAAAAATACATGCCTACCTAAAAAAACTTATATATAATGTTTTCTATTAATTTGCACATGCGTTTATGTAAACAATAACTATAATTAATTTTATGGTTTTATTTAAAGCCTTTACGTAAAATAAAAAACTTCAGAAAAGATCAACGATTAAAAGATATTTATAATGTAACACTTTTTTTATTGCATTCAAATTGAAAAATCAAAATAGTCATGGTTAAGTTGTAAAGAAATAAAAATATTAGTGTGGTCAGTTACAATGTGGGATCGCACGCTTTTCCTGTCCAAGCCTGATGAGAAGGCTACTTAATATTAGTTATAACCCTTTGACAACTCTATAACTCCAAAACACGAACCTTGATAAACAAGGCCACTGCGCGGAGAAACAAGTTGAGCGCGGTACTACAATTGATGTTTATAAGCGTATTTGTTTATCTTAAAAAATAAAATGGCATCACAAAAAACAAATTTTTAAAAGCTTTTAGCTGAAGTTAGCAAAAAAAAGAAAAAAATGAATTAAAATGAAAATAATCAAAAATTTCAAAAAATAGAATACCTTAGAGAGAGTAGAATTGGAGCCCTTACCATGGTTAAACTTGATAACCAAGATGATAAAAATAAAGACACTGGACATAAAAAAGCAAGCTTGTATTTTACTCTCTAATATATATGGAATAAGTTGCAATATTCTAGCAGGCAAGAGAGGATCATCGTATAACGATATTTAAAATAAAAATTTTATTCATCAAATTCATGTAAGATTTATAAAGAGTAGTACAAGCTCATTTAGCAAAAGAGAAAGGCACAAACCAATTTTTGTTTACAGGCTCTTTTTGTGGAACCTCATCAGTTGTATAAAGCCGCCAAAAAGTTGCAAGGTCAATATTACTCAAAGTTAATGAAGTTAATAAATGCATATACGCCCAAATTTTTGTGAGTTTTCCCAAAAGTCCATCTGTTCTTCAATGTTGAGACTTTTTGTTGTTGTAACAAAATGTGAATCAACATCTACAATCATTCAAGTTTCCAAATTTGACATTCACAGAACGTCATGGTTTGTACTATATAAAAAATCTTTTGAAACAGAAGAAATGCCATTTTCTCAAGGAAGTTTTTGAGAAGTTTATCATTCTCGGCCTGCAGGTGAGCAAGCAAAGTTAACCAATTCAACAAATGCAAAGAAATTGAGGAAACCTTAGGTTGCAAATCAGTGCAGGCTCTTGCACTTGCCAAGAATTTTGCTTTGCAGTTGAAAAGAAAGTTGCTGATTTGGACCATAGTGAATTTTGAGATCGCTTTACATCATAATGAATCTAAATTAGGGAAAATTAACGAGATGATTTTAATTTTTTTATAAATTAACATCTTCACTTCTGACAAGGCTGCAAGCAACAACTACTAGAGTTGGAAGTTACTGGAAGAGAAAGGATGACGTTTATAGAGCAAGATGACGAATAACTGACAATTTAAAAGATTGCAAATTATATGAATCAGAAAACAAGATAAAGGGAGCAAATTCCAAAGAACTGATTTTCAAAAAAAAAGCTAGAAAAATTAGAATTTTTAGAGTACTTAGGAACAGTCACAGTAAACACAGTAAGAGGGTGATATTTAATTGAATGATGAGTAACACAAGAATAAATTTTATTAGATGGCACAAGAGATGCTAGCTCTTTAGAGCAGTTCCATTATAGTATTTATTGAAAAGCAAAAGAAAAGCAACATTAGGATGATGTGATAATGGTTCAAGGTTGGTTGCAAGAGCAGGTTCAACTATGCTTACATTTTGTTTTTGCACCTTGTCTAAAAGAGAAAGGGTATTATTGGAAGATCTGTCCCAGATATGGCAACAGTATTCCATACAAGTATAGATTTGAGATTTATAAAGATAAAGAAAAGAATCCTGAATAAGAAGTGGCGAGTATGATAAAGAGATGTAAATTGATTGCTAATTTTGCAATCGATTTGATATGTTGTTTCCAAGAAAGATCAGAAGAGTTAATCCTAGAAGATGAAGGGTAGATGACTTATCTATTAAATTACCATTCATTAATATATATAGGAAGATCAAGATTATTACAATAATAATTGCCTAAAAAAAATTGAGTCTGAGAGCCTCATGCTGTAGCAGAAGTGAGATCCTTTTCAACCTCAAATACCCCCTTCAAACAATCAGAGAGTGTTTTCTTCTTATTAAGATAAGAATAAATGGTGATATTATCAGCGAACAATACCACGTTAGATAAGAGGATTTCTGGGAGATCTTTAATGTAAATTAAAAAAAGTATAGGACCAAGAATAGAACCTTGAAGAACCCCTGGAGTTAAAGGATATGAAGAAGAGTGCTGTTCATTGACATTAACTTTTATACTAAGATTAAAGATGTTGCCTGAGATCTTAAAGATGTTGCCTGAAACACCGTAAGAAGAGAGCTTATGGAAAAGACTGTTCTGCCAAACTTTATTAAATGCTTTAGAAATGTTAAGAATGATAGCCTTAGCCTCTCCAAATCTATCTACTGAACAATAAAATCTATCAATAATTAATGTTAACAAATCAGCGGTAGAATGAGAAGATTGATATCCATATTGATGATTGGAAAGTAAGTTATTAGATTTATGATGAGAGATTAAGTGTTTGTAAATTAAAGACTCAAAAACCTTGCTTATGATAGTAAGAACAGTAATGGGATGGTTTTTAGACAAGTTAGATCGCTCTCCAGAATTTTTGAAAATAGGGATAACAGATGCTGCTTTCCAGCATGCTGAAAAGCAAGGCTCTGATAAGCACATATTAAATAATTTTGAAAGTATAGATGACAGCTCCGAAGAACACTTCTACAAGACTATAACAGGGATGTTGTTGGAACCACAAACTGTTGAAATACACACCATAATACGAACAGGAACACCACCCATGCTAGTATTCTGATACTGGACAGCTGCTGATGGAATCAGCCTCTCTGAGAGCTACCACAGAGTTTGGGAAACCTGACTACCAGCTAGCTTCAGAACTATGAAACTGAGTTTTAGAGCTGTACTAAGGATTAGGAGATAATATAATGAGTTGTCTAATCATAAAAACAAAGACACAAGCAAGGCCCATGCATTGAGTCAAGAAGATCCAATTAAATAAGTTATATTATTTTAGTAAGGCCTCCTCATTTGGCATAGGTATAAACATACTTAAGTTTGGAGTTTGCACAATGTGTGAAAGTGTATTATCTTCAATATCAAAAAATCCTGTGGGCCCCCATGCATGTGTGTGGATTGAGGGAAGCTATACCCTTTACTCCCTACACCAAATATCTTTTTATGTTGGCAAACTAGGATCTTAATCAGAATTTTAACTTTTCTATTGATTAGCTGGTTAATTGTGATAAATTAGAAAATCGATGTACATACTTTTAAATTGAACCCCTCCCCCCCCCCCATAAGCTTTCTTACGCTTTTTGAAGACATCCTCCCTCCTATGAGCGTACATACTTTATAGATGACCCCTTACCCCTTAAAAGCCATAGAACAGTTTATGAACTGAATGTCTTGTGCACTATTCTTACAAAAAGTCCAACCACAAACTAATACTTTTGGATATTCAAGGTTCAAATTTTACTCTTTTTGCAATCTCTGCTAATGCGGTTGACAAGAACAGCCTATGTTTTACTCTGGGTAATATGTTATTTTTTGCATGTAAAAATTTTAAGGATGTATGTAATAAGTACCAAAAAATTTTGAAGTTAGAAGAGGTTTCGAAGCTTAGCACAGTGGGCCAGAATCCCATATTTTTGGAAAAAAGTCATAACTTTTTTTCCTTTCATCCATAGGCCCCAAAAATTGGTATATAAATTAATTGGATGATTATAATTTAAATGAGCATTGTTTTTGGTGTGGAGATGATTTTCTTGCAAAATGTTCACGATAGTTTTGAAAGTCTTTATTGCGTGCTTCTTGAGCTTCTTCAGAATACATACCAATGGGTAATGCTAAACTTTTGATAATTTCAGAACCATGAATTAAAATTTTGTGGGGAGATTGTGGCATATAGTACCAAGGATAATGATGAACATAAAGTCGAGCTGTTTTTAAACAGAAAGCCTCAAATTTATCAGTGCCAATATCTAAACCACATGAAATTGTTGCCAATATAATATGCAAATTTAGAATCAGTTCAACATTACTATTTAAAGCTGAAAAGTCTGAGACAGATATATCTGCAGGATAGCATAACAGCTTTGCATCCCGAACATCATTATATGGAGGATATATATCAACTCCCATTTCAACTGCTTGATTTCGAATAATTTGGTAGGAAGCTTTTGTCAATCTAGCATCTAAAAGAAGACAAAGAGCTTCATCTTTAGACATTCAACAATCTTTTTTTGAGGTTTTTTCAGTTGGGTTTTTTTTTCAGAGTCAGGTATTTGTAGATTATTAGGCTTATGATAATGAATGCATAGATATCAAAATATTTCATTTTTAGCCTACAAATACAAAAAATATACTATTTATGAGACATTTGGAGATAAAACAAACTCCAAATATTTATATGTTTATTTTAATGTGATAAAAACATGATTTGCTAAAAAACTACAATGATTGGAGCCTGGGAACAGCCAGAATGTTGGCCCCCCTGCCCCAAAGATGAAACTGGTAAAAATCATTAATAGAGACGCAGCTGACACTTGCCGACAATAGGTAAAATATATATCGATAATGTACATATTGGCAAAGATATTTTAAGTCTCAAATTTCTGGAGAACTTGGAGCGCAAAAATTTCATTATTTAAGTGAAATTTTCACTAAAAAAAAGTGCTTTAAATACGCCATTATTAGAAATCAATTTATTTGATATAGCTTACATGCAAAATAATTTTGAAATAGCTCATTTAATAGATAATACTTAGTTTTATCTAATTATTTAATAAAAAAATGAAGTTTTAATAATCAATACCAATTTTATGCTTATTACTAACATGAAAAATATTATTAAATTAAAAAACAGCAAAAAAAAAAATCTTTCTTATTAACAGCTTAAAATGCAAACGGCATGATAGTTATACAGAAATATATACATTTTATAAAAGCCGGATGTTTAAGCTATAAAATGGTATATAATAATGTCATTTTTGAGAATACTTTTTATATACTTTTTTCCACCACCTGGCCCACTGTGCTTAGGTAGACTTTTTTATTAGTTGTATTTATTCTATATTATACTAGTTTTTATTTTATTCATTTTTTTACATTTTAGTAACTTTAAATTCCTTTTAATATATAGAGATACTATAGAGTGCGACAAATCGACGAATGTGCGAATGTTTGTTAAAAATAAAGACAGTTAAACAAATGTCATGTTCTTTACTTTTACTTATACTAGCGTTGGCATTTGCAATTTCTAAATAATTATGGGATTAATAGCTTTTTATTTATTGTAAAAAACACATTTATAATAAAAAATTATTAACAAACAAGTTAATAAAATTTAAAACTTTTTAAAGACTTTAAAAGAAACCATGCTAAAACATGAATACTTTCTTCAATAGCGTTACTTTTAAGTTAAAGTACTCAGTACACTATCAAAGAAAGTAATTATGTTTTAGCATGGTTTTCGCATGTTTTATGAACATTATGATTGCTTTCTTCCATAGTGTGCTTTTTTAAAATTTTCTCAAAGTGAATGTTATATTTCTTAAAGTAAATGTTTGTTTACATATTAAAAACACATTTTAAAAGTTTTGAAAAAAGTTTTTAAATTTTAAATTTTTTATTGTGCATTTAACAAGGCCAATAACATAATTTTTTATCAACTTATTATTAATAAGTTGATAAAATGATTTTTTTTATTATTTTGATTATTTTAAAATTTTTAACTAAAACTATTTTTAGTTTCTTTTATTTGAGATTTTTTAAGTTTATATGTTTTGTTATTAGTAAATAAATTTAACTAAATTAAGAAAAATTCACTATTTAATATTTTATTAACAATCATTAGGTCATTGCGTAGTTATTATTAATGTGCAAATGCTTAAAAAATTGTTTTGAAAAAATAAAAATAGCTTAAATTCAATAAGCATCTTTGATAAATATAATAACTTATTAACTAGAATAAAAATTGTTTGAAAATAAAACTCCCTTATATGACATATACCTTTGAAATTAGATGTTTGCCAATAAATAAAGATACAAAAGTCAATTCTTCAAAAATCTGGCTTTATTTTTCCTTTGTTTTTCCTTTTTTTTTTATTTTCTGCTGTCAAGAAGCTCTAAACATATTTGTTGACTTATAATCTGCTATAATAAAAAAATTCATGAGATTTAATTACTTGAAACTTACTCTTAAAAAAAAAAAAAAATACTCTTAAAAAAAAAAAAAAATACTCTTAAAAAAAAAAAAAAAAAGGAATTTTTTTGTGACTTTCAAATCAGGAGTTGGGTCTCTGACATTCTTTATACAGGTAATAAATCCCTCAAAAGTTACACAAGAACAAATATACATAAACAATCAACAAAATTGCATTTTTAGCTATAAACACATTTTCTTTGATTTTTTACCTCAATAATTTCTTTTTTATTAAGTTTTTTAAAAAATTGCATTTTTCAATAAAATCTAAATTTTCAACTATTTGAGAGATGATTGTGTTACATTTTTCTTTAATTGCAAAAGAAATATATACAATACACACACACACACACACACACACACACACACACACACACACACACACACACACACACACACACACACACACACACACACACACACACACGCACGCACGCACACGCACACACACACACACATATATATTCATATTGATATTTAAGGTTGTTTTGTCTTATAATTATAAAACAAAACTCATAGTCAAAAAAGAGTGCTCAATATTAAAAAAATATTTCAAATACTTTAAGTTTCATGCCTATACGGCAATCATCAGCCATTTAATACAAAATCAAAAACAAAAAACAAAAAACAAAAAAAATATATATATATATGCATATATATGTATATATATATATATATATATGTATATATATACATATATATATATATATATATATATATATATATATATATATATATATATATACATATATATATATATATATATATATATATATATATATATACACATACATATATATATATATATATATATATACATGTATGTATATATATATATATATATATATATATATATATATATATATATATATATATATATATATTAAATATTTTCTAATTTTAGGATACCTAAAAAAAATTTGGGACACCCTAATATAGTTAATATATAATAGGGTGGCCCAAATTTTTTTTTTTTAATTGCTGATGCAGTCCCTTCTAAAAATTTCTTTTTGGTCCCATATTAACACCTAATTTTTTTTAGATCGTTTAAATAATATTTTGGGGTCCCCCATAGATCATGAAGTTCTAAAATATTGAAGTAAATTGCATTCTATGTCTCTTATAATTTTTTAGAGATTAGTCTTTGATCCTATGATAATTTGTTTATCAAATCGCAAAAGTTTTTTATCTGTAGAATCTAGAAATATATAACTTTAGTGTACATTATAAATTTGCTTTCATAGACAAGCCATGTCAAAATCAAGCAAATTATGAATTTTTAACTTCTACGGTGTATTTTTTGATACTAATAAATTTGCATAATATGTATTGTATGTACAATTTTACGTTAAGCCATTAGGCTCATCAGTATTACAATGACTTAAATTAATGTCATATTATAATTAACAATAGTAATAATAATAATAATAATAATAATAATAATAATAATAATAATAATAATAATAATAATAATAATAATAATAATAATAATAATAATAATAATAATAATAATAACAATAATAATAATAATAATAATAGTAATATTTATAATAATAAATTAACTTATTTTAGATTTTTTTAGTTTCAATAATAATGATTCTTTGTGACATCATTGGTTAATGAGTTCTGTTAATAGCAGGTACATAATATTAAACACTATATCATTTCTAGAATATTTTTTGTTGGTCATGTGACATGTATGCAGTCTGCTTTCTGCCTACACTATTGGGAGAAAACATTTTCTTTGAAGTTTGAAAAATTTGTTTATTTATTTTTCGAAATCCTACAATAACTATAATTATCCATTATGCTTTATGGACAAACTTGTTAAAATCGAACAGTGTAAGTTAAAAAAATAGATTTTTTTGTATATTAACAGATAATTACTAATTTTGTTGATAAAAAGTATCAGTTTACTTGGGTTGTTTCAGGAAGTAGCTAGTGACTATACTAGTCTTAGGAAGTAGCTAGTGACTATACTAGTCTTAGGATTCAAGACTATACTAGTCTCAGGAAGTAGCTAGTGACAATCAATATTATTAGCCTATTAGGTCTGTATAATTTTTATTTTTCTGATCTATTAAACTCAGTGCTCACAAAAGAAGTCACACATGTATGAAATTACATGTTGTCTAATTGTTGTATGTTTTCTAATAAAACTATTTATAATATAGTTATATAATAATATATAATATATATAATATATATATAACAGATAACTGAATAATACTGATTATTTCCAGAGTAATAGCTAAATCCACCTCAACTGGAAATAGCGATATAATCTGGCTGGTTGGACATCCCTGTGACAAGATAACAGGGGCATGTCTAGCTTCTGGTCATAACATTATTAGAAACTTTGTATTCTATCACTGTAAGCAAAAACTAACAGCGGCTAAAAGTGCACAGAAAGTTTATGATCAAATGTTGCCATTCTGGATGAAATCTAGACTTCCGATGAGACATAAACCAGATATAGTTTAGAAAATTAAAAATTTGTATAACTAGAAAGTTGGGGTAATGAAACAGGTCAAGAAATAATGCAAAAGATCCCTAAAATCAAGAATAAAGCAAGAGGCTTGATAATTTGTTTGATATCAGTCATGCTAATTTGAATGAGTTGGTAATAATAGAATCTGATACATTGGGTCTGTTGACAAAAAAACTTTTTACTATAAAAAATGATCAGCTGAGCGTGATTACTCTAGCAAATAGCAGCTTCATCAGGTCAGCAGTTTCTAAATGCAGCTGCAGCTGAAGAATGTGATGGTGTTAATGTCAATATAATGGGATCAGCCAAATCACTTCAGTCAGGCCAGTCAAGTGCCAGTTCCTCTGATGAATAGCAACAAGAATTTGCTGATGAATTCATTTTCAAGCCCACAACTCCACAAACAAGTAGCAATAAAAAGCCTAAATCCTCTGTGCTGACTCTAAAAGTATCAGCAGTATTAGACAGAACAAATACAATCATTTGCACATCAAGCATGATCTTGGCATCTCTGGTCAATGAAATAGATGGCTCATCATCTTCCACATTTCTTTCAAAAAGTGCGATTCATCGTCAAAGACAGCTGTTTTGTTGAGAAACTTCAGAACAGATCAAGGAGGACTTTTGAGCAAGCAAATCTGTTGTGCACTGGGTTGGCAAGCTTCTGCCTGATATCACTGGAGTAGACACAGAACAAGTGGATAGATATTTTTGTTATCTTCTTTTGTTGATGGAAGCATCAAACTTCTGGGTGTGCCAAAATTTTTCTTCTGGGTCAGGAAAGGCAGCAATGGAGGCAGTTTTGGACTTTTGAAGTCGTGACAGACAGATTCACTTGTGATCAGATTGTGCTTTGATGTATAACTTTAAATACAGATTGGCTTAATGGGGCCTGCACACTTTTGGAGTCAGCCATTGGTCAAAATTTGCTATGGTTGGCTTATCGCCATCACATGTTCAAGGTGCTGCTGTCAGATGCGTTTGGAGTGTGCCTTCGTTCATCCACTGGACAGGAGATTTTGATGTTTAAAAAAATTAAAAAAAAACTGGTACTAACCACTTCACTGTCAACTATACAGTTATAGTTATACATCAAAGCACAATCTGATCACAAGTAAATCTGTCTGTCACGACTTCAAAAGTCCAAAACTGCCTCCATTGCTGCCTTTCCTGACCCAGAAGAAAAACTTTGGCACACCCAGAAGTTTGATGCTTCCATCAACAAGAGAAGATATCAAAAATATCTATCCACTTGTTCTGTGTCTACTCCAGTGATATCAGGCAGAAGCTTGCCAACCCAGTGCACAACAGATTTGCTGAGCAACTTCAACTAAAGCCCGACCAATACCCCTGATCTCTGCAAGTGGCAAATTAAAGGAATTCATTGCTGAGCAACTTCAACTTGGCCATCCTTGAGATGACTACATAGAATTTCTTCAACTTGCAGCTTCCATAATTTGTTTGAACAATTCTACTGTAGCAGCTGTTTGAATTCGAAAAACTGGTGTTATTCATGAAGCACATTGAATGAGAAAGGCAATCTATGCAATGAAGACCTAATCGCTCTTTGATGGTAACGATTCTGTAATAAAGCTTACAGCTTAAGAATCTCAAGGAATACAATGATTCAACAGATTTGTAGTCAAAGTATATTTTCAGTCTTGGTTTTTATATCAAATGGTTGCAGATGCAACAGTCAATGACACACTTCTGATCCAAAGGCTACATGATTATGATGACCTTGGTTTGCAGACAGCAGGTCTGAAGATGGTCTGGCATTTTTGGTACTTAAGTCAAGAGTATGCAACACTATCTCTGTTTTCTCAACATCTATCCTGTGAAGAGAAAGCTAAGCTTGTATCAGAAATCAAAGATGATAGAGGATTGCATTTGGTCAAGTCACTTCCTCATTCAATATCGGAATTAACTTCTAGAAGTTTCTTCAAAACTAACACAATTGACAATAGTTTTCTTGTTTTGCCTGTAGAAGAATGGAATAAAAGCCAATCTTATCAGATCGCACGTGAAGAGATAAAAAACTTGGCCTGTTTCAATGGTTGTGTCGAATGTGGTTTTGCCCTCATACAGAATTTCAATGCCACTATAACAAAAGATATACAATAAAAACAATATCTTCTGCAAGTTGTTGAGAAGCACAGACAAAGTGCAATCGTGATAATTTTCTGGACATATAGACAAGAACATAGAATTATAATTGGGTCAACATTAAAACATTTTGGTACTGAGAACTGATGCCAATGTATTTTCTATATGTAAATTTGGTAGTAGGTATCATAAAATATACCTAGTTCCTAGTCCGACCGTAGAAGTAAAAAATTCATGATTTTGTTTGATTCTGCCATTATTTGTCCTTGAGAACAAATTTCCATGTACACAAAAGTTATATTTTTAGATTCTACAAATAAAAAACTTTTGATAAATTATCATTTGTTCAAAGACTGATCTCTGAAAATTTATCCAAATTTGTTGAAATTAGAAACATAAAATGCAATTTACTGTGATATTCTAGTACTTTGTGACCCTTGGCATGACCCTTGGTGGACCTCTAAATATTATTTAAATGACCTAAACAAAATTAGGTGTTATAATGGGACCATAAAGAAACTTTTAGGAGGGACTTAATCAGCAGTTTTGAAAAAAAAATTTCATGAGTGTTTTAGAACACCCTAATATATATCAGCCCTAGGAATTAGGAAAATTGAGGTTGGCAATAAATTGCCGATCTCAAACTGTTACAGGTCGGCAGAAAAATTTGTCACAAAGGGGTTACCATAAAACAAAGAAACAAGGTTGGCAATTTTTTGATTACCTCAAACACTTCTAAGTCAGCAGTTAGGTTGGTATTGTTGAATGCCAACCCTAATTCTGATATATATATATATATATATATATATATATATATATATATATATATATATATATATATATATATATATATATAATATATATATATATATATATATATATATATGTATATATATATATATATATATATATATATATATATATATATATCAGAATTAGGATAATTTCTGATATACATATATATATATATATATATATATATATATATATATATATATATATATATATATATATATATATATATACAATAGTATTAAATAAATAATGAATGTATGCATAAATTTATTGTATATAAATAATTATGAGTTTTTTCCTAGCCCCAGCTATCAACCCCTGCTAAGTCTTATCATTTTGCTGGGAATAGGTTTAAAAAAAACCTATTTTTATATTTTATATATATATATATATTTATATACATATAAATATATATTTATACATATATATATATATTTATATATATATATATATATATGAATATATATTTATATACATATAAATATATATATATATATATATATATATATATATATATATATATATATATATATATATATTTATTTATTTACTTTTAGGGATTCATTAACTGGAATTGAACCTGTTAAACTGGTTAGTTTATAAATCTAATAGTTACTATATATATTTAATAGTTTCTCATTTTGTTGACTTTGAAGTGTAATTTTTCCTAATCCTGGATTTAGGATGAATATGATGGATTATATATTGTTTATGATTAAAGTCTTGAGAATATAAATATTTATTTAGCCTAAAAATATTTTTAGAAAGTTCAACTTAAAAGTCTTATTTAAAAATTGTATTAATATATATATATATATATATATATATATATATATATATATATATATATATATATATATATATATATATATATATATATATATATATATATATATATATATATATATATATATATATATATATATATATCAGGCCTTGTTACGAGATTTTGCTGCGTAACAGAAAAGCGAAACTTTACTCAATAAAGATATTTACTTTGTTAAAAGTTAAATTACGTCAGTTGCGTTTTTACTTCATTGTAATTAAATTTAAAATGACATTAAAAACTATTGTTAGTCTTTGAAACAAAATAGCTTTAAATTGAACAATGTTGTTATAAAAAAAAAAAAATTTCAATGTTGATTAAAAAAAAGTCTTCTTGTATTAAAATCTTATACTTATTTAAACTTAATTTTTTTGCTTTTAAACATTCGTTTTATGGTTGTTTTTTTTTAAATATTTTTTTTTTAATAATTTAAATTTAACACTTGTTTATGGTTGATTTTCTTAAACGGATTTAAATGTACTTATAACTAAACGCATAGATTTGGTTTTCCTTTTTTAAAAAAAATGTTTGCACTAACTGGTTTTGATAAAATAAATGTTGTAAAGAAACGAAATTTACTGCTTTTTCGGCTTTGTTTTTTTTTTATTTCCATTAAAATATTTTATTTTTATGTACAGTGAAACCTAATATTTTTTTACTCAATCCAAAAAAAAAAAATAGTGTTTTCGGTTTTAAGATGTTTAGCAGAATTTGTTTTTAACAAATATCATTATAATTTTGAAATTTATGTATCTTATATTTATAGCTCTTGTACTAGTTTTGTTTTTAAAATAAAATAAAGATAAGTTGGGCTTTTAAAGAGTTTATTTACTGATTGCGTTATTTTTAATAGGTTTGAATTTTGGTTTGTTCAAGGACGTATTATTAATACGTCCTTGGTTTGTTTTATAAAAAAAATTCTTCGGCAAACGGCAAAGGGGAAACCCATACATAACATTTATAACTCGAGTTTAAAAGTATTGACGTCATTTATTAACTTGTAATTATAAAATGAATAATGCGCTCCTGTAAATAATGAATGAAACTGGAAAATAATGCGCTTTTGTTAAGCGCATTATTCAGACCAGTATTTGGAACTTACCTGAAACTCAACTAAAATTAAAATAAAGTTATATGTAATACGAACATTTTAAAGTAACTTGAATTAAATTTATTTAATCTTTTTTTACTTTGGAAGTTTTATCATAAAAAAAACGGAGCATTTTAAAATTAAAAAATTTTAAAATGCTCTGTTTTAAAAGTAAATAAAAGAATTTTAATTAAATTTAATAAATTTATTTACTAAAAACTATAATTAATAAAAAAAATATTTAAATTTGATAAAATAAATTGAAAATATATCTTTTTTTAAATTTGATTGTTTTTAAACTTATGAAATATAAAACTTAATATTAAATATGATATAAAGTTTAAACTTAAAACACTTTTTTTTTTAACTAATTTTTAACAACAACAATAAAAATAATTAAACAAATTTTTCTTTAACAAAAAATCTATTAGTTTACAATTGCGGTTAAATGCTTTTACTTACGACTTTATTTTCTTCTGAATAAACGTCACATAAACGATATCAAATGATAATTTAAATATTCTAAAAGATTAAAGTTTTTGCGTAACGCAAAACTGCTAAACGTGTAGGCAAATCGCCTTTTCGCAGGTAAAATGCTAGCTGCGTAACGATTCTTAACAAGGCCTGATATATATATATATATATATATATATATATATATATATATATATATATAATATATATATATGTATATATATGGGCAATTCCACCGCAGAAAATGAAAAAAAGTCAAATTTTATTCTCTTTTTTTGTCAACTTTAGGCAAATGAATGTTTATGTAGGCACATGGAAGTTTATTTAAAGTATACTTTTAATACTAAAATAAATTTAAGTCATTTTTATGCTTCCGAAAGTTACATTTTCCTCATTTTTGCATGATAAAAAAACTATCATTGTAAAATGTTATTTTAACCATGAATTTATTTAGCATAAAAATTTAGCTAATAATACTGTAATATATTACTACTATTACTATTTAGCTAAATTGTTTTTAATCAGATTTTATACATTTCTAAAAAATAACAAAAAAACTTTAGCAATTTTCATGTTATGTAAGTTAACAAAAACGTGATAAAGATTTGTTTTTTCTATTTAGTTAAAAAACTTAAGTTTTAAAATACTATTTGTAAAAAAATATTAAATGTTACATTTTTACATTTAAAGTTTCGAATACGATGCTTAATTGAAGCACATTTTAAATTTAAATTTGTGTAATGAAAGTTAAAACTACATGCATTTATTACAGTTCTGGCGCTTTTTTTGTTAACAAATTGAATTATGTCATTAAGTAATTCTTATTTTCTTGCATTGGTTTGATAAGGTTCTAACTGTAATTTTTAATCTTAAATTTTTTTTTTAATGTTAATTAAAATTATTTATATTATTGTTTTTTTTATTTATTTATTTGTGTATTTTTATTTTGGTTGACATATAAATATACATAGATAAATAAAACTAAGAGTTATTTAAATATTTTTAATTAGACATTAAAAAAATAAAAAGATTTATTTGCTATTCTCCTAATATAAAAAAAATCATTTTTGTTTTTTGTTTTATTAAAACAAATTGTTTGTAAATGTAATTAAGGGGTCATCCATAAAGCACATCCACCTATATTTGTCAATTCCCTCCTCTCACAAACGATTACATATACCTGAACCCCCTCTCCCTCTTAAACTGTGATCAGTTTTTATGTTAAATTAGTTTTAAGAGATATAAATGTAAATACTTTGCAACATTTTAAAAATACAACCTAATGAAAGTAAGGCAATACGCATAAATGTAAGAAGTGTAAGTAAAAACTTAGACAAACCAAAGGTTTTTCTTATTTAAATGTCGCAAATAGTTATTAATAATGTTGTAATACTAAAATGATTTTTTAAAGTTGCTTTTGGTCTTGCGCAAAAACTGTTTTTGATTTGATAACTTTTATAAATGTTATGAAAATTACTCAGAAAGAGTGCCACCAGTTTTTTAAAATTTTCTTTATTAATTATTTTTAATGAATGAGTTTAATACTTTTGAAATTATTTTTATATGTAACTCTAATTTTTAATAATAGATATCGAAAATCCTTGATAATAATCGCTCGATAACATAAGTTAAATATATAGTACCAAAAAAAACAGAAAATTTAAAAAAAATAAAAGAATATTCAAGAGTTCATGTTCTTATATAAAAAAATAACTTCAAAATGCTAGAAAAAAGCATTTTATAAGAAAAATACACATAAGAGAAGATTAAATAGTGAAATTAAAAGAATTCGACGTGCAAAGAAGTTGGTTAAAATAATGGCGATTAACAGTATGTGCATAGTTAAAAGCAACGAAACATATTGCAAGGCAGATTTTGACATTTGTAAAAAAACACAAACACTGATGTCTCTTTTGACCAGATCTTGCTGCTTCTCACTATTCTAAAAAATTTCTTCACTGTTGCAAAGAAATTAATGTGAAAATTGTTTCTAAAGATGCGAATCCTCCGAATTGTCCTGAAGAGCGCAAGACTGAAGATTTTTAGGCAAAAGTTTAAGGAGTTTTTCCTAAAATAGATGGAGTAACAATAAATAAAAAGGACTTCCAAAAAAAATGGGTTAATGCCATCAAAAAGGTAAAAAAAAGAAAAAGTCTGCTAAATGACAGCATCTACCCGCTATAAAATTCTGACTCTTGCCTAAGAGCCTACCAAGTCCCTTAAAATTAAGTAGAATCCTTAATTGATGTAAACAGATTTAATATAAAAATAATTCAATATAATAAAAACCAAAAAAGAATTTATGGCTTTAGAGAAGTCTCAATGACCGGATTTTTCTGTGTCGACCCCGATAAAATAGAATGTAGAAAAAAGAGATTTTAAAAGAGATTTTAAAAATAAATTTAAAACATTTATATAATATTAAAAACTTTTAGAACTCTTACAAATACATACTTCATAAACAGTTAAGCATTTCTAAACTGTTACAAATGGTCTGGAAAAGGTAGTTTGATTTTAAAATCAGCTAAAGAAAATTTTTAACAGGTCACTCAAAAAGTTTCTAGAATAACACATAAATGGCCATAAAAGGTCTGCCATTTTATTTTTCTAACATTAGTACTTCTTTTGTATGAACACGTGCAAAGTTTCATGTGGATTTTTAGTGGATTAGTCTTATATTTACAGCTGTTTAAAGTAGAAGTGTCACAGTATTTTTTTAATATGAAAAAAATCAAGGATTGAGCAGTGATTAAATTCCTATTTTTAGAAGGTGTAGAATCAAAACAGATTCATGAATGATTGTTAAAAGTGTATAAGGATTCTTCACCTTGACTTGCAACAGAGTATAATTGGGTTACTGAGTTTTGATGTGACCATACAAGTTTTGTAAACGATCCATGGGAAGGATGTCCAAAAAGTGCATCAACACCAGAAATCATAGCAAAAATACAGGATTTGTTTTTGGAAGAAAGGCGATTGACTGCGGATGAGATAGTTGACACCTCAAATGGTACAGCTCATAATATTTTAAGTGAGATTTTGTGTTTAAAAAAGCTGTGTGCACCATGGGTGTCGCATTTGCTAACAATGCAACAAAAACACCTTCGAATGCGACTTTCTCAACAACATTTGTAGCAATTTCGAAAGGATAAAAAAAATTTTGTGCGTTGAATTCATCACTATGGATGAGACTTGGGTCTATTATCATGATCCTAAATCCAAACAAGAGGGTAAAGAGTGGTTTGGGCCTGAATCTTCGGCTCCAAAGCGAGTTCGTGTCCAGAATTTGGCCGAGAAGGTGTTAGCATCAGTTTTTTGGGATGCAAAAGGAATTTTGTTGGTGGATTACTTCCAAACTGGTGAAACAATCAATTCTGATTATTATTGTAGTCTTTTGAACCAATTGGGTAAAAAAATTTGTGAAAAAAGACCCGGTTTGCAGAAAAAAAATCATTTTTAATCAGGATAATGCACCCAAAAACACAGCTCAAAAAACCATTGCCAAAATTACTGAATTGAAGTACAAATTGCTGCAACATCTACCCTATTCACCAGGTTTGGCTCCCTCTGACTTCTTGCTGTTCTCATATTTTAAAAAATTCATGCGTAGACAGCATTTTTCATCAAGCAAAGAGGTGATAGCAGCTGTAGAGGGTTATTTTGCAGGCCATCGGAGAATCACTATAGGGATGGTATTCATAAATTAGAGGAATGTTGGAATAAATGTATTGAGCTTCTGGGAGAATATACTGAGTAATAATATGCGTTTCAAGCCATAAAATTGTGTTTTTCATTTCTATTCTAGAAACTTATTGACTGGCATGGTAATTAGTTGATTTTAATGTTAACACACGTTTTTCTGAACCATTAGTAACAGTTTAGAAAAGTACGTATATAAAAAATTCATGAAGTTTTTATGATTATTTAAATATCTATTTTATTTTTTATCAATGCCTTTCTACTTCAATTAAAATTTGGGATTATTTATTTAAATCATTTTTTTTTATAATACCATGATTAATTTTTGTTTAAACAAACAATAAATTATAAAAGTTATAAGTGCATTATAAAAGTAATAACGCTATTATTAATAGCATAATATTATATATAATATTATATTATATAATATTATTATTTTTATAACAAAGTTAGTGACTCTAGTGTTATTACTTATTGTAGTTTTTAGTTTTGTTTTTTATTACTATTTTGCTAACAAATTTCAGCTAATTCACATCATGAAAACAAAGTACATTTAAAACACTAAGTACAAAAACTCAACAAGTTACACAAACTCATTTTTAGCTAAACTAAAAATGAGTTAGTAAAAGACCAGGTATTTTTCCTGATATTGCTATTCACTATAGCTTAGTTCAACCCTTGTATATGTATGTGTATATATATATATATATATATATATATATATATATATATATATATATATATATATATATATATATATATATATATATATACATATATATATGTATACAACTAAATGATATAAAAATATAATATACAAATATAATAGTTAATACAAATGTAATACAACAATAAATATAACATTTTTCACTAAGAAAAATTTGATCATTGATCTGATCATGTTTCTGATCCTTTTTGTATGGTATTAGTTATATGACATCTTCTTTGAAAATTTTGGTTAGTATATGAAACACCTTTTATACAGGCTGTTAGCAATTGGCCATATATATGATGCATGCGTATATACATTGTATATAAAAGTGTATACAATGCTATATGCTACATGTACCATTTAAATTCTTAACAGTTATGGATTGCTGTATTAATACTATTTACTACTTTCTGTTTTCATGTTTGTAAGCTTTATTTTGTTTATATTCTTTACATCTTTGGCTTGCTGCAATTTCATTTTATTTGAATTTATACCACTTTTAATGAATTTAATAAAGATAAAATTTAATAATGCATCATTATTTTTTGAAGTTGAACAATTTTATACACTTTTCATGTTAATTCGACATTTACTCAGTTTTTCTTTTTTGTTCAATGACCTGTCATGATGTCATGATTTGTTTAATGACCTGTCATTCAATGTCATGAAAATTAAATGTTTAACAAAGTTTTATTTCTTTTGAATTTTTTATTACTTTTGAATTTGTAATATGAGTAGATTGTTAAGATTCATTCTTTATTTTTTAGGCTCCTAATCCATTTAATATGACAGCTAGAAATTTTCCCAAGCAACGACACCTGTTGAAAAATGCATTTGGTTTTATAAATCGAACCAAGTAATTTATTTAAAGTTAATAGTAAGAACTATAATAAAATGTAGAAATTATAATTAATATTTTTTATTGTATTTTTTATACTATTTTACTTTAAACAAGCTACTATTACGTTGGAAATTCTAAAAAACAAAGAATAGAGTAAAGAGCAAGGAAACTAATTGACATAGAACAGCTGTAGAATGTGAAGATTATAAATCGTATTGATTGTCTGACAGTAAGTTATTTGACTTGAAAATAATTTTAGAAGATTTTTGATCATGAACTCAAAGACCTAATAATAGAGAGAAGACTGATCAGATAATAATTGGAATGGTCAAAAGTTTAAAAAAAAATTGAGCCGCATGCCCTTTTTCAGCAGGTGCGAAAGCAAGATACAGTCAAGCACTCATTATATAGTTTAGAAAATATTGAAAAGAGTTTTGGAAAATGTTGTGTATACCACAAGCCATAGAAGATTTTAATTGAGATATGACTGTAGCAACAGAATCTGGAGTGATTTGAACGTCTAACAGTGGGTTAACCTGCTTAATTGAAATGGCAGGAAAAGTATGGTCATTACATTCAAGAGTCAAATTAAAAAAAAGTTTCTTTGCAAAAAAGTTCTGCCTTGTCATTGGGAAAAGTAATAAGATAAGTCCCATGTATTAGAGATGGAATGTTAGACTTAAGTTAATGTTAGAATGTTAGATTATGTACAAAATATTTTGCACATAATCAGCACCAAAAAATTAAATTTTGTTGCAGAATCTAGAAACTCATTAGGAGGGTGTTAGTAACATTGATGTAAGATATAAAAGTTACAATTTACTTGTAAAAAATAAGCAACACTAAGTAAAGTTTAATTTAGTGTAAATCACTAATAAGAGTGTGAAACAATAAAAAACTGTAACTTTATATCATTCTATATGGATATATCAAAAACTTCCCGTGGGAGAGGAGAACTGTTTTTTTTTGCTTTTTTAAAAAAAGTAAAAAATTAACTCAGTAATGAACTAGAGCTACTGAGTTAATTTAATACTTTTTTTTAAAAAAAGAAGCTAATAAGTAGAAAATTAACTCAGTAGCGGATATTGGTCACCGAAAATGTGGAAAGTAGTGATAGTGCTTTCAAAAATTTGGTAGCAATGTCAGGCACTGATATATTGTATGGAGGGTTTTTGAATACTTAAGTTTTTAAATACTTGAGTATTTTAAAACAAAAAGTTTAAAAAACTTGAAAAAATATTTTTTACCGAGATATTCGTATTTTTGTTTCTCTATTTTTATATTATAATTTTTTATATTATAATTTTTATCATTAAATAAATTTTTGTGTTAATTTCAAATAAATTTATAGTGATCTAAAGTTGCATTAATCATGATATTTATGGCTTTAAAACTTCATCATCTATAATTAAAAAACTTATTTCAATGATTGCAGGCTTTAGAAGAGAAACTTGCTTGGCACACCTATTTCGATATATATATATATATATATATATATATATATATATATATATATATATATATATATATATATATATATATATATATATATATATATATATATATATATATATATATATATACATATATATACATATATATCTTATAATGCTTAGTTAGGTGAGCATGATGATGTCATACTCACCTAATGTCAAATAGCCTGCTGCCGGGTTTTTTTTAAAAACCCAGGGTTTTTTAAAAAAACCCAACCCAAATGGGTTTTTTTGGGTTTTATTGGGTTTTATGGGTTTTTTGGGTTTTTTTAAAAATCGATCAAAATACCAAATTTTTATAATTGTATGAGTACAATAATTTTTTTTTTAATTTCATAAATTCACCTCCCTATTGCTCCAATGACCATTTCAGTCACAGGAGCAACTCATTTTTTAAAAATATTTTGTCTCAATCCTTAACATTACCATTTTTACTAACAAACAACATTAACAACTAAAATTTTTAAACAAAGGCGCTGTGTGGAGAAATAGATTGAGACAGTAATTTCAGCAGAGGTAATTTAAGCCCCAACCTTCTGGTTGCGAGCCAAATGTTTTGCTACTAGTCTACTAGCACATTTTACCTATAGTGCAAAAAGGGACTCCATCAACTATAAATGATGTTAATTAATTGCTCTAAATTAAAAACATGTTCAGAATGTTTTTGACTAAAAGAAAATCAGTGTAAAAATCATGACAATTGAGTTATTCAAAGTTGGTAAGACAATATAAATGTTGCAAACTAGTTTTTTTACTAACATGTTCAACATATCATTTCAAAAACTACTTTGCACAAGTTTACAACATGTAATCAACAAGTTTGCAACATGATGTTGCAACCTTATAAGTTATTATCAATCAAGATGACTATGAACACTTTTTAAACTTTTTTGTATCATAGAAGAAAACTGCTAGTCTAATCACTACATTTTTTTTTTATCAGAACATTATACTGTCCAGCTTCCTGGAAAAGTTATCGGCCTGATCAACTGGACTGGCAAAAAATGGATTTTTGCCTAAACTTTGTTTCTAAATATATATAAAGTAAATTTGTTAAGAACCATTACAGTGTCTTCGCCACCAAGTTTTTTTTTTCCTTGAAGATGTTTTACCGGCTCAGTTTTGCAATGCAAATTGCAAACTGAATCAAAGTAACACATATAGCTCTATTGTGTGTGTGTTTCTTCACCTTTTAGCAACTTGATACTGATGTTAATTTTCAACCCGCTGTTCATAGTCACCCGCTTTCAACCTGCTGTTCATAGTACATGTTGTAAACTTGTAGCTGATGCAAAATATTCAAAACCTGTCAAAAGACAGATGAGCACGAGTGTCATTTTTACCAAAAAATCTTGTCCTTGTGAAATGCATACAAGTTTTCAACATGTTCTCTCATTGAATGAGCAAACATGTTGCAAGCTTGCTTGCACCTAACCTAAGTTTTAAAGTTGTATGCACTTAAGGACAAATCTAGTAAACTGTAGCATTTTTTTTTTGCCTGATAACTTTCCATTTCTAAACTGTAAATAAAGTTTAATAATTTTTATATATAGTATTTTGCTTGTGGCTTTGTATTTTTTTTTTGGCAGTTAACAACATAAGCTTTAAAAAATAAAAGATCAAATACCAATATAAAGGAATATAGACATTCGGGAGGAGAATAAAGATACTAAATAGCTAGTAATGTCTTGAAATTTAGTTAATAGAATGATTTTTATTTCTTTTATAAGTATTTAACTAATTTAATGTTTTAATACATATTTCAATAACATTTATAATAACTTGCTAAATGTTTTAAAAAAAATAATAAATAACCAACTTGCTACAAAAACAGATTGATCGATTTTGGGTATATTCTAAAGACCGTTATGTATATAAACACAGTGTTTACAAGAGTAATTACAGTATAAAGGTTGCACTTGCTGATAATAAAGCATTTATAAGTGTTGAAATCAGAGATATCAGTTGTAAAATAGGTCATTTTTAAAAAAACCCAAATATATTTTGGGTTTTTTTGGGTTTTATTGGGTTTTTTTAAGGTGGGTTTTTTTGGGTTTTTTTGGGTTGGGTTTTTTTACCAACCCTGTCTTCAGTACATACATCGACTGACAAATAGCCTGACTCGCTGTGGAGTGCTGCTACATCGACTGAGGGTTTGGTATAGGTCAGCAACCTTTTCATTCATTATTCTTCGTTTTCCCTCATCGTTTTCTAAAAATGCTCACTTAATTTAGGCTAGCAAAAAAAGTGAGCAATTGCGCATATAAATATGCTATAATAGATATATATATATATATATATATATATATATATATATATATATATATATATATATATATATATATATATATATATATATATAAAATATTTTATAATCATTTCAAATAAGCTACAACTGCATTTAAGGGGCAGAATGAGATTCGTTCACCTAAAAGATATTAATAACTTATTTTAAAGTATATTATTTATTATTACACAAAAATATTCGTAACTTTAGATAAACAGCAATAAAAATGTAAATAAAGAATTTTTAAATTAATTAAAATAAATTAAAAAAACAAAACAATAAAACAGGTATAAACAATAAATCAATAAAACAAACAACATGTAACCCAGTACAATCTGCTTTATGTCCTGCTGCCTTGTAGGATATGTCTCTTTAGGCAAAGGCTAAGAGATGCAAACTCCAACATAAAACACCCCCTGCCTTGGGGCTCTTGGTTAAGTAAAGGCAAGAGATGGTGTCTCGATAGAAATACTCATCTTGGGCAGATGTTAAATGCATCCGGCTACTGTCTTGAAGAAGGCCTCCTAAGCAAAGACTTAAGGGGTAAACAGATTCTCTCTGTTGACCAGCCTCGCACCCCTTCTTCATCTATTAGACTGGCGCAGATGTATTTTTAATACATTGTTTCCAGTTTAGGATGTTGAACGCTGGACCTTTTTGACTCGAAGCATGGGTTTTGCTTGTGTCTCTGTTTTTATGACTAGGCAACTCATTCTATTATCTCCAAATGAGGGTACAGCTTTAAAACTCAGTTTTATGGTTCTGAGGCCGGCTGGTAGTCAGGTTTCCCGAACTCTGTGGTAGCTCTCAGAGAGGCTGATTCCATCAACAGTTGAAAAATATCAGAGTACTAAGAGTGCCATGTTGCGCATGGGTGGTGTCCCTGTTTGTACTTTTGGTGTGCATTGCCAAGGCCACATTTGCTTAACCTATCATTCACCAATATTCGTGGTTTTCGAAGTAACTTTTCTTCTGTTGAGTCTTATCTCCTGCAAAGTTCACCAGACTTACTTGCTCTTTGTGAGACTAATTTGAGTTCTTCTGTCTCATCTTGTGATCTTAGTGTTGATGGTTATCTTTCTTTAATTCATAAAGACTCCAATAGTCACATGCTTGGCCTGGGCATTTACATTCGTAAGAATTCTCCCATTTGTCAGCAAACTAGGTTTGAATCCACAGACTACTCTTTTATGTGCTTTCGTTTAGCACCACTTCACTCTATCACCTTTCTCTTTGTTCTATATCACTCTCCTTCATCTCAAGACTGCACTCTTCTTGATGTTATTTCTGATCATATTGACCAAGCCCCCTCTCTTTATCCATCAGCCAATATTGTTGTTGTTGGTGACTTTAATGTTCATCACACTGAATGGCTTGGCTATAGTGTCAGTGACTATGCAGGCATTAAGGCCCACAACTTTTGCCTTTCTCAATCCCTAACTCAAATAGTCAACTTTCCAACTCGATTTCCAGACAACCCGAATCATTTACCTTCTCTACTCAACTTCTGTCTTGTTTCTGATCCTAGTCAGTGCTCAGTTTCTCCACACTCACCCTAAAGTAACTCCGATCATGGTTTAGTCTCTCTAAAACAATTATCTCATTCTTCTTTATCATCAGAATTTCCCTATCATCGAACATCTTGCAACTACCTTAAAGCTGACTGGGACTCTTTCTGCGATTTTCTTCATGATGACCCCTGGGTAGAAATCTTTCGTCTTCCTATTGACAAATGTGCTTCTTACATAACTTTGTGGATTCAGGCTGGAATGGAATCCTTTATTCAATCTCAACGATTCTAGTTCAAGCCTCACTCTTCTCCGTGGTTTTCCTCACATTGTGCTGCTGCTATTGCCAATTGAAACCATTACTTTCATATCTATCAGCAAAACAATTCTCCACAAAACAGACGTCTGTTTATTACTGCTAGGAACCATTGTAAAAAGGATTTGTCTAACGCCAAAGCCCGCTATTCTCAGATCATGAAATCTTATATTTCATCACAAAAGTTAGGCTCTTGTGACTTTATTTTAGACTTTGTCACCTCAACTCAAGACAAATTTGAATTGTTTACTAAGAACTTTTCATCAATATCATCTCTTGACTCCACTAGTTGCGTTCTACTTGATATAGCCGTCAAACAGGTTTATCCATTGCTCGACATCTGTATTACTCCAGCTCCTGTATCTAAAGTGATTTCCTGCTTAGACTCTTCCACAGCTTGCGGCTCGGACAATATACCCGTTATAGTCTTGCAGAAGTGTTCTCCGGAGCTGTCGTCTTTCCTTTTAAAACTCTTTAACAAGTGCTTATCAGTCTTGTTTTCCAGCCTGCTGGAAAGCAGCATCTGTTATCCCTATTTTTGAAAATTCTGGAGAGCGATCTGATTCGTCTAAATACCGTCCCATTAGTCTTCTTCCTATCATAAACAAGGTTTTTGAATCTTTAGTTAACTAACACTTAGTCTCTTATCTCGAATCTCATAACCTACTTTCTGATCATCAATATGGATTTTGATCTTCTCGTTCTACAGCTGATTTTCTATCAGTAATAACCAGTAGATTTTATCGCGCATTAGATAAAGGTGGAGAGGTTAAGGCCATCACTCTTGACATTTCTAAAATGTTTGATAAAGTTTGGCATGCTGGTCTTCTCCATAAGCTTTCTTCTTACGATGTATCTGGAAACATCTTTAAGATTATTGAATCCTTTCTTTCCAATCGTAGTATAAAAGTTGTCCTCGATGGACAGCACTCTTTTTCTTATTCTGTAACCTCAGGGATTCCTTAAGGTTTAATCCTTGGCCCTATTCTCTTTTTAATTTACATTAACGATTTTCCAGATATTCTTACATCTAAGGTGGCATTGTTTGCTGATGATACTACCATCTATTCTTGTCACAATAAGAAGCCAACTCCTTCTGATTGCTTGCAGGGGGCATCTGAGCTTGAAAAGCATCTCACTTCTGCTACAGCATGGGGCTCACAGTGGCTGGTGAACTTTAATACAGATAAAACTCAAATTTTTTCAGCCAATCGTTATCGCAATAATTTAGACCTTCCTATTTTATGGACAGTAATGTACTCGATGAGTCTCCTTCCCTTTATCTTCTAAGATTAACTCTTACTTCTGATCTTTCTTGGAAACCTTATATCAAATCTGTTGCAAAATTAGCATCTGCTAAAGTTACATCTCTTTATCGAGCTCGACACTTTCTTACTCTGGATTATATTCTCTATCTCTATATATCTCAAATCTGGCCTTGTATGGAATACTGTTGCCATACCTGGGGCGGATCTTCTAATGATGCCCTTTCTCTTTTAGACAAGGTGCAAGAACGCATTGTAAACATAGTTGGACCTGTTCTTGCAGCCAACTTTTAACCTCTGTCACATCGTTGTTATGTTGCTTCTCTTTCTCTTTTCTACAAATACTATAATGGGCACTGCTCTAAAGAGCTAGTGTCTATTGTGCCATCTACTAAAATTCATTCTCTTGTTACTTGTCATTCAATTAAGTCTCATCCTTTTTCTGTTACTGTTCCTAAGTGCTCTAAAAATTCTAACTCGTCTAATTTTTTTCCTAGAACATCAGTTCTTTGGAATTTGCTTCCTTCATCTTGCTTTCCTGATTCATATAATTTGCAATCTTTTAAGTCGTCTGTTAATCGTTATCTTGCTCTACAATCTTTATCTTTTCTCTTCCAGTAACTTCCAATAATAATTAGTGGCTGCTTGCAGCCTTGTTGGAAGCGAAGATGTTTAAAAAACAACAAAAAAACAACAACAATAAAACAATAAACATTAAAAAAAAAATCTAGAGAATAGCTGACGTTAATTAAAAATAAAGTTCTTTTAAAACTTTTTGAAAGAATGATCTTGTTTATTTTATTTTTTGCACGTTAAAAAATATTGTTCTTGACCTAATTCTTTTTTTTGTTGTGCCTACTAAACTACATCCCTTTCTTTCATCCATTTTCTTGCATAGAACTTTAAATCTGAGTCTGATATTTTTTTTATATAGTTATTAAAAATACTTTAAATTTTTGTAATTCCTTTAAAAATACTTTAAATTTTTGTAATTTCTTTAAAAATACTTTAAATTTTTGTAATTCCTTTAAGCTTTTATTCAGATTAATTTTGAGACTCTTTATGTTTGATAATTTTTTAAATATTTTTTTTCATGTTAACTGTTATTTAAAATAGTATGTAGTTATTTGATTTTTGATTATTTCTTTTTGTTATCCAACAAATTAAATAGACATAAAAAAGTTTCTTGTATATAAAAATTGGGCAATCTTTTTTCTTTGGGGGTAAAAATAGCATGTCTGGGGGTTTATGTTGAAGTTTTATTGTTAAGTTTTCAAGTTTGAATGTTAGAAATATAACAGGAAAAAAAAGCAAAATTTCATTAAAAAAAATCAGTGAAAATCAGGGAATTTTATTCCAGAGTTGTAGTAGCAACTTGAATATATTTTTGACTAATTATATTTAAATTTTATTAGCGCAACTTGTGAAAAGTTTTAAATTTGTTTTTAACAAAAAACTTTGAACAATAAACACCACAAAAAAAATTAAGAAAAAACATGAATTAAATTTTAAATAAATTAAAAATTAAATTTTAACAAATGGAATTTTAAATTTATATTGTTTGTTTGACACATTTTAACAATGAGGGTACATTTTTAGCACATCCTTTGTGTGCGTTAAAGTTACTTAGCTTTTAATGAATATTAAATGACTTGTAATGAATGTTCATCTTGTTTGTAAATATGCCTTATGAAGTTGGCCATGTGAGAAGAAAGGTTTTTTTATAATAAAAAACAATTTTATTCTAAAATTGATGTTTCTTGTCATGTTGACATGTTTGAGGTTTTTAAGTAGTTAAACAATTTTAACCTTTAATTAATAATTATATAAAATTTTGTAAATATAATATAATATAAATATAACCAGTATGTATAACAAAAGATTTTTATAAGTATAACCAGTATGTATAATTTAAAGTATGTATAATATAAAATAAAGATTTTAATAATTAAATGCAATCCTGTAAATATAATATAATATAAATATAATCTATAAGTTTAACAAAAAATAAAAAAAGTTTTTAAAAAACAACTTTAATGTAAATGACATATTTTTTAACAAATTGTTATCAGTTTTCAAAAAGCGCCTAATATATATATATATATATATATATATATATATATATATATATATATATATATATATATATATATATATATATATATATATATATATATATATATATATATATATATATATATATATATATAAATATATATATATATATATATATATTAGGGTGGTCTAAAAAGCAACATTTAAAAAAAAAATCTGCTCCACAACCCTAATTGTGTTCTATATAATACAAAAACACTAGGTTTACAATTTTTTTGAATAAAAAATATTTTTAGGGGTAGCCCCTGACCCTTAACATTTGACGGGTCCCTAATATTTTGAAAAAAAAAGTTCTTCTTAAATATGTCAACCTGGTACTCAAAGAAGCGAAATTATATTAAAAATTCAAAAATATTAATAATTTTTATATAAAAATAATATTTTTATACATCATTGCATAAAAACTGTTGTTTTTAAGCTGAAAATAAAAAAAATCATAATTTCTAAGTTTTTTGTAAATAAGTATATATATATATATATATATATATATATATATATATATATATATATATATATATATATATATATATATATATATATATATATATATATATATATATATATATATATATATATATATATATATATATATATCACTGTTGATGTCATATAAAATTGATTGACATGGAATACATTAACTTAGGAGTTGTTAGTATTTGTTTCTACATTAAAAACATGAAAGATTAAATTCAAAAAATTATTTGAATTTTATTACTTATTATTGTTATTATTCTGTAAAATGGAAGTTAATATAATTTTTTTCAAATGTGTGTTTATTTTTTAATTAAAATTGATTTAACTATTATAAATTATAGAAGTCAGAGTTCAAGTCCAACAAATTCTCTGGAATTGGTTCGTTCTGCTCTTCAGCCAAGTTTAAATATGGAGATTGAAAAAGTTTTACATAGCTATCAAGAGGTTCACTTTGGATTTTTAAAAATTTATTAAATGTTATTAGAGTTGAAATTATAAAGTAAAATTTAATAAATATTTACTCGTAAAAACAATAATAATTGTTATGAATCTGGTAAATTCAGGGTATCCATTCTGCTGGAAAAACTGGAAAAAAAAGTCTGTTTTTGAAAAACATGCTGAAAAATCTGAAAAATATATATATATTTTTTTATCTTTAAGTATTTACTGTTTAGTAATGTGTTTAATGAATGATCTTTTAAGTTTATTTTAAATCTTTTTATCAATATTTATTCCTTTTAAAGTTTTATATAATTTATAGTAAGATTAGTATTATTTTATTATAAATATGGAATGAGATATAAGTAAAAATGTAAAGAATCAAAGGTTGTTTCAAGAAGGCAGGTTGTGTGATGATAACTCCCAAGATAGGCTAAAGAAAAATCTTAAAGATGACACTAAAACAAGATGTGTAGTTTGCCACAGGTCAATAGAATTTTTTTCAATTGGGTGTTTGCCTTGACAAACCAATACAAAATGACTAAAACACAATATAGCGTTGAAGGAAATTCTTTTTGATTCTTTGCAACACCAAAAGAGTCACTTACAGAAAAACAAAAGGTGCTAGGCTAATATGTTAAAAAACTAGATATTAATAAGGCTAAATTATCTGGAAGCATACTTCCAGATAATTTAGCATTAATTCCAGGCTAAATTATCTGGAAGCATGCTTCCAGATAATTTCAGATGGGTCTTAGAGACCTACAATCTTGGTTTAACTCCTCATTTTAAATTGGAAAATTTAGAAACTTTGAAACTGTCAAACATCTGCCTCTATGCTTTTAAGGTCACCCAAACTTCTGAAATGAATATTTGTATCAGATTCTAGTATGTAAATAGAAACCATGTAAAAGTTTCATTATTTTTGTCAACCTTTGTATTAAGGATCAGGATTCGGCAATGCCGACCTAACTGTTTGTTGACCTAAAGTGTTTGAGGTCATCAAAAAATTTCCGACCTTATTTTTATGTTTTATGGTCAAGCTTTTGTTTTACATTTTTTCTGCTGATCTGATGCCGACCTCACACCATTAAGGTCGGCATTATTTTTCCTAATTTCGAGAGCTGTTTCAATCAAATTTCTTAGGTCATACAACGCATTAAGACTTATTGACTCATATCAGGGATATTGTTAAAAATTTGGAAATAACAAGTCTATATCAAATATCAATGGACAGAACAAATATCAATCTAACCAAATATCAATCTAAAATTTTTTGAAGAATTTAGTACCAGAATAAAAATTTTACATTCTCTCATTGACATTGTAACTTGCAGTTTGCCTATTACCCATGGCAGTTTACAAACTGGGGAGGCTGTCACAGAATGTCACATCTGTCACTGAAAAGATGCTGTCACAGAATGGAACCTGAAAAAAGTTTGAATGCTGCTTATTATATTTTATATGATAGTTCTGCATGGAGAGGACTATAACTCTGTTACTTGTTACTCTTGATTTTTTAACAAGGTAACTACTACTGTAAATTAAATAATATTAAAGTTGAATGAAGTTATTGCAAAACCAGTTGTCATAGAAAATGCAGAAGCTGTAAAGTGTTACGATGGTGCACCACCAAATATTTTCTAAAAATTGAAAAAAAAGTGAATTTTTGATATTTACCTCATTTGGTAGGCAAATTATTGTAGAATAATAATATAAAATGTTTATTTCCAACTTATTTTTTAATTTTTAATTAAATAAAAAAAAATATTAGGGAATGACAGCAATATTCAATCTTCTTTTGCGTTTTTCTCTGTTTTTGAATTTTAGGAAATATTGCCTGATTGTAAAGATGATATCCTTTGGAGCAGAAGTGCAAATCACTTTCAGGAAATATTTATTATACTATATTCTTATGACATTTCAAAGTTTTTAAATTCTAATCTAATCTTTTTTTTCTAATTTTTAAGCTTGAAGTTTTTTTATTGCTTGATGTAAAAAATAATTAATAATTTTTGATTTACCTAAAAAAACTTCATATCCATATGTCAATATCTTACCTAACATGTCAAGAACACATGTAAAGAATTTCATGGATTTTGTATTAATATATTTCAAGTTATCCTGTTTTAAATTGACTTATTAAAATGAAAGTTTTTTGATAAAATCAAGGCAAAGTAAATTAAATTATATAATACAATTTTAAATTTATGTAGTTTTTATTGATACAAATTTTTTTTTTTTTTTAAGTTTGAGCAATTTTGAATATTTTGTTGTGCACCACCTTAAAAGTCTAGATCTTTCTTTGACTAATAATTTATCTGATGAAATTATCTGTTATCTTATAAAAAACTTAACGCATGAATTGCTGTTTTTGAAAAACTGCATCATCTGAAAATGAATAGTTTGATAATATTGGCTTGGAGCAATCATTTCTTAAGGATGGCCAAGTAATTTATTTTTTTAATGGTAAAAAACATTTATTGACAAATGTTTTTTACAATTCCAAAGATAAATTACTTAAAAATAAAAAACTTGATTGAGTTGACAATAATTAAAAAAAGCAAGAAGCTTTTAAGTTTATTCATCCAAAGGATTGTCTTGTAGGCCTTATTTTAAATAAAATATGGCTTAACGCAATAGCTCTTTGTGATTTTGATAACATCATGAAGAGCTAAATATTTATAAATATTTAGCTCTTTGTGATTTTATTAAAAGTATTAAAGAACATTTACTTTTTTTTAAACTACTTAATTTTAATTAATTAAATTTTTTATTACATTTTTTTATTATCATTTAACATAAATTAATTTCTTTTATTTTTCGACATATAAATATAAATGAATTAAAATATGTAAATTTTTTTTTTCACTATTTGCGCTTTGCAAATAATTATTTTTTACTTTTAGAAAGTTTTTAACTAACAAAATATATTACTTGTTGCAAAGAAAAAACTCAAGTTAATTACTTTACCAGAGTTTTTTTTTTTTTGTGACAAACAAAGAATTAAGCTTCCAAGTAACATTTATTAAAAAATATATACCGTTGCACTTTCTTTTTCTTGAAGACAAAAAAGTCTCAAGTCAAAGTGATTATTTCAGGGATTATATTTTTCCAGATTTTCCATAGTTACATACATAGTTGGCTGATTTATTTGACTGTAGAACATTAAACCATAGTTCTTAAGTTTGAATGTTGTCAGTTTGAGTACCAATGTTTTAAAGAATTTAATAATTAGACATCTGCGTCTTCTTGTATTCTTTCGGAAGTTTGGCTTGTCACGGTAGAAAATGATAGTTTTCGTTTTATGCCTTATTTCTTTTCGTACCGTATTTTTACGAAACAAGCAAATTGTGCTTTGTTTCGTATCAATTTTTTTAGAAAGCCTCATAATTCAAAACAGATATTTTCCAAATTCCCACAATGAGAGCAATTCATAAACTATAACATTCAAGCAGAACAAGTTTGCGTTTAATACTCACTAACTTAAAGTTTTGTAAAAAAAAGTTTAACTAAAAAGTAATATTTAGTAAATATTTTTAGTAATATTTACTAAAAAGTAATAATTAATCTTATTTCTTTTCGTAACGGTTTTTACAAAACATAAATTATTGTTTCGATTTGTACAGTATTTTTCACGAAACAAAAAAATTTTGTTTTGTAAAAAATACTACACGAGAGAAACAATAAAACACGTTTTTTTAATTCTTACTACTTAGATTTTATTACATAGATAAAACTATGAAATACAAATTTTATCTAATACAAATAAAGTTTTGAAAAAAAATATGTTCAAAAAGTCTGCCAACTTACTTTTTTTTTATGTATTTGTATAAATATATTGTATTTATTTTTAATTTATGTACTATTATTTATTTTATACAATATATTATGTTTCAACTTTAAAGAATTTTGTGTGTGGGTTTTTAGATGTTTCAAATGGCCGCTTTTAATATTAGTGATAATTTGAAGGAACCAATCACAGAGGAGCACATTAGTCACATTCTTAGAAGAAGTTTAGAAGAGGTAAATAATTTCAAAAGTTCTGTACTACTACTACTCCTACAGGCTTGGTCAGGAAGGTGAGCGATTGCACTCCATTATATGACCACACAAATATTAAATTGTTTTGACAATTTGACAATTTTCTATCAACATTTTAAAAATGCACTGAATAAAAAAGAATTTAAATTACACATTTGAAATTTATGACCGTAATTTTTATTTTAACTATTATTTTTATATTAATGCTTTTAAATAAAGTAAAAATATACTTATAATATTTTTTGTTTAAGGTATTAATGAAAGTTTATGTAATTTTTTATTTATTTGTATTAAATAGATTAAATAAGCATGCATTTTTTATAATAAATTTTATTTAAAAAAGTAAAAATTATTTAAATTTTATGTGTTTTAGTTTTATTTATGTTTTTTATTCTCTTTTTTGTTAAGATTTTTTTTCTTTTTTTAAATTTTTTAATTTTTTTTTTTTAGTTAAAACAAAATCTAAAAAGGCACTTATAAACAAAGCTTGATTTTAAAACTATTATAAAGCTGTGGTCAAATTGTCAAAATAAAATACTTTTTGTGTGGTCATATATTGCTGTGTGGTCGCATGCCTTTCTGATCAAGCCTGCTACTGCTACCACCACTACTACTATCAGCACACAAAATAACAGGTGATCAACAGTCAACAACTGCCAGAAAGGATCAAAATTGCTGTTTTGACCTCCCAAAATACATTCTTGCCAGTTAAGTTGACCAAGTTAAAAAAAGAAACTTTTAGAAAATAAGCTTTTGAAAAGAATCAGGCTGTCTTTTGAAAATACTAAAACCAATTAAAATTTTACCACCATTGCAATGAATAAACCTTATTAACTTGTTTTGCAATTTGAATAAACTATAGTTATCATTAATTAACATCAATTATCATAATTATCATCAATTATCATTAGCACATTTTTTTATTGAGTTTATAATAAAACCATTAGCATTAGAAATTTTTATAGTTGCATTTTTATAAAACAGTGGTCTTCTACTATAAAATTCGCAGTTTTAATTATTTTAACTTTTTATGCTAAAAATAACCATCTATGATTTAACTTCCCACTATCATCACATGCTAATATTTCATATTTTCAACAGCTACACTTGGTTTCTATTTAAAATAATGATCGTAGTAATAAAATTTGATATTAAGAACATCTTCATAAATTTTCAACTATTGTGAGTTTTCAATAAAAAAGCTATGATTTGATTTAAAATTATAATAAATGCTTTTAAAGCATAAAGCATTGGGGCAGTAATAAATTACAAATATCTTTTTAAATTAAAACTTTCATTCTTTTGTTTTGTTAATCAATTTAATTAAGAAGTTAAGTTTTAAATTTTTGATAAAAATTTAAACAGTTAAATGTACAAAAATGTTAAACATCTAAAACTAATTTGATGTTATCAAACCTCTTTTTTTAATCAAAACTAGGTTATTTTTTTTAAATCTTCTCACATGAACTGTTTTAAACTGGAAAGATTTCAAATTGTTAAATAAAGATTTAGTTATTTACTGTAAATCTTTGTGGCAAGTTGATAGGATTAAACCAAATGAAAACCATTTGAAACCATTTGAAAAAATGTCACTTTGAATCAAATTAATACTTTTTAAACAACAAACTTTACAGTAAGTAAAGCAGGGCTATGTTTACAAAAAGATTCTTTCAATTAAATACTTAATGTGAATGCACTTATTTAAAAGCATAAAGATGCCTCTGAAAATCAATTTCTTATGAGTATTAAATTTACAGTATGTTTTTATTTGACATTTGACATTTTATTTGGCATTTATTTTTTAATGATAGATTAAATTATAATTTAAACTGAATTAAAAAACAAAATGGCATAAGAAAAAACGGCTTCTTTTCTATTAAAGCATGAAATAATGATGTATTGGTTGATGAATTGTACCAGTAATACTGATAGAAAATATAAATTACTCAAGTAATATGCCTAAGAAGTAGCCTATAAATCACTTTGCAATTTTCACCAATTTGTTAGTTCCTCTGCCCCTTGTCACAACATCGTAACTTTTTAGTAACAAGTCCCTTGCAAGTCTTCACAAAACCACTAACCCCTCCACCCATTGAGCATGACATAAGTTATGGATGGCCCCTAATACTTTTTATTAATTGAAAAAGATGGCTTGTTTAAAAAACAGGAAATTAAACAAAAAAAAGACTATGGATTAATACTTATAAAAAAAAGACATCCATGTTTTTTTTATAAAATAAAAATATGGGTGTTTTTTTTTTTTTTTTAAAAAAATCCATATTTTTAAGGTTTTTTTTTAAAAAAAGTTTTTTTTCAATCCTGCTTTGTGACAAGTTTTCAGTAAAAAAAGCAATGATTTGATTTAAAATTATAATTAATACTTTTAAAGCATAAATAATTATTTATTTATTTACAAAATTTAGTAAGTGTTACAAAAAAAATTAGTAAACCGGTCAATTAAAACAGTGTATCGTTAATTCTATGTTTTAGCCAATCAAATTGACCCTCTACCCTCAATTTTTTATTTTGTGCACTGCTTCTACTACTTTTAATACTTTTAAATTATTTTTTAGGCAAAGTCATTATTTAAAATTCATACTGATTTGGAAGAAGGAAGCAGCTTGAAAAAGGAGGAAGGACTAATGACATCTGCTCGTAGTGTTATAATAAAAAAGGTAGTTTTCTTAAGAATTTAGTTTTATACTATAAATTTATTTAATTAAATATTTATAATTTATAAATTTTTTATAAATTTATAAATAGAATCAGAATTTAAATCTTTCATTTTTTGCAATGATAAAAATAAAAGATTTACAATTTTTAAGACTATGTTTTTAATTTTCAAGTATTTTTATTTAATAATAATTAGTTTATAGTTTAATAATTGAATATATAGTGTGTTACCTCTCCAAGTTCATTTATAGTAAGATTTCTGATTGTATATAATGAGGGACTTTCCTCTTTTAGAGGACCTTTTTTTTTAAACCAAAACTGTAGCTAAATTATTAAATTTTGTTCAGGTACTAAATGCTTTCTTTATTAAAAAAATGACTGTGCTAGCAATAACAAAGTAGCAGTGTGTAACAAATTAAAAAATCTTAGCAATTCTATTCGGTAGAACCTTGAATGGTAATCCTAATGATAGTATCAGAATAAATATACTGCAATCGCAATCTGCAAAACAGGTTTTGACTTGTTTCATAAAGTCTACAACCATTGGAATTAAATGTAAAAAAAAAAAAGAATTTAAAAATTAATATTATAGAGAATCAAATAATAGTTTTTCAAGGTGGTCAAATCATAGAACCTTAACAGCATTAAAATATGTAACTTGTAGATGTTTTTGAATATTATGTGCAAAAATGAAAAATGTTCAATAAATCTGTTTCTGATCAAAATGCAAACTTTTTTAAAAAATGCTAGCAAACAAGGTTTTTTTTAAAAACATTTTAAAACAACAAACATATCAAAAATAAAAATGTATCAAAAGATAAAAATGTTGTGTTTGAATTGTAGATTTAATAACCTATTTTGCATGTGTTTGGAAGCTCAGTATATGGAAATGTTTTTTTGGTACAAATGAAGTGTATAACTGCTGAATCAACTAATATATCTACAAAATAACAAAAAATCTTGTTTGATTTCATTAATTTGAAAATTTTATGGCAAAAGCAAACAAAACATTTTCCAGAAAGACAGGGCTCCAGCACATACAACATACAACACGTAATTGTTTACCACAACATTTAATGCATACAACACATAATAGTTTAACACAAAGTAGATTAATTAAACTTGTTTTCTAGAGTTTTTTTAACTTAATAAAAAAACAGCAATACACAACACACCTATTTTGTTATGATAATGAAAATGATAAGGAAAAGACGATTTTGACTTTTTGAACTATTTTTTTGCTATTTTTTATTTTTACTTTTTTTTAATATTATTTTAATTATGTTATGAACAAAATAAAAATTTATTGTAACTATTAAGAAATGTTTTCAAGAAGTTAAACTTTCTTTCTTTACATGCTATGTCTGGATGCTATGTGTAATTTTTTCTTGGAAATTAAATAGACATTACAATAACTACTTATATAATTTAAGGTTGATATCTTGAATGAGAAAAACTCTACATGCCTTTCTGAAAGTGCTTGAAGGGTCAAATTTGGGCCCTTATTTGGTACTGATGATGTCATGCTGATATTTTTTTAAAAATTAAACTAAAAATACATATTTATGTCAAACATTAGATAACCTCTTGAGAAAACCTTATAATAGTTAACAGCATCTTGAGAAAACTTACAACAAATTCTAAAAATGCTTGCAGGGTCAAATTTGGGCCCTTATTTGGTACTGATGTTGTCGCGCTAATATTTTTTTTCAAATTTTGTGAACAGAATTTTAAAAGGTAAAATTTTGCAAGAGTCGAAGTTCTTGTGTGATTACTTCATTTACATCAAGTATAAATATGATTTTGATTTTTTGCATGCGTGTGTGTGTATTCATATATAGATATTCATTCAGTTTCAGAAAATCTTGAACTTGCATCGGAATCAGTCGAATATATTGGAATATTTTGTTAAAGTGTCGTCCCAATTGTTGATGTTTTTATAAGACGAACAGTTGCACAAATCCATCAATCCATGCGATCGACAAAGACAAATCTATTTTTCACATATTTACTTTTTACATATACAGCAAATTAACTGCAAAACATCTTCTGGAGCAGGTGGAATGAACATCCATTCAAGTTGATCACCAATTTCATGCCATCTATATCCCTATCTATACCCTAACCCTAACCCTGACCCTAACCCTGACAAATTTGGAATATTGGGATTTGCCTGTAGTGATCGTTTGACAACTGCTGTCAAATGATCTAGATACTAGAAGATTCTATTGTTCCTAAAAGTTACTAAAATTACTAAACTTACACTGAAAATGTTACCTAAATCTAGTATTTAGGTAGTATTTATTAATTATTTTAGAATGACTAATATGTTCTTAACAAACTAATGATTTCGGCTTTTGACAACTATTTTAAATTAAACTGCTAATTGAATAAGAGGATTTATCAATACCTATAGTAACAGTAAATTAACTTATGAAGAAGGTTCATCTTGTATTTTTTGACAAGGCTAACATCAGGTAATCTTAACACTCATGGGATAGGACTCAAATAATAAGTATTTGTTTCAAAGTTTCACCTTTGAAACTCTGCTTCCCGATGGATTGTGCATTCAATAAATTGTCTTTTAACTCATCAGGTGCTTCTATTTCAGAACAAATATTTACCAAAGAATCTCTTTGCTAAAAAGGACCCCAATATGTCTCTTAGGAAATTATGGTTTGTCATTCTATGCCCAATATACTAGCGATGAGTCGTGGGTTATCAGCTTTACTTTTTTTTTATTTACGTTTTCTTTTAAGATATTTGCTGCATTTTCCGTTACGCATTTTGTAAGCGTTCCATATCCGTTCCTATCTTTATTAGTCTTTTTGCAATAGCAAATGCAACATTCTTCATCCGCAATAAGTTTTCCTGAAAAAAGGTAACTATTTTAACTTTGAAGTAAAACAATAAAAAACATGAAAACTGAGAGTAATATTCTTTGCTTTGCATTTCCCGCCCGTTTTTTAATTTACCTGATCTATCTCTTTTCCGAGCTGAGATGAGGATGCATTATCCACGCCTACACTCTTGTCGACTTTTTCTGCTCTATTTTCCCGATGTTATAGAATGCTTAAAGTTTTTATATTCACATACTTATCGTAACATCTTTGATGAAACAAAAGAGTTTTTGGGCACGTATCAGGTAGAATGTTTATGATATTAGTCATTTCGAATTTGACTATAGTAAAATTATGCTATTTTTTATTTTTCTGTACCATTGTTTTAGGCATATATAAAAAAATAAATTAAGTTGGACATTTAGTTAGTGACTTACTAAGCCTTCTTTACTTTCGCAAGCGCATTTTTAGTAAAACCACGCAGTTTGTTATTATTTTGACCAACTTCTCCTTGATGAAGTATGCAAGCATTTTTAATTTCTTTTTTAGAAACTAGATTCAGATACTGTGTTTTTTTGCTACTCGCCATTATTTACTCGCCATTTAATAAATAAAAATAAATAAAACAAGTTTTTTTAGAAAACAGTTTTTGAAAAGTAAACATTTTTTAATGTAAACAAAGAAAGGCTACAAATTTTATTTTTTAGATTTGTTAAAATACAATTATTTTATTATTTTGACACAATATTAAGAGACAATTAAAAACAAATTTGTTTTTAAATGAAATTTATTATGAAATTTTGATTACATAGATTTGAGTAATTATATTTAAAACATTTAATTTTACAAACTATTAAACCCCGTCAAAAATTTGTGAAAACTGAATCAATGCTTTGCGGTATTCGATTTATTAACAACATGGCTGATATTTTATACTTGAAATCTTTTCAATAAGTTGCATCTATTTTTGTCCCTAACTAAAGTTATAAACAGTTTCCAAGTGGCAAAGTTTTTATATTTCTTAAGTTATAATGAGCAAGTCTTTATAAAAATGATCCACTTAAAATGTTTAGTTTTCCTTTTTTTTTTTTACATATTGCGACCAGACAAGTATATATACACACACATATATAACCTTAAAAATACTGATGAACTGAAAAATGAAACCTTAAAAATATGAAAATATGAAAAATGAAACCTTAAAATATGAAAATATGAAAAATGAAACCTTAAAAATACTGATGAATAAAATAAATAAAACATGGTGAAAAATAAATTTGATTTCTAGATGTTGAACTAAATGGCAGAACTAAAAAATTTTATAAAAAAAAAATGAAAAATTGAAAATAGATTGCAAATTCCATGAAACTTAAAGTCGTAAAAAACATGGTTTTATTTTTATTACATTTTTGTGTTGCCATGCATGATGCATGAGTTGTCATTATTGATGATATATTGTCATGATTTCAGTATATTGTCATATACTGAAATTGCCTACTTCTGCACAAGTATCAATTGAATTGGTGAAAAGAAAAGCAGTATCGAGCAAAATATTGGATTTTCATTTCGAGAAAATCAATGTTTAAGTTTTTAACAGTTATAGTTTATAAACTATTTTCTTTGGATGCTTGTTGGCCTAGTATTATTTTTGTAATGCATAGAGAGATAGACATAAGTTAAATGAAATTATGAAAAAAAGTGCAAATAACAAAAAATGACCTCGTACTGTTCTTCTTCTCAACAATTCAATTTCAATCTAAACCAATCAATTAGGTTTGATTTAGGGCATAAATGTTTTAGAACTTATATATAAATAAATTGGGCTAAATGAAGAAGTTTTATTACAACAAAAATTTTTTATTTATTATTTTTTCTTTTTTTCTTCTTTTTCTGTAAAGTTCTACTTCTAAAAGTTTAGAAATATTTTTTTTCTTTCTAAAATTTTAAAAAAATTTTATTTTTTATTTTTTTTTCCTGTTGTTTTTTGGTTAATTTTATGGAAACAGTTTTAATGGGAACATTTTATTTTTAGAGCAAGCCAAAGCGTGAAGACAGGTTTTACACTTTTTTTATGCTTTTTTTATTTTGTGTAAGAATTCTTGTTTTGTTTTGCATTTGTTAAATTTTTTTCAGAGAAATTAGAGTTAAAGACAACTTTAATTACCCACCAGTAAGTATTTATATTTTAATTCTTAATCAAAATATGTATATTATATAGTTCATGTTTTTAATTACAATAAAAAGATAGTAACGTAGCAAGGATTTACTAAAAATCAATAAGTTTTTTGTTTGAAAAAAATAACAAATTTCTGAAGAAATTTTATGTTAGTTAATCATAGTAATTTAATACTTTGCAAAATATGTAGTACTTAAAAACTAATCCAAATATGCAATTTTTTGTTTTGGTTCATCTTTTATAGACAAATATAAATTAGGTTTAATGTCTAACTTGGTATTTTTTGATGATTTCATTGCTGTTTACTAAAAAGAATTCGAAATTAAAATGAGAATTTCTTACTAAACAAAGAATTTGTGTCAGTAATTGTGATACAAAAAAAAACTTTTTTGCGATGCAAAGAAAGCTAGAATAAAAATAAGAGATTAAAATACATTTAAAAAAACAGATGTGATTTTAAAAAAAAAACCTGCTGTAAATTACCATTCAATACTTTATCAATGTAAATAGTGTATGTAGTGCTGGTAAAGACTCTAAGATTTCATTTGTCATTTCTGGAATCAGCTGCTATGGAAACCAGCTGCTATATTGATATTCTTTTTTTTTTGTGTCTTTTTATCATGAAAAGGATAGAAAAACAAAAGGATGAAAGGACCACTCATTAGACCCCATTTAACTTGAGACCCCAAACTTTTATTTCTTTGATTCCTGCATTACCTAGATCAGTTTTACATGGATCAAAATTCATAGGTGTTTTTTTTTTTTTAATTCACCTCCTCAAGGCCGAGAAGGCCACTACAGATGAGGAGGCTACTTATTTGTGTTTATAACCCTCTCTCAACTTTATAACTCCAAAACACAAACCTCGAAGAATGAGGCTGCTGTGCAGAGAAATGAGTTGAGCACAGTACTACCATGGGTGTGGTGGGGATGGTATTACCAGTGACACGGTACTACCAGGGACATGTTGATTGATAATGAAACCCCTTATTGCCAAAGTATGTTTTACAGAATAATACTTATGAAATTTTTAGAGTTTATAAAGTTTATCTCATGAAACAAAAAAAAAATGGGAAAAAAAGTAACTATAATTACTCTATTATTGTTTAAGCACAACAACATACTAGACAGCAAAATTTACTAAATGTATATACAAATTAGTGTTGAACAAATCCTCCCAAATTTTTTGATATGTAAAACCTGATGAAATAATAACTTAGATGCCCTTGTTGGGTGTCACAACCCTAAGTAAAAACTTTGATTTTGGGTTGAGTTCAAGTTATATAATGAGTTATATGACTGGTTCTATATTATCAATTGTGAAAGAACACCTTGAAATATGCTTGTATATGTTGGTGGTTTTTCTAACTGTTAAACATCTTTTATTTTTAAAACTATATCAGGTTGAGTTTCTTTAGAAATGTTTATAAAATTTGAATGGAATCTGGAGTTAGTTACAGGGTGGCCATTGGTCATGGAAATCATGGAAATGTCATGGAACTTTATTTGGTAATGGAAAAAGTTATGGAATTCCTAAATTTTCATTGAAAGTCATGGAAACTTGATGATGACTTGGAAACTTTTGATGGAACTGATGAATGATGAAATGATGGAACTTTTTAAAATGATCTTTATTTTTTTCTACTTGTGAGATGCAAAAAAAAGTACAAGTATGTCTAGTCCTAGTCCTTTTTGAAAAAGATATTTTTTGCAGTGTAAGTTATTAGAGAAATTAAAAAAAGTTTTTTTCTGACTGATTTCAGAACTTTCTACCAATTAGTTTTTGGTTTGCATATTTTGTAATGACCAAGTTGCAAATGCTTAATGCATGTTTTGTAATGACCAAGTTGCAAATGCTTAATGCATGTTTTGTAATGACCAAGTTGCAAATGCTTAATGCATGTTTTGTAATGATCAAGTTGCAAATGCTTAATGCATGTTTTGTAATGACCAAGTTGCAAATGCTTAATGCATGTTTTGTAATGACCAAGTTGCAAATGCTTGATGCATGTTTTGTAATGACCAAGTTGCAAATGCTTAATGCATGTTTTGTAATGACCAAGTTGCAAATGCTTAATGCATGTTTTGTAATGACCAAGTTGCAAATGCTTGATGCATGTTTTGTAATGACCAAGTTGCAAATGCTTAATGCATGTTTTGTAATGACCAAGTTGCAAATGCTTAATGCATGGCGAGTACTGAATATTTTACTCTAGTGATTTGTCACTAAAATTCATGGTCAAGTGAAATGTCAGTGAAAAAGTCATGGAAAAATCATGGAAAAATCAAGGAATTTCTTTTTCAAATTTGAGTGGCCACCTTGGGTTAGCATTGCTAAATACCACCTTGGGTTAGCATTTAAATGTCTATTCTTGAAGTATTGTAAATCTTCAGCTCTTATAGCCAATCATACTTGCTATCTAAGAATAAGTGTAAGATGCTTCCCAACATTTACAAGATTTCCATCAGACAACAGTTTTTAAATCATTCATTTCCATCAGATCGATCAGTATCTTTACAACTTAGTTAAAATACATTAAAATTATTTTTGAAATTATTTTTAAATGAAAAAATATTTTTATTCCAAAATTATAAAAATTATTCCTTTTTTTAACTTATTCACATTTTTTACTTTTTGAAAATTGACTTTATATTTGAAAACAAGTTTTGTTTTAAAAATTAAAGTAACAGCTGAAAACCGTTTTTGGCGTTTCAAACTATTTTTTAAATATTTTTTTTACAAAGTTTAATAAAAAACTTTTTATTAAATTTTTTTTTTTAATGTTTTACTTCATATTTTAGTTACTTTTACATATTCACTATTTTTATTATTTTTTAGCTATAAATTATTTAGTTATAATTTAGTTATTAATTTACATAGTGGGAGGAATCAAGATTGAACGAAGATGTTGAAGTGATCATGGGTGTTAAAGCAAACAAGTATTTTTTGATTTTTATTTGAAATCAGCAAATAAATTTTTTTTTTTAATTCTTTTTACTGTTTCCTGGAAAAAAAATTGAAAAGTTTAACTAAAAAAGATGTTTAAAAGTTTAACTAAATAATAAATAAAAGTGTAAGTTGTTTTTTTTAAATAATTTACACTTTTATTTATTATTTATGAATACTATTAACAGCTTTGTTGTGTTTACTAATGTAAACATTTTTTAAACTAATTATTATTCAAATCATAAAACTTTTTTTAGAATACTTGGCTTTGCATCTGCGCGTGGAAGACTCTATATTAGACATCCACAACTTTTCAAGGTTTTTTTTTACTGTTTTTTTACTGTTGTTTTAGAATACTTGGATTTACATCTGCGCGTGGAAGACTCTATATTAGAAATCCACAACTTTTTTTGCTGTTTTATTTGCTTTTTCAGTAAAAAAGATTTTCGAAAGTTCACTATAAAGTTCTTTCAAGAACCAGGTTGATATACTTTTGAAAGAAAAAGAAGTTCACTGATATATGAGAGTCAGTGCGTAATCAAGGGTCGTGTTAGGTGACCTTTTTAAAAAATTAAATAAAACCAATGACTTTTCAGTTACTTTCAAACCAAAGTTCATCTGTTTTTTATACTGGAAACTGGAAATACCAAAAATTTACCAAAAAATCACATCCCTAATATATAGTTGTGGACAAAATAGTTTTTAGCAAAATTTTTAGTGTTTAGCAAAATAGTTATTAATAATTTTATTAATATTAATTTAAAATCTTGTTTAATTTAAAATGTTGTTTAAATAATTGTGTTATTGATTAAGTAAATAATAACACTTTTAGGTAGCATTCTGAGCTACAATATTGATACAGGTAACATTCTGAGCCACAACATTGATAACATTGTTCAAGTTGAAACATGATTTTTATTTCCATTAGCTTTATGTTAAGATTTGTTTTGTAAAAACACATATCTGTTGTTTGCTGTCGTTTTATATGCATTAGTTTTTTGTTTATTAGACTTTATTGACATTTATCAAAGGTAAGAATACTAATAATGTCAATTTAATGAAATATCCTTAGTAATTGAGAAGTTTTATTTTATATTAACCGAAATTATGGGCTGTGGAAGCATAGCAGTGAAGAAAAAAGAAAAGCTGTTGTAAAATTAAAACAAGAGAGAAAAAACATGAATTTATTCAATAGACTTTTTGTTCTCCTATGATGATAAGGAATGCATTAAAATGGGAAAAAGTTGATGAATGGGGCTGAAAAAGAAAAAAAAATTAGCATTCAGAGCGAGTATTAAAATGTACTGTTGTTGCTAATCCTTATGTGATTTTTTGTCAAATCAAAGAAAAAAAAATGTATAAATTGAATTAAAATAAAAAAAGATTTAATATCTAGAGTTTCTACCAGAGCAGTATGCAGATAGGCAAAACATTTGGTGGTCTGATGAAAGCAAAATTGTTTTAGTTGGGTCAAGTGCAGGGTATACGTAAGAAGGCCAGCTAGTTCTGCCTACAAATTACAATACACTTTAAAGGCTGCTAAACATGTGGATTAAAAATAAATAGTTAGGTTTGTTTTTCCTTATAACAGTGTTGGACCCATCTATATGGAATTATGGACCAACTTTTATCTAGAAATATTACAAATCACCATGTTGTCTTATGTAGAAAAAAAATATGCCACTAAAATGGGCTTGCAAGACAATGATTATATTAGATCATCATGATCATACTATATCATCATGCAAGACAATGATCATACTAGCCATGGGGTAAAAAACTGGTATGTGGAGAAGGGGGTTAAAGTTATGGATTGCCCTGCGCAGTCACCAAATCTCAATCCAAATAAAAACCTTTGAACGAATCTCAAAAAGATAGTTTGTAATAAACATTAAAACAATAAATACTATTATTATTGTGCCCAACCTTTTTTTTTTAATTATATATTTAATGTAAATACTTTAATGAAAATAAAAAAAAATTGTACTTCGTGGAATATCATCTTAAATCTATATATTTCATTATTCAATATTTCAATTGCATTAACAGTAACTGTTAAAGAAAAAAATACATAAAGTAAATATTGTTAATTTTGAACTCTATTATGATTATGTCCACAACTGTATTTAAATATAAATTAGTAAAAAAATACTTATCTAATTTAAGCTTCTATTGTTAGTTTCTCTTTCATTCATTCACGAACTGGAAGCATTTTCATAAAAGAAAACTGTATATAATAATAAGATTTGTGATTTTTAAACGTCTTTCCAAACTCTTTGAGTTTGGAAAGAAATTTTTTTTATTGCTCAAAGAGTTTTGAGTTTAGAACTTTTTGAGCAATTTTTTTAGAAATTCTAATAATGATAAAGAAATAACTGTAGAAATTTTTAATAACAATATTTTCAAGATCTTTTTTTAAATTCAGTTTTCAAATTCATTCAAATATTTCAATTAAATATCAAATACCATTTAAAAATAAATATCAAATACCATTTAAAAATAAATATCAAATACCATTTAAAAATAAATATCAAATACCATTTAAAAATAAATATCAAATACCATTTAAAAATAAATATCAAATACCATTTAAAAATAAATATCAAATACCATTTAAAAATAAATATCAAATACCATTTAAAAATGAATATCAAATACCATTTTAATTTTCTTAAAGTCTTTCATTACTGATAATTAATGATTTTAAACTTTAAAAATGAATAAAATGTATTTTTAACTTATGAAATAACAGTTACTAGTCAGTTATTACTACCTGGGAAGTACCACAGGGTGTCTGAGTACATGTCAACTGCTTTAGCAATGTTATATTATAATAGGGAGATATCTGGGGACTTCAGCACCTACAACAATTAAACTACTTTATTAATATATATATATATATATATATATATATATATATATATATATATATATATATATATATATATATATATATATGGGAAACAACCGCGGCTGGTATTTGACCTGGGCCAAAGCAG
>NC_061169.1:3067082-3134582 GCF_022113875.1 Hydra vulgaris | reverse complement strand
CTGCCTGTGTTGTTTGGGGTCTTATTTTTTATTTCAAGTGAAATAAAAAATTAAACCCCCAAAAAATAAGAGCCGTAGCTGATAAAATATGGATACAGCAAGTAAAGTGCTGAATTCAGAATGATTTTATGAACCAATTGGAATTGGTTGTGGATTTTCCTAAAAGTGGAGGATCATTAAAGTCAAGTTTTACATTATATAAAATATATATTATTTATACATATACTATTTCAAAATATGACATGATTTTCTAAGTTTTTAGGTACTTTCAACAATGGAAATACTGTCCGTAATGAATAGTGTTAATGATTTTTTTTAAAAATGTGAAAATATGAATATATGTGAGATTTGTTTTTCACTGAAGATATGAATACTATTATTGAAGTTGGGTTTTATATTGCATGGTATGAATTTACAAAGTTTCTGTTGTAGAAACTTCTATATTCTATTCTAAACATGATCAAAGGGTTGTAGTACTATATTCACATTCAAACAGCAACTTATGGTAGGTGTTTTTAATATGACATAGATGTGGCCATGGTGTTTTTCCGTTTTTAGTTGCTTTATGATTTGCATTACTCTAAAGTTAGTTTTGATTACATTTCAATACCATGAAGTTTTGTTATTTATAGATTATTCTATGAATTCTATTTATTACTTAAATAATATTTTGATTATAATTAAATTTAATATTAAATTTAATAAATTTTTTCAAGTAGTTAGTATTTTAGTCAAAAACTCCCTTAAAACAAAATTATCATTTAGCAAATTTTTATTATTAGAATTTAAAAAGTCTTTTAAATCTTCTAAAAAAACCTTTAAATAAAAAAAAAATCTTGTTAAACAAGATTATTTGGGTTTAAAAGTTTAAGCTTTTTATAGGTAAACAATAAAAAAATAAAAATTAAGAAAAGGTAATTATAAAGTTAAATTTTTTAAATATATAAATTGTATATTGGTTTACTATTTATTTTTTTAAATATTTTTATACTTGCTATTAAATACATTAGAGATTAGAAATTTTTTATATTAATATAATGTAAAAGGCAATTCTTATATTAATAGACTTTTAAGGCAATTCTTATATTAATAGACTTTTCTTTTAAATTAATAGGCTTTTCTTTTGTTTATAGGCTTTCCTTATGTTTATAAATTATTCATATGGTAACAGGTTTTTCTTACGTTAATAGGCTTTTCTTATGTTGGCTGAAGATATTTGTTTGTTAGCAACAAATCATCCAGATTACAAGTAATATTATTTCTTTATTTAATATATAGAATGAAAGAGTTTTGCTATATGAAGGATTTATATTTTGCGATATTCAGTTCCCTTTTGTGCGCTTATATCTTTTATACTTTATTTTGTGCTCTTTTTAAATGAAAAATATATATATAGTACAAAAAGGAAAACGTTATACACCTTATTCATCAGTTTTAAATTTGTTATAAACTCAATTAATAATTACTTAACAAATTTTTTTTCTATTAACTTACTAATTTCATCCTAATTTGGCTGCTCCAAAAGTTGATGTATCACATTTGCAGAATGGATATGGAGTTTGGAATGAAAGAAATGTGGTGTGAGTCTTGTACCCTTTAAATAAATAAAAGTTTGACTCAATTGGTTGCCATAGAACATGAACAGCAAAGCAGGGTGTGTCACTTCTTTTAAATTTTTGTCAATTTTCTAAAATAATCTTTAAAAAAGTGGTAAAAAGAATATTACCACAAATATAACCAGTGATCACCTATATAACCAGTTATTAACCACCAATATAACCAGTTAATAACCAGTCTTTAAAGCATACATCTTTATGTTCTAATTAAGTTCTCTCTTTATGCTTTAATTAAATTTGAAATTTATCTATATTTTATATATTATAAAAAAGCACCCGGGTGATCAAACTTGTAAAGATTGTCAAAATATCTTTTAATTCTGCTATGTTCATGGATTTTTCATGAACACAGTGTGCACCACTTAAAACACTTAAGTTAATCAAATATGGTATTCAAAAAAATTGTCATTAAAATTTTTGTTAAAATGCTGCAAGAACAAATTAATTTTTTTTTTTTTTGTGGAAAGGAATCAAAAGCAATAAATTCGTTTTTGTTTATTTTAAATAGATTTATTGTTTATACAATTTTAAAGTTGCTTATTAATTAAATAAACAGTATATTCCTGTTTAGGAGTTGAAAATATAATAAAGATTTTTACATTCTTTCATCTTCTAAGTTTATAAAGAATATCAGACAACTTGAAAGATTGCAAACTATATGAATTAGAAAAACAAGATGAAAGAAGCGAATTCCAAAAACCTGATGTTCGAGGAAAAAAAAAACAGACAAATATGAAAAAAAAATTTTTTAGAGCCTTAGAAACAGTCACAGTAAAAGGATGAGACTTAATTAAATGACGAGTAACACAAGAATAAATTTTAGTAGATGGCACAAGTGTTGCTAGCACTTAAGAGCAGCTCCCATAATAGTATTTATAGAAAAAAGAAAGAGAAGTAACATTACAACCATGTGAAAATACTTAAAGGTTGGTTGCAATAGCAGGTCCAACTATGTTTACAATGCCTTTTTGCACCTTGTCTCAAAGAGAAAGGGCATCATTTAACAGTATTTCATACAAGGACAGATTTGAGATTTATAGAGATAAAGAATGGAGATGAAGAGTAAATGTCTCATTGAGTACATTACCATTCATAAATATAGAGTTAAATAAAAAAAATATTCATAAATATACAGTTTATCAAAAAAATAAGTTTATATTTTTGATAAACTGTAAGACGAGAGTTATTAAGAAAAACACCATGCCAAACTTTGTCAAAGGCTTTACAAATGTTAAGAGCTATAGCCCTAACCTATCCACATTTATCTAATGCACAATAAGACCTATCAGTTTTTACCGTTAACAAATTAGCACTAGAAAAAGAAGAAATCCATATTGATGATCAGAAAGTAAGTTACTAGATTCAAGATGAGAGATTAAGTGTTTGTTAATAATAGACCTTTTTTTTTTTTATATAAACATCTTTGCTTCCAACAAGGCTACAAGCAACCACTAATTAGTGTTGGAAGAGAATGCTATTTTTGTAAAGAATTTGATATATAGTTTCTAAGAAAGATCAGAAGTAAGAGTTTATTCTAGAAGATGAAGGGTAGATGAATCATTGAGTACATTACTGTTCATAAATATAGGAAGGTCTAAATTAATGTGATAACGATTAGCTGAAAAAAATTGAGTTTTATCTGAATTAAAGTTCACCAGCCACTGTGAGCCCCATGCTGTAGCAGAAGTGAGATCCTTTTCAAGCTCAAATTCCCCCTGCAAGCAATCAGAGGGAGTTGGCTTCTTATCGTGACAAGAATAAATGGTAGTATCATCAGCGAACAATGCCACCTTCGATGTGAGAATATCTGGAAGATCTTTAATGTAAATTAAAAAGAGTATAGGGCCAAGAATTGAACCTTGAGGAACCCCTGAGGTTACAGAATAAGAAGAAGAGTGCTGTCCATCACGGACAACTTTTATACTACGATTGGAAAGAAAGGATTCAATAATCTTAAAGATGTTTTCAGATACACTGTAATAAGAAAGCCTATGGAGAAGACCAGCATGCCAAACTTTATCAAACGCTTTAGAAATGTCAAGAGCAATGGCCTTAATCTCTTCACATTTATCTAATGCACAATAAAACCTATCGGTTATAACTGTTAGCAAATCAGCTGTAGAACGAGAAAATCAAAATCCATATTGATGATCAGAAAATAGGTTATGAGATTCAAGATTCAAGATTAAGTGTTTGTTAATTAAAGATTCAAAAACCTTGCTTATGATAGGAAGAAGACTAATGGGACAGTAGTTAGATGAATCGGATCGCTCCCCAGAATTTTTAAAAATAGGAATAACGGATGCTGCTTTTCAGCAGGCTGGAAAACAAGACTCTGATAAGCACTTGTTGAATAGTTTTGAAAGAATAGACGACAGCTCCGGAGAACACTTCTGCAAGACTATAACTGGTATGTTGTCCGGGCCGCAAGCTGTAGAAGAGTCTAAGCAGGAAATCATTTTAGATACAGAAGCTGGAGTGATATGGATGTTGAGCAATGGATCAACCTGTTTGACAGCTATATCAGGTAGAACGCAACTAGTGGAGTCAAGAGATGATATTGATGAAAAGTTCTTAGTAAACAATTCAGCTTTGTTCTTAGGTGAGGTGACAAAATCTGAACCATTAAAAAGAGGTGGAATTACAGACTTGCCCTTATTATTGATACTATTAAAGATTCTCCAGAAGTCACGAGATCCTAACTTTTGTAATGAAACACAAGATTTCATGATCTGAGAATAGCGGGCTTTAGCGTTAGACAAAACCTTTTTGGTTCCTAGCAGTAATAAACAGACGTCTGTTTTCTGGGAAATTGTTTTGCTGATAGATATGGAAGTAATTGTTTCGATTGGCAATTGCAGCAGCACAATGTGAGGAAAACCATGGAGAAGAGTGAGGCTTGACCTGGATTCGTCGAGAGGGAATAAAGGATTCCATGCCAGCCTGAATCTACGAAGTTATGTAAGAAGTACATTTGTCAATAGGAAGACGAAAGATTTCTACCCAGGAGCCATCACGAAGAAAATCACAGAAAGAGTCCCAGTCAGCTTTAAGGTAGTTGTAAGATGTTCAATGATAGGGGGATTCTGATGATAAAGAAGAATGTGATAATAGTTTTAGAAAGACCAAACCATGATCGGAGGCACCTAAGGGTGAGTGTGGAGAAACTGAGCACTGACTATGATTAGAAACGAGACAGAAGTTGAGTAGAGAAGGTAAATGATTCGTGTTATCTGGAAAGCAAGTTGGAAAGTTGACTGTTTGAGTTAGGGATTGAGAATAGCAAAAGTTGTGGGCCTTAATGCCTGCAAAGTCACTGACACTAGAGCCAAACCATTCAGTGTAATGAACATTAAAGTCACCGACAACAACAATATTGGCTGATGGATATAGAGAGAGCTCGGTCAATATGATCAGAAATAACACCAAGAAGAGTGCAGTCTTGAGATGAGGGAGAGCGATATAGAATAAAGAGAATTGTGATAGAGTGAAGTGGTGCTAAACAAAAGCACATAAAAGAGTAGTCTGTGGATTCAAACCTAGTTTCCCGACAAATAGGTGAATTCTTACGAATGTAAATGCCCATGTGACTATTGGAGTCTTTTTGAATTAAAGGAAGATAACCATCAACACTATGATCACAAGATGAGACAGCTGAACTCAAATTAGTCTCACAAAGAGCAATTAGGTCTGGTGAACTTTGCAAGAGATAAGACTCAACAGAAGAAAAGTTACTTCGAAGACCACGAATATTAGTGAATGATAGGTTTAGCGAACTTGGTGATGACTGTGGTTTTTTGTGTTTTATAGTTTTTGTTACTTTATTCATTTTTAAATTTGTTAAAGAATTTGACTCGAAATATAGATAGTACTCAGCACACTGTTTAATAGCCCAAGCAATTACTATTAATAAACCCTAAGCCATAACAAAGGGCTCCAATGTGGCCTTGGCAATGCACCCCAAAAGTATTAACAGGGGTACCATCCATGCGCAATATGGCACTGTTAATACTTTGATATTTTTCAGTTGTTAATGAAGTCAGCCTCTCTGAGAGCTACCTCAGAGTTTAGGTATGTTGTTCGGACCACAAGCTGTAGATTAGAACAATTAATAATGATCAAAAACATGTCATGTACTCTGAATTACTTTTGTTTTAAAAAAGTATATACCGCAAAAAAAAAAAATCTTTGCGTTTTTACTGAATTTAAATTTAAAGTTTTTTTTTTTTAATTTCAGTAATTCAATTTCTTAAAATTCTTTTTAGGGATAATTTAGGTATAAAAGCAGAAGATATTAAAGGTTTTAAAGTACCTGAGTTTCTTTTAAAAAAGATGCGACAAGCCATGAGAAGTATTATTCATTTTTAATTTTATTACAATTATAAACCATTGATTGTGATTGGTTCATATTTGTTTACGTTACAACTATCAAACTTATTATTAAATTTTTATTTGTAAATATGCAATTATAATGTTATCATTATGAATTGAAAATTAAATAAAACAATACTGTTAATAGTTAAACATTTTAATTTAGTTCTAATTAAAATTTTATAAAATAATATAATATAAAAAATGTTTTTACTTCATTGATGAATCACTTTTAACTTATGAGATCAATTTTATCTGAATAATTGTCCATGCGTTTCTTTAAAAAATACTTGTACCAGTCAAGAATTTAAAAAAATACTTGATAAGTACCGGATAAGAACTTTAACAATTTAGGTTATGATGTTATCAACATTTTCTTGTTAAATAAAGTTATAAATATAGTAAAAACAAATATTAAAATATGTGTAAAAGAAAATAAAAAGTGTATGAAAATTGAACTGTAAAAGCAAGTTAGACAAAAATTTTAATATTGTATTGTATATAAATTTGCAACACGATACAAATAATTTACAATAGATCAGGCCTGCGCCACTTAACATTGGGCCTGTATATACCATTTAAATAAATGGTAATAACTGTTATGTGTCATGTTTTACCTTTTTACACTATCATAATATCTTATGGTAATAAAATAGTTTAATCGTTGAACGTAAAATATATTATATGATATTACAATTATAAAGAAAAAAAAAATTGTAACTTAATTTTTGGCATTTTCTAAAATTCATTATTGAAATTTTGGCCTTTGTGTTTTATGTGCATGGCAAACTAGAGTTAGAGTTTTTTGTACAGGTTTTTAATGATTTATGTATAATATTTATCTGTTCTATGTATTAGGAGATTACTGACATTATAGGCAAGTGGAATTGTTAGCTAGATAATTGCATCTGGTGGAGGGTGAAATTTAAAAGAATACTGGCAGTTTAAGTTCGAGGCTACTGGACTTGTAAAGAAATATTTCTTTTTATTTCAATATTTACCTGGTACAAAATTCTAAGTTGCGAGTCCTTATTTTCCAATATGCATAAACTGATTATGTTGATAATTTAGCTGTAATGGGTGACAACTAAAAAACAAGACTGGATTTAAAGTCATATCTCTTTAAAGAAATAAGATAAAACAAAAAAGAAAAATGTTCTAGAAAGTATTTTTATTCTAGTTTTTAAATATATAATCAGTTGTTCTCAATTAACCATTTCTTCTGACTTTATCAACTAGGCCTGGTATAGACTGAGCTAGTCTCCGTATGAGCTCAATATAAATTTTATTAAGGCAATACTTGATTCTAGAACGAAATTTTTTAAGATTTTCTGCATGCCAATTATTCTTGTAGACTAGGTTTTTCAAAATACTCCAAATATTTTTTATAGGGCAACATTCTGGCAAGTTTGCAGGGTTATACGCTTTCTCAACATAATGCACGTTTTCCTTGTTTAGGTACATAATTACTGTTTTTGCATAGTGAGATGATGCTAAATCTTGCCAGAATACATATGCACCATCTGAATGATACCTATTGATGAATGGAATAAGTCTCTTCTTAATACATTTGTTTAAATAGATTTTTTGGTTTACAGCCAGTCCACTTGGTACAAAATAAGGTTGAGAAATTCCATTTTTAGAAAAAGCAATCCATAGAAGTAATTTCTTTTGAAATTTTTGTTTTGTTTGGTACTTAACTGTAGATGGAGTAGATTTTACATCACTAGTATAAAATATATCATTTTCATTGATACTGGAGTGATTTAACGTGAAATAAGACTCATCATCAATGATTGGTTTACGATTTTTGAATTTCTGACACAATCGACTGCACTTAGTTCTAGCTACTGCTTTATGCTGGTCAGAGCGTTTTGGAATCATCATTTTTTTCTTGATTTAATATTTGTTCTTTTTTTTAATGTTTTACTAATGTGTTTCTGAGTACATTTGAACTTTTTAGCTGCCTGTCGTTGAGAAACTCCGTCTTTATGGTCAAACATGAGTTTGATCCTTTCAATGTTTGTCCTGGTTATTTTTTTAGCTTTTACTCCACTTCTTTGAATTCTTTGGTACCCAGATTCACTTTCAGCATGTTTAATTATCTTGTAGATAGTACTTTTAAGTATATTATCAACTTTAAAGTGATCATAAGTGAACTTTTTACCAGCATTTTTGTAATTTAAATAAAATTCATACACACGTTTTCTAATTTCTTCTTGTTTTGAATTTATTTGTTTATTTATTTTTCTATAAAAAAATAAAAACACATAAAATATTTAAAAACTAGAATAAAAAAACCTCCTAAAACAGTTTTCCTATTTTTAAATCTTATTCCTTTAAGGAGATATGTGTCTTTAAATCCAGTCTTGTTTTTTAGTTGTCACCCGTTATGAAATCACCACACGCTGATTTTCTAGCCAAATAGCTAACAAATTTTTTTATTTTAAATGATTTAGTTGCTTAATCATTTTATGGTCCAATGTTGAATTATTTTAAGTTCATTTGTCTCCTTTGCAATAAAGAGATCATGCTGGTATAGTAAATTTCAATATTCATTTTAAAAGTAATGTATGGGATGCACAAAAAAAGTTATAATTTTATTTAGAGATGTTTTTTATTTTGCTTGTACTGTGTTTTGTTACTATCATGTAACATCATCACTTAACTTTTGTTACCATCATGTATCATCATCACTTAAAAATTGTTTGGTGCTAGAACAGGTTTCATTTTAATAATGTGGTTTTTAAGCTGTTTGCAAGAGCTATATATACCATGGTGTATATCTAATATAATATATTTTCAAGTCCTATATGTATAACCTTGCACTTTTCAATGTATGTACAACCTTGCACTTTTAATGTTGAAAATTAAAAGCCAGTCATAAAACCAGTATGCAGTTGTGTAATTGTTTTTGACAATTTGAGTATCTTTCTGCCTTGACTTGATTATGTCTAAGGTCTTTCTGTCATCCAAATACATCTTTATGCTTTTCCATTTCCAAAGTCAGGTTGGTCAGTCATGCAGAGTACAAAGAGAGTACAAAGTGGTTAAAATCATTCTTCATGCTAATAATGTATTACCATGGTGATAGTGTATTGCCAATTTTGATACTAGTTCTTTTATCCAATAATTTTTTTATTCAGTTGTGAAGCTGATTCACAATACCATTAAGTAAACAATAAATGTATTTATTGTAATATTAGGTAATTCGCCAAAAAAAAATGCCCCATCACTTGGAGTGCTAGAAGGTGCACTTTAGAGCCTAAATTATAAAAGGCAAAAACTTTTATGATAAAAATTTTTTTTTTCAAAAAATATGCTTTTCATATATCGTTAGAAAGATAATTTAATGCTGATTTATATTCGTATAAGAAATATAGGTTAAATTTTTTTTTAAGAGTATATGATTAATTATGTCTATGAGAATTATATGATAATATGATTAATTATGTCTATTTTAGAGAATATGATTATGTCTATTTATTATTAAAAACACGGAAAATAACAAAAATTACTGAAATTCTTAAGTTTTCATTGTTTTCTATTTAGTATGTACTTTTGACAACAATAGACTGCATCTACTGCGATAAGATTTATTTTTTTTTAACATCTTCGCTTCCAACAAGGCTGCAAGCAACCACCAATTAGTGTTGGAAGTTACTGGAAGAGAAAAGATGAAGATTGAAGGGCAAGATAACAATTGACAGGCGACTTAAAAGATTGCAAATTATATGAATCAGGAAAGCAAGATGAAGGAAGCGAATTCCAAAGAACTGATGTTCAAGGAAAAAAACTATACAAATAAGAGTTTTTGGAGCACTTTGGAACAGTAACAGAAAAAGGATGAGACTTAATTATATGACGAGTAACACGAGAATGAATTTTAGTAGATGGCACAAGAGATGCTAGCTCTTTAGAGTAGTGCCCAATATAGTATTTATAGAAAAGAGAAGCAACATTACAACGATGTGACAGAGGGTGAAGGTTGGCTGCAAGAGCAGGTCCAACTATGTTTACAATGCGTTTTTGCACCTTGTCTAAAGGAGAAAGGGCATCATTAGAAGATCCGCCCCAGATATGGCAACAGTATTCCATACAAGGTCGGATTTGAGTTTTATAGAGATAGAGAATAGAATCCAGAGTAACAAAAAGTGTCGAGCTTGATAAAGAGATGCAACTTTAGCAGATGCTAATTTTGCAATGGATTTGATATAAGGTTTCCAAGAAAGATCAGAAGTGAGAGTTAATCCTAGAAGATGAAGGGTAGATGACTCATCGAGTACATTACCGTTCATAAATATAGGAAGGTCTAAATTATTGTGATAATCAGAGTTTAATTCAGAGTTTTATCTGAATTAAAGTTCACCAGCCACTGTGAGCCCCATGCTGTAGCAGAAGCGAGATCCTTTTCAAGCTCAAATGCCCCCTGCAAGCAATCAGAAGGAGTTCTGATTGCTTGCAGGGGGCATTGGCTTCTTATTGTGACAAGAATAAATGGTAGTATCATCAGCGAACAATACCACCTTAGATGTGAGAATATCTGGAAGATCTTTAATGTAAATTAAAAAGAGTATAGGGCCAAGAATTGAACCTTGAGGAACCCCTGAGGTTACAGATTAAGAAGAAGAGTGCTGTCCATCAAGGACAACTTTTATACTACGATTAGAAAGAAAGGATTCAATAATCTTAAAGATGTTTTCAGATACACCGTAAGAAGAAAGCCTATGGAGAAGACCAGCATGCCAAACTTTATCAAACGCTTTAGAAATGTCAAAAGCAATGGCCTTAATCTCTTCACATTTATCTAATGCACAATAAAACCTATCGGTTATTACTGTTAGCAAATCAGCTGTAGAACGAGAAAATCAAAATCCATATTGATGATCAGAAAATAGGTTATGAGATTCAAGATTCAAGATTAAATATTTGTTAATTAAAGATTCAAAAACCTTGCTTATGATAGGAAGAATAGGAAGAAGACTAATGGGATGGTAGTTAGATGAATCGGATCGCTCCCCAGAATTTTTAAAAATAGGAATAACGGATGCTGCTCTTTAGCAGGCTGGAAAACAAGACTCTGATAAGCACTTGTTGAATAGTTTTGAAAGTTTTATAGTTTTTGTTACTTTATTCATTTTTAAATTTGTTAAAGAATTGGACTCGAAATATAGATAGTACTCAGCACACTGTTTAATAGCCCAAGCAATTGCTTCATTACTATTAATAAACCCTAAGCTGTAACAAAGGGCTCCAATGTGGCCATGGCAATGCAAACCAAAAGTACAAACAGGGACATCATTGATGCGTAATATAGCACTGTTAGTACTTTGATAATTTTCAGCTGTTGATGAAATCAGCCTCTCTGAGAGCTACCACAGAGTTCGGGAAACCTGACTACCAGCTGGCCTCAGAACCATAAAACTGAGTTTTAGAGCTGTACCCTCATTTGGAGATAATAGAATGAGTTGCCTAGTCATAAAAATAGAGACACAAGCAAAACCCATGCATCGAGTCAAGAAGATCCAGCATTCAACATCCTAAACTGGAAACAATGTATTAAAAATACATCTGCGCCAGCCAAATAGATGAAGAAGGGGTGCGAGGCTGGTCAACAGATAGAATCTGTTTACCCCTTAAGTCTTTGCCTAGGAGGCCTTCTACAAGACAGCAGCCGGATGGATTTAACATCTGCCCAAGATGAGTATTTCTTTCGAGACACCATCTCTAGCTTTTACTCAACCAAGAGCCCAAAGACAGGGGATGTTTTATGTCAGAGTTTGCATCTCCTAGCCTTTGCCCAAAAAAGCGTATTCTACAAAGCAGCAGGACATGAAGCAGATTGTACTGGGTTACATGTTACCAGTAGCAGGATAAACCTGACCTGACTTTCCAGAACTTGACCTGACTTTGCAGAACATGACCTGATTTTGCAGAACTTGACCTGACTTTGCAGATCGATGCAACTTTTTAGATTTCTGATTACTATTTTTCCCCATGCATCATTTTTTCTAAACAATGCTCAATAAGTTTTTTTCAGATCAGTAAAGTTGTTACATTAAAAACAGGGCTTCCTATATTGTCATAATTTCTTTTGGCAAAGAAAACAAATTTTTTTCCAATCAAAAGAGTTCCAACAATCGAAGATGATACCGAAAGTCTTAACAATTTAATTTGCTCTTTTGAAAACTCATGCAACAGAACAAAAAAAAAGAAGATAAAACTTAATAATGTTATTAACAGTTTATCTGGCGCTGAATTACTTCTGGCATCAAAAATGAAACTTAGGAATGTGTTTAAGTACCAGAATGTTAAAAAAAACTACCGAAATTTCAGATGCTCTATTATATATATATATTTCAGATTGCTCTACAACCTTCATCTTTTCTCTTCCAGTAACTTCCAACACTAATTAGTGGTTGCTTGCAGCCTTGTTGAATGCGAAGATGTTAAAAAAAAAAATAAGACGACAAATCCATCAAAATTCCTAAGAAGTACTCACAGGATGATGGTCTAGTATTGATTGTTGATAGTGGTATAACAAAATCAACATACAAGTTTTTACAAAATGGCGCTGAAGAAAAGGGTTGCCACATGTATAGTTTATATAATGATATATGATTTTCAAAAGCTAAATGCTATTCCAAAAACATTTATGTAGATAAGTATATAATAAAGATACTGCTGAAAACCTTCTGATGCACACTCTTGAAAAACTGTGTGATATTCAGGTAAATGCTATCCCAAAATCATATATGTAGATAAATATACAGTAAGCATACCGCTAATAGACCTTCTGATGCATACTCTTGAAAGACTGTGTGATGTACAGGTTCCTGTGCTAATCACAATGTTAAAGGAAATAACTAAACTGACATTTTGATGCAAGTGTTTACAAAGCAGTTTAGCCTTAATGAAAACATTTAAATAAATCTAAAGAATGAAGGGTGTTTATTATTTGCATAGTACCATTAGAATTCATTGGATTTTTTAATAATAAAAATGTAGTAGTGTGGAGAAACGAAAAATCCATCATCGACTTCATATTATCAACCAGTTAGATTTTTATTTCAAAAGGAAACCAAGAATGTTGTGGAAGAAGAATAAAAAACTGTCGATTCCAAAACTGAGAAATGTAATATTATTAATATTTTTTTGCTGGGAAAAAGTTGTTTTGGGAGAAAAGTTGTACTAATAAAATCTTTATGGTTACATTATGTACAATACATAACTGTGGTCCAAGAGTTTATTAGAGCAGAGAGAACAAGTAACTGTTATTAGCAAGGTCTTTGAGTCTTTGATCAACAAATTCCTCACATCTCATCTTGAGTCAAATAAACAATCAATACGGTTTTCGATCCTCTTGCTCTACGGCCAACTTGCTAACTGCTGTAACTGAAAGATTTTATAGTGCATTAGATGGAGGCGGTGACGCTAGGGCTATTGCTCTTGACATATCTAAAGCTTTCGACAAAGTTTGGCATGCTGGTCTTCTCCATAAGCTTGCTTCATATGGTGTTTCTGGGAAAGTTTTTGAGATTATCAAATCATTTCTTTCTAACCGGTTTATTAAAGTCATCCTTGAAGGCCAACGCTCTTTTTTATTTCCAGTAACTTCTGGGGTTCCCCAAGGTTCCATCCTGGGCTCTGTTTTGTTTCTTATCTACATAAACGATCTTCCTGACAACCTTTCATCTAAAGTAGCTCTTTTTGCTGATGACTCAACTTTATACTCCTGTCTTGACAAAAAGTCTTCTCTTTTCGATTGCCTCGAACAAGCAGCTGATCTTGAATCTGATCTCACTTCAGTAATAGATTGGGGTTCACGGTGGCTTGTGAATTTCAACTCTAAAAAAACCCAATTGCTTACTGCAAAAAACTACCGTAATATGGTCAACATTCCTATATTAATGAATGGCAATCCTCTTACTGAGTCGTCCTCTCTACGTCTTCTTGGATTATCGCTTACTACTGACCTTTCATGGAAACCATATATACAATCGATTGCTAAATTAGCTTCTGCTAAGGTTGCTTCTCTTTATCGTGCTCGCCATTTCCTTACTTCTGATTCCATTCTCTACCTCTACAAATCTCTTATTCGTCCCTGTATGGAATACTGTTGTCATATTTGGGCTGGTTCTTCTAACGATTCACTTTCTCTTCTTGACAAGGTCCAAAAACGCATTGTAAATGTTGTTGGACCTGGACTATCTGCTAAGCTTGAACCTCTTTCCCATCGTCGTAAAGTTGCATCTCTTTCTCTTTTCTACAGATACTATCATGGTCACTGCTCAAAGGAGTTATCATCTCTAGTTTCATCAACTAAAATTCATTCTCGTTTTACTTGTTATTCAGCTAAGTCTCATTCGTTTACTGTATCTGTCCCTGCATGCTCTAAAAACTTTTATTCATCTAGTTTTTTTCCCCGCACTTCAATCCTTTGGAACTCTCTCCCATCTTCATGTTTTCCTGACTCATACAACCTTCAACTTTTCAAGTCTTCTGTCAACCGTTTCCTTGCTCTATAACTCTGTTATTTTTTTTTCCTAGTAACTCCCAACTTAATAGTGGTTGCTTGCAGCCTTGTTGGGAGTGAATGCAAATAAATAAAAAAAAAAAAAAAAAACTGGTCATTTCATATTTCTGAAACAAAGTGCATGCTCAATTTTTTTGCTGCAACAGGGCACAATAGCTATGCAAAATTGTGCAGGCTTTACCTTCAGACTGTTGATGCCTTACAAACAGAACACCTTCTAATTTACGCTCATTACAATGCAGGTAATCACAGTGTTAAAAGAACCAAAAAAAATTATAAGAGATACAGGCTGATCTAGCAATTGAGCAGGCTCTGATAAAGTCACTGAAAGGTAGAGGTAGAGTTATTGGTAAAGGTTTGACTGAAAATGTGTTGAGGGTGTGGGCGAAAACATTGCATCGATGCGCAGAAGTAAGTGATATGATGAGCACTCTAACATCTCCACATAAATCTGTTAGCAAACATAAAGAAATGTATCTTAGAAGAATGAAATGTGATAGTGGCGACTTTAAAAAAATACAATCATGGTTTCTTGCTCATAAGCCATTCATGGTCGGAGATCAACTTGTTAGTTTGGTTTGGTTGGTAATCAGAAAAATATTACCTATGATCGATTAGAACAGATAGGACCATCAATACACAAAAATCTGAATGGTAACACCTACACAAATTGCTCTTTCGAACAAAAAATTCAAATAACAACACTACAGAATTTATACTCCTGCGTACCTATTCTAGACGAAATTGTTACAATCAATCCAATATCACTTTTTCTAAAATTGGTTGTTGATAGAAAGCCAGAGAATTAAATAGAATTTAAGAATTATTTTCAATATGAGTTATCACCATATCCAACATTGTTGTTTAAAGGAGGTGTCATAAAATCAGCACTAAAGTCAACATTGAAAACATTCATACTCATAATATATCACCAGTAAAAGAACCTGTATCAATCAAGATTGCTGATGGAGGCGCATTATTGTGGTGCTGCAATTGGAAAAAATAAGTTATTTAGTGAAATTTTTCAAAAACACATTGATATTTCTCTACACTTACAACTTGAAATAATTGTTTTTTATTGTTATCAGCCGTCCATTAAAGATAGTATCACCCAAAAGCGATCCGGTAAGATATCACAAACAGTTGAAATCAATGATCTCAATCGATGCCCAGCAGAAAGAAGTATTTTTCTAAGTAACTACAAAAACAAAAATGATTTTGTCAGGCTTTTAGCATTTAAGTTACAAAACAATGGTTTTAAAGTTATTTGTTGCCCCAGTGTTACATACACAAGTATTGTTAAGCTAGCGCTTGAAATTGACAACGTTGAGTCAGTCGCAATTTATTCGAATGGCTCTGATATTTTATGTCTATTGATACACCATGCACATACTGGAGCGCAACCTCAAGGCATCTTTTTAAAAACGTTGACACAAAATAAGGCTACAGATTAAAGAGTATGTTATAAAATTCAGAATGTTGTAAATACAAGTGGTGATACTCTTAAATTATTTATGTATTATATGCACACGCATTCACTGGGTGTGACACAACATCAGCAATCCATAACTTCGGCAAAACCATAATTTTTACGATGTTGAAAAAATCAAATGAATTGAAATCTACTGCAGATTTATTTTATCAGGAAAACATTTCTACTGATGATATTGGCAAGGGAGCTATTCGTTTTTTTGAGCTGCTTCATTCATCTTGTTTCAATCTACAGCAGATCAGGAAACATAAATAAAGTGTTGATCCTGCTCTATTACCACCATTACCAAGAACTGCATACTATCATGGTCTCAGAGTTACTGGGACTTACTCTTCATCTTCTAGCATAGAAGAACTTACTCTACAACTTTCAGCATGGAAGAACTTACTCTACATCTTCCAGCATAGAAGAACTTACTCTACATCTTCCGGCATCATCTGTTCTTATTTTATCAGCAAGGATATCATTTTTAAAGTTCTTAGTGGAGATGTCAAATTGCTGATAGTGTTCTGTGAGGAAATCTTTCTGTAACTTTGACTGCTTATCAAGACTGCTGCCCAGTTCAAATAAGACAATTTCATTAATTTCTAGTAGTTAAAATTAATTCTGATGATTTTGGTCTTAATGCTGTACCCTGAAATCGAAATTTCCTTTCCCAATCCCAGCATTATCCCAAATTTTTTAAATCCTAGATACCAAGCAAGAGATTTTAGGATCTGTACAGAAATCGTTTTCTCAAACAAGATTTTTAGAATTTGATTTCAACTTGGAATCAGCATTAATAGAAATGGGTTTGTACTTATTCTGTGGCTCGCGAAGGATAAATTAATAGTATTTCAAAATATCACCATTAGATGGAAGCTGTCTGAAGTTTTCTTAGCGGTTACTTCAATAGGTAAATATACCTCAACTTTTTGTGTGTTTTTTTCTTCTTCTGTCCCATTATCATCTATTTTTTAGCTGTTTTACCCATTTTCTATACAAAGTATCAAATAATTAGTTTTTTTTACTAGATTTATTAATAAATGTTAGACATCAATATTCTATAAAGTCTCAATCTATTTGCTATTCCCTCTTATATCACATTTTTATGTATAGCGCTACGGCTTTTGTAAGCGTTTACACAAGAGTTCCTTCGTGCTGAACATATATCTAAATGGAATTATTTATGTACCAATGATAAATAATGTGCATAGTGAATTATACCAACATTTAATTCTAGAGGGAATTATACCAATCGTTAAAAATGTTCATAGAAATAATGCCAATTGTTAATAATATCCGAAGGAATTATTTATGTACCAATTATTACATCATGTTAAAACATTGTACTAATACATGTAAAACATTGTTTTTAATACATGCATACCAGATAGTGTTGTTTGTAAGTGCGCAAAACAATAAAACTCAGAAATTAAAAACATTTAACACTTCTAGTCATTATAAAACTTAAAAAAAGATAATGGGGTTTTTTTAAGGCCTATAGAATGGGAATCTGTAGAGAACGCATTGAAATTAAAAAAAAAAAAGTGTTTATTTTGGGACACCCTGGGACATCTATCGTTGTCTACCTTTCTAAAACTTGATTTTCTTACACAAAAAAAAGGCATTGAATGGCACAAGTTTTTAAAGTTATGTAACAGAATAATATCTAATTAATTAGTTTTTTTGTTTTGAGTGTTTTAAAAAATGCGTATGCGTAGGGAAAAGGGGTTAATTATAATGATGTGTAAGGGACGGAAAGTGTCAGTTGTAAATATTGTTGCATACGTACGCAGAGCGGCGGTAGGTCTTGAAAAGTCTCTAGGTCCATACAAGATGCTAGGGTGAGTCCTAAATTAGTAGTTTTACTGCATATACACTTTATTGATACCCCTTAATACAAAATAATAAAGAAAGAAGCAGAGCCTTAGTTCGCCAAGAGTTGGGTATTGATAAGAGGGCTTTTTCTCGGGATTACGGTGAAATCGTGTCAACCAAAACATGTAAATCAAAACATATTTTACTAAATTAAAAAAAAAAAAATTACAGGCTGCCGTATCAATTAAGTTTTATCCATTTAAATTTATATTTTTTTAATTTTAGGACAAGCGCTCATACTTCAAACGACAAGAGAAACTGACGAAGCTTAGTTCTTAGATTCCCAAAGAAAATTCGAGTAAAAGTAGTTTAAGACTGTCTAATATAATTAAAAAAAATGTTTTTTTGTAATAATTTATTGCATAATTTATTTTATGAATTTTAAAAGCTATTTAAATTGTTTTTTTTTTTTTTTTTTCTTTTTTTTTTTAAATTAATTTCTCAATCCTTATAGTTGGGATTCTTATTTCATAGTTAGAATCCCGATTAGTCAGAAATTTAAATAAAAAGATAAAGTAAAACCTAACCAAAGTTTATAAATTATGGATCTTTTTAAAAAATTATTTAGGAGGCTTTGAATAGTTCGACTTCGAAGTTTTTCTTTCAAATTTTTGACTCATTCAAATTTTTCTTCAACCAATGTGCAAAACTTTATTAATATTAACCACTCATACCAAACCAGAAATTTTCCTCCAATATTCTTTAACTCTCAAATCAGTTAACACTTACAAATTTATTGATGTTTTAATCAACAGAGTAGTAGTATAGTGAGGGTTTGACGCCACTTTGAGGTTTTCTTTTTATGGTCTCCCTTAAGATTTTTTTTGTAAATCCCCAAATGGGAATCTGTAGAGAACACATTGAAATTTAAAAAAAAAAGTGTTTTTTTTGGGACACCCTGGGACACCTATCGTTGTCTATCTTTCTAAAACTTGATTTTCTTACTTTATTGGACTTCTAAGTTCAGAAAAATTTTTGTAAACCCCTTTGGAGAGCTTTTTGATACCCTCTACTTGATGTTTGCAAAAATCTTTTTCATCGGAAAAAACTTTTTCCCCCTATGGTTAAGTAGTATCAGACGGCCAATCCATGTAGGGACGGTTAACATTTTTTTTATTGATTGTACTCGTTAATTAAATTTTAATATAAAGTTTGAGAGAAGCGACCCCTATTGAACCCAGCAATAGCAACCATAACAAGGAACACAAAAATATCTATTTGTCCAGGACCAGCTATTCGAGAAATAAGTTTTTGGATTTCATTAGCCGTATTATCAAGCTTTAGACTTGATCCGCTTAAATGTTGATCAGAGTAGCTTCTGAAATCGAGTGCTAGAAATTGTTAGGTCCCTAAAAATTGTTAGGTCCCTAAGCAAAAACAGGTGCCACAGTCTAAAAACCATCTTTTATATTTAATATATTTGTTTCAATATTTACATTGCAAGCTGAACCGGCAAGACATATATTAAATTTTTCTACAAAGTGATAAAGTTGCATTTTGTTTAAAGAAAGACTGTCCATTAATAAAAGCATCGATTCTGATGATATTCATTATGTTTGATTTGAATCTGGTTGTCTTGCGAAAGCGGTAGATTGGGGAGCATAAATAAAAACATATTTTAACGAGTTGTATGCATTATTTACATAAAAAGCCATGAAGTTTAGATTGAATATCGTTGCACGCGTTGATGACGAACAATTTGCTCAAAAAGAAAGACCAAAACGTGAAACGCTACCGTAAGCTATTTATTTTGCAAGCTGCTCGTTTTCAAAAGCCTCATACTGCAGAGATCATTTAAAGCATGGTTGGAAGTAGCTGAAGTATCAATTGAAAAAATGACTTGACGGTCAGAGAAAACTATTTCATATTCGAGTTGATCTGAAAACGATAAAGAGTGAAACAGTCCTTGAGTATTAAAAATTTCAAAATCAAGAGGTATGCAGTATTTTGAACCAGCTTGGGTTAACCTTGCCCAAATGCAACAGGTATTGCTGCATTAGCTTCTTAAGAGAGTTAAGTTACCTTGATCATCTTTGTTGTCAATACCTTGCATTATTCTTTCTAGAAGAGCTCGAACTGATGGGGGTAAGAACAAATCTCAAACACTTCAATAATCTCTATAACGAAATGTGCTTTGAATTGCTTGACTTTGCATTCTTATTGTGAGTTTATAGACCAAGATTTGCTACAAGTTTTGCAATGAGGTTTGTAACTTCTAGTACAACATCGTAAAGCAAACGGAATGACCCTGGCACAACTATCATAGATGGTGACCAAGTTGGAAATCGAATTAAAAACGTTTGACCTGATGGATTTGCTAGTGTTGCTGAATTTAGTCCAATAAAGTACTATAAAGAGTCCAATAAAGTACTATAACTAAATTGAAGACTTGAAGCCATTTTCATAGAATTTTCATAGAAATAATGAAAATATGAAATTAATAAAGGATGGGGAACAATGTGATTTAGGGTTGGAAAATAAATATCGTTACAATTGTTTAGAAGATCTTAACAAAGCATATGTAAATGTTAGACTTTTTTCAAGCAAACTTAATAGCCAATTTTATTGAATTCGAGGACTTACTATGTACACTTTATTAAGATAATAGTTAGTTTAAGGACAAAAAGTTAGTTTAAGATGATAGGCTTAGTTTAAGGACAAAAATTGAGTAAAAATTACTTTTCTTTCTTGAGTAAAAATTACTTTTAGTCAGGAAAGATATACAATCCCTGCTGTAATTTTTGCTCTTAGTGCAATTATCAACTATTTTTATAATGAGTATAAGGAAGGGTTTATTTATAAACCTTTTAAAGATATTTCAAGTTAGATTCTCAAAACTAAAGATGTAAAAATGATTGATGCAATTTATTACACACTTGGAGGAGCAAGTCGATGCCCATTGACTGTTACTGACATTGAAAACCCTTTTATTTTCAATAAAGATTTCAGTTTAAAACCAAAGTATAACAGCATCTTTATAATTATAGTTTTAGGCAACCTTGTGTTTCTTAAGAATATACTCCAAGTGAGGATGCCAGTTGTATATTAGGGTGTACCAAAAAAAAATACCTCTCAATGTTTTCCCATTCTCTAAGGTCCAAATAGGCTAAAAAAAGAAAAAAAAAACTACTTTTGCTCTTGTAAAAGTGATAGCTATAAAATTTTATTTTTCAAAAAAAAATGCAGTTTTTACGAAAAAACTATGTATTTTGTTTAACTCTCTTAAAAATATATATTTTCACTTTAAATATTAAACGTTTATGAGTTCATCTTTGTTAGTTCTTTCTTTAGTTTTTTTCTATTGTCTCTGGCAACGAGCACGAGGCTCTGTTTCATGTCATCCGAGCTGTAGCTTCCAACAAAATCCTGGATATTTCTTTCAGCACAGTCATTAACATATTCAATCGATTTCAAAAACCTTTTAAATAGATCAAATGTTTCAGTGGCATCTCCCTTGAGTCACTTCTCCGCCTCTCCGAAAGGAATACCTGCTAACATAAACAAGATCCGACTCTGGAAACCTATCAGCTCAAATAATTTACTTGAACTGTTGATAACTGGCAGCTGTTGATAACTGTTAATAACTGGCTTTGGTTTCCCCATTTGAAACTGCTAGGGTATATCACACTTGACCAACTTTTCCAACATCTTTTTCTTTACCTTCTTGTCAACATCATCGTCAGCTAGGACCATTATAACTAACTGTTCTGTTAAGTACCAAACGTACCGCAGCATGCTGACAAGAAGAGCCTGCCCAAGTTTTGGATAATAGTCCTTTATTTCAAACGATGACTTGAAGGCAGCTAGGTCATTTGAAGGCGACTTGGCAACACATATGATATTAGGAACCAGGTTCGATAGCATATAGAAACAAAGAATTTTGCAGTCTTTACCATCTTCTTCTCTTCCTTATTCATCAACTGGGCTACCTTTTCAGTCATCCTCAGTGTCAGCAGGTAGAGAGTATCTGCCATGAACCTTTAGAAAAAATTATTATTAGTAGTTATATTAAAAAATATTAAAAAATGTACTCTCTTCTAATAATACAAATTATTGATAATATACTTTAACCATACCTGGCTTCGTTGCAGGCTCCAGGTTGATAAAAACAAAACCCCGTACTCCCCCCGTTCTCCTTTATAGAATATTAAGGAGAACGGGGGGACATTATCTAAACATCTTCTCCTTAATAGAATATGCCTAGTGGTCAGTACTTTTTTGCAAAACTCTAAGGCCTCCCTTGCTATGTTGTACAAGAATGATCCAACCTGTAGCTCATTCCAATCAAACCTAATTACCTCTTCCATCTTGTCAATCTCCTCCTTGATGCTTGGCCAGGCTATCTGAAGTCTTAAATATTGTCTCTCCTGGGCCCCTTTGTTTTTTCACCAGTAAGAGCCTCCATGAAATGTGAGATGTGTATCTCAAACATTTGTCGTCTGCAAAGAAACCAGAGAAACGGACTGTTGAGGATATTTGTCAGGGTGGTAATGGCACTAGCAGATATTTTAATGTTGGAAGCAGTAGTGTCACAGCATATGGCAAAGATCAGATCAACAATGCTGTAATATTTTAATAGATTTAAGATTACATATGCGTAATCAACTCCCTTGGAGCTTTGAGCTTGAACTGCTCCAAGTAGGATGTCATTTCTGTCGTCAATATTTGGTAATGTATCACTAACAGAAATCCTCTCAACAGTAACAGTAACATTAAGATTCTCCTTTATCTCTTTTATTTTTTTACTGTCGAAGTGCTGGACAAGACTCTTTTCCTTCAATGTTTCCATTATATCTTGCCTTATCTGGTCTCATAATATTCAAAATAGCTTTATTACCAATTTAATTAAATTTTTATTAACCCTATTATTTATTTCAATTATTTATTTTTACCTAGATCTTCAATCATCTTGAATCTCTTTCGATGAACAGAGCTTTTGGAAATTGCCTGTTTTATTGCATATTGCTGCAATGATTGCGGTTTGAGGTCGGATTCCAACCATATATTGAGCAGATACCACAGAAGGACAGTTCACTAGACCCTCAGGACTTATATTTCTAATCTAGTTAAATGCAGTTAAATTTAGTTTACTCAAATTTTATGCAAATAACTTTAGATTTTATAATAATCTTTTATTTACCTTGACTTTTACTGTAAAACCAAAGTTTTGAAGTAATTCATTGACATTATCTTCATTTGTGAAAACTGCAGCATCTGACTCGGATGCAGATGAGTTGATATCAGAATCATATGAAACCTTATTAGTAACTCTTTTCTTTTTATCTTTTTTCCTCTGTTGTAATCTTCATATTCTTCATTCTCTGCCAACGATCTGGTCTATTTTTAATAGATGTTTCATATTCTTTGTCTATTTATGTAGTTATATACATTTTTTGATCCTCTTTCTGGTCTAAAAAAAATGAATGTTTTCCGCCTCGGCATCCTAGGTACGAAAGCAATCTGAGTCATCAAACCTCGCTACAATATGTCAAAGAATTTGGTGCTCTCCTGAATGAACTCTCTCTGGATGTAAATCTACCAGTTCTAGAATCCTAGTTTAGTACTCTCAAATGGATTAGCTTGCAATACTTAGTATGGAGTTTCAAAATTTTATTTTTATATCATTAAGGGTAATGATAAAAAAAATCATTATATAAAGTTTCATAATTATCTAGGTATGGTTACTTTCTATAAATTATAGGGGAGAGTTGCCTTAATGGGAACAATTTAGGAATAAATATTTGTAAAAATTGATTTTCATCTTTACAGTGAAAATTTAAACAGTTAATTCAAAACTTATTATAGGATTAGTATTATACTTATTATAGGATTAATATTAAACTTATTATAGGATTAGTACCCTGATAAAATTAGTCTACAAACAAAAAATTGTATAAAGCTTCAACTGTTATGACGTTTTCTTAATTTATTGATTATAAATCACTAAGTAAAGTATTATAAGGTTTATGGTTGTTGCTGAGTATTTTTTTAAATTGCACTCGAACTATTTTTACAACCCTTTGATTTTATTACTGATTAGGTAAGGAAAACTTCAATGTTCCAATCAAAGAAACTTTCGACTATTTTTTTATATCATTACAATAACATGGTTGCGGCATCTTATAAGATAAGTTCATATTGTTATTTTGCATTTTAAATCTCATCAAATTAAACACAAAAACGGTATAACCTATAACACCATAGTTTACCCAGCGCAATCAATATAGTGTGAACACAAAATTAGATCACTGAAAAAAAATGACGCAAAAAATCTTTAAATCAATGGTGCAAACGCATTTTTTAAGGAATAACTTTCATAGAGTCAAAACGTTGAAAATAATGCGTTCTACTAAAAAAATGCAAAATTTAGCCATAGTTCTTTTTTTTTTCAAAAAAAAAAAATGCAAGGGTTCCAATTAAGGCGCTGTTCCAATTTCGCTACTAGTGGAATTTTGTTCAAAAACATGCATATTTAGAGTAAGGTTGAACAATAGTAAAAAACGTAACATGCCAAGTAGCCGATGGTCAATTAAAAAGTTAAATTTAACTATTTGTTTTTGGATTATTGTTATTTAACTAAATACAAGACTATCGTACAATGGTTGTTTATTCCTTTGTTAGTACTTGAGAATTTTTATAAAAAAAAATGTGATGTGTATTCTTGTATACAGGAATTCTTAAAAGTATCTTTTGACTTTCTTACAAAAAAACGTTTTCCTAAGCTTAAGCATATTTTTGAATCTGCTTATTCAAAATTTTAATAAGTTTGTTTCAAAAATATGCTTATAAAAACAAATGTATCAGACTATTAATAACTTTATTCAACCTAAACATCGTTATTAACTTCATTAAAAATAAAATAAATTTCTCTATATTTTAATTCAACATTGATGTACCGGACAATTATTTTCAAAAAAATCAATATTTTTGAATTTTACAGCTATCACTTTCTGGCAACGAATTTTTTTTTCTTTTGATTTTAAGCCTCAGTGGACTTCAAAGTATGGGAAAACGTTGAGAGGTATCCTGGGACGGAAAAAAAGTTCGTTTTTGGTACACCCTTTTATATAGGTCTTTTAAATATTTCTGTCTAATGTGCTACTGCTTGCTGTGGTGTAAATACACTAATGTTATATTGTACGGATATTTTGACGAGAGCTTTATTTAGATTTCATTGTATTATACTGTTTTAATGACTTATGAATTATGACTTTTGATAAAATTACTTTTGAAAAATCTTATCAAATTGCAACATTAAATTCATTTTTAATTTTTAAAAAAATTAGAAATATATTTAATATTGATTCAGAAAAAAACAATAAGGCGTGGGAGTATCATTATGATCCAAGAAGTTCAATAAAGAAAGACAGGTGATTATTATACTATTAATTTAGCGGTAGTTCAAATTTCTGATCAATCAGATGGTCTTACAAAAAGTGGCAATTTATTAGCAAATTACTTTGGGAATATGCTTTATGCTTTTTCTCAGGGCAGCTGGATGTTCGAAGTTCAATAACTGGCCAAAATGTTTTTTCATCTCAATCGGTTAATGCTTTAAAAACATAAATTAAACGTCCTATTGACTTAAATGCTGATATTAATACTTATCAAACTATAATGCAAAGGGCATCTCGCCCTACTGATTTTACTCTTTAAGGAGAACTACACATGATTCCAAGTGATCTTAGCCTTAAAATAAATAAATTGATTTTAACAATTAATTGTTTTTTGCTCCAATTGGAGCTTCTTTCGAGTTGACAGATGTAAATAAAATAAAAAGTCCAACGAACACAAATCCAACGGGTCCAACTGAGATAAAACTAACTAAGACAAAGCTAACTGAGACAAAAACAACGGACGCAAAACTGATTGAGACAAAAGCAACAAATGAATGTATTAACACTAAGAACCATAGAGAGGAGCTTACAGCTCTTGTTGCTGCTGGGGGCATAGACATTTCAATTTATTATGCTCTTACCTATATATTTGTAATAAAATACAAAATTGCCTCAAACATTAGAGACATCAATTTATTCAGAAATTGCTCTGGAACATACGGTATGACAAGCAGGACCAAAATCCCCAAGAATTTCTATTGGTCTTTTAGAATGTGAAAAATTGGCAAGTAACACAGCAACTTATCATGGATCTCCAAAACGAATACTTGAAATTATGCGCTTTGAAATTGAGGGAACAATTACTTATCAAATTTGGGAGCCAAATATTTTGAGTTAGCACGTTCTTCAACCTTATCAAGTGATTGATCAACTTCAATTTAAGTTTTAGAAACCCCCCGGTGGTTCCCACCGAGCCGATGGAACAGTTTCTCTGTAGCTCTTTTTGTTTTTTAAACTAGACAAAAGCCTTAATGCAAATTAAAGAATAAACATAATATACAATTAGTAAAAGAGAAATTGCTGAAATAATACTACAATAAGTACCTGAAAATCCAAACACATGGCGCTTTAATATAACATTAACATGGATTCAACACATCACTTCTAATTTAAACAACTTTTGCAATAAAAGCAAAAAGCGCTAAAACAATTTCTAAACGTTTTAAGCATAGCTGCTAGCAATTCTGATAAAACAGGTAGGTGTGGTTGCTGGGTGTCTTGTGGAAAAAGGTGTTGACGTTCCTGTTGGTATAGCTCTTGCTGGAGCCGTGTCCCACTCAGCTTTAAGGTAGCTGTAAGAGGTGCAATGATAGGGTTTTTCTGATGATGAAAAAGAATGATAATAATTCTAGAGAGATCAAACCGTGATCAGAAGCACCTAAGGGTGAATGTAGGAAAACTGAGCACTGACTAAGAATAGAGTCAAGACATAAGTCGATTAGAGAAGGTAAATGATTCGGATTATCTGGATAGTAAGTTGGAAAGTTGACTATTTGAGTGAGAATTGAGAAAGTTAAAAGTTGTGGACCTAATGTCTGCACAATCATTGACACTAGAACTAATATATTCAGTAAAATGAGTATTAAAGTCATCAACAACAACGACTGAAGGATAAAAAAAAAGTGTCATTTTGATCAGAAATAATATCAAAAAGAGTCTTAAGATAAAGGAAAACGGTATAAAACAAAGAGAAAGGCGATAGAATAAAGTGGTGATAAAAAAAAGCACATAGAAGAGTAATCTGTGGTTTCAAATCTAGTTACCAGAAAAATGGGTTAATTTTAACGAATGTAAATGCCAAGGCCAAGCATGTAACTATTTGTGTCTTTACAAGTTAATGGAAGATAACCATCAACACTAAGATCACAAGATAAGACAGCCAAACTCATATTAGTCTCACAAAGAGCAAGTATGTCTGGTGAACTTTGCAAAAGTTTTCTGGTGAACTTTGAAAAAGTTGTCTGGTGAACATTGCAAAAGTTAAGACTCAACAAAGGAAAAATTACTTTAAAAACCACGAATATTAGTAAATGGTAGGTTTAATGAACTTGGTGATAACGATGGTTTTATTTTATTGAAACATTTGTATCATAGTGTTGAACTAATATCTAATACAAGCTAAATTTCAACTTTACAGGAATTTGCTTTAGTATGTATAAATGCAAAACGTTTATTCTATTCATCTCCTGTTAAGACAATATATTATTGATCAGATACTGTTAACCTAATATCCTGTATATCAGAATATTGTAATTTGTTAAACTCTATATTTTAGATTTAATAGATAGATAGTCAACATAAATGATTGAGGCCTTTATTGCAATGATGGTTTAATAGTAATGCGTAAAATATTTGGTCCACAGCAAATTAGAAAAAATAACATAAAATGTTTTTAAAATATTGGTTTTCAAATTTAAATATAAACATAAAACTGTAAGTCACATTTAACTCATTTGAAAATAAACTTTTCAAAAAACCAAACGATGACTTATTATATACTAATATTAACTTAAAACATCAACTCCAAATTCTAAAACAAATCCCAATTTCAATTATTAACAGGCTAAACCAAAAACCCAATTATAAAAATGTATTCAATTCCTCAATACTTATTTATCAAGATGCTCTTAAAAAAAGTAGATTTCAAAATTTTGAACTTAAATTTGACCCTGACAAAAAGTATGCAAGAACTAGAAATAAAATTTAGTTCAACTCCCCCCGCCCCCCACCCCTCATATAGTAAAATATCTCCACTAACATAGAAAAAGTGTTTTTAAAATTGGCGGGTAAACACATCTTTTAATAAATTACATAAAATATTTAATCGAAATACAATTAAAGTTAGCTGCAGTTGAACAAAAAATGTGGAAAGAATTATAAAAAGTCATAATAACATTTTTTTAAGCAAAAAAGAAACTTTATATAAAAAAATTACAAAAACTGTATTGGTAAATAAAAGTTCATAATCCAATCGTCCAATGAGAAAAAAATGTTTATCAAAACACGCGGCATAAAAATGTGTTGTTTCCTCTTTTAAGGGGGATCATTCTACACGCCACCTTTATTTAAAGAATAAACTATTTAGAAATGATTAGGCCATATAGTCAATAATACTAAAAAAAGTTTTTTTCTTTTTCTAGACTTGCTTGAAAAGTATTAAAAACACAAATTTTTATAAATTATTGTAAAATATTATAAAATATTAAACTAAATAAAAATTCATATTAAAACTTATTGTTCCTATGATTATTAAATTTTTGTAACTGTTTTACAAACCAATCGGCTTCATTAAAAAAAATTGTGACTACAGCCTTCTCTCAACTTTTTAAATACGAAACCATGAAAAACATAATCACTGCTTGGAGAAACAATTGAGTACGGTACAAGCAGGGATGGATTGTTACATCCCACTCACAAGGCAAGCACTCTATCCCTATACCAATAATATATATGTATACCAATATATATATATATATATATATATATACCAATATATATATATATATATATACCAATATATATATATATATATACCAATATATATATATATATATACATATATATATATATATATATATATATATATATATATATATATATATATATATATATATATATATATATATATATATATACATATATGTGTGTGTGTGTTTGTGTGTATATGTGCATGCATGTATACATATACAGTTAACACTTAGAGAATGTACAAACTCTTGGCATCTGAGCAAAGAAGTTGAAACTCTAGTTCAAACCATTATTTGAAAAAGCAAGAAGTAGTCCAGAGTTGTAGTTTGATTTAGGCAAACTAGCTCACTACGTTATGATATAGTAATTTAATATTATAATTTTAAAAAAACTTTTGCATGATGATGCATTGAATAATGTAATATTATTAATTAAAAAAATTTAATCTAAAAAAGTAATGAAAATTTATACTCACTGCTTATGTCATTTTTTTTTAGATTTATTTTAATCCATAAAGTATATAAACTAAAAAATAATCATATTAAACTGCCAAATCTAATGATCAATAACACTAAAATTAAAAGAGAAACTTCAGTAAACTTTTTGGTCGTAATATTAGATGAACATTTATGTTGGACTGAACATATAAAAAGTATCGAGAAAATAACATCTAAAATTATTGCCATAATATTTAGTGCTAAACCATTTCTAAACAACAAGCCTTTAAAAAGTTTAAATTTTTCTTTCCTTTATTGATTTCAGATTTAATGTAATATTGCATGAGCAAAAAATTGTACAGTAAACAAAAAAACATTTTAGTCCGATTTTGATAAAGTAGTTTATAAAAACCCGACAAAATTTTTAGATAAATATCTACATAGTCAAATATATATATATATATATATATATATATATATATATATATATATATATATATATATATATATATATATATATATATATATATATATATATATATATATATATATATATATATTAAAAATAACGTTAAAAATTAAAAAAGTTAAAAGTTAAAAATGAATCGAAACAGGTGTTATTACTAATGGACTTTAGCATATCCGATTTAAATGCTTCTTTTAAACTTAAACTCAATTATATAAAATATATCACAGAATGTATCAACTTTTTTTTACATTATTTCAGTTAAGGTGTTACCTCTCGAATGTTATTGTTGAAATCTACTCTGAGTTCTTGATTATTATTATATTTCACAAATTGGTTTTGAGGTATATATGTATATTACAGCTTTTATAAATTTAGTACTCTTTAGTATTTAATTTTTCGTTTTTTACTAGAATATTACTTTTTACATTACTGTCTTTAAAAATTTTCCTCAACCAAAAACTAGTTTATACTTTACTTTTATACTTTTCAAAAAATAAGTTGTAAAATATACGTTTATTTTATGGCTCTTTAGAGCTGTCCAGGATTAGTATGAAGTGTCAAAACGTCGTGAAGTGAAGCTTTCCCCATTATACTATCAAAATCACGTCTAAAAATAATTTTTACAGATTTTTGATAAGTGATCCTGAGGTCCCTCAAAACCTCGGAATCTGAATCGCTTTTTTAGAGCAAAAATTAAAATCTTTTACATAATAAAATGTTATAATTCTATAAATAAAACAACATAATTTAAACAAAATCATGTTTAATATAAAGGTATTCAGATCTACAAAAAAAAAAAAAAAAAAAATTAATGTTACATTTAACATTTCAACTTAAAAAAAATAAAATGACCAAATATATGAAAATGCAAGAACTTTACACTCGTTGTAATGATTGTAGCAAAATCCGAGATTAACTTGACACCACGCTCCGTTGCATTGTTGACAACTTTAATTGTACAAACAAATTATTCTGCAACTCTAAAAGCCTGGTCTGAATTCCACCGCTCCACTGGTTTGGAAAGCCAACCAGTGCTCACTTTTAAAATGTGTAATAATGAATGAGATTCAGGGCCAATCAAACTTGTCAAAGTTTGATTGTCTCATCTTTCTAGCATATATGTTGTTGGCCATCCAATGTGCTTGATGCATCCCCCCTGGTTTGAGAAAGTGGGCGCCACGTGGGGTAGTTTCACCCAAGATTATCAGATTGTTTTCAGCAGATTCACGATAATCATCTCTTAGAAAAGTTGTAAAATCCTTGCAAGATAGCATGTCTGTAAGTTCTTTGACAACTTTATGTTTTATGTTTAACAACCATTAGTTTTCAGTTTTCAGAACTTGTATTGCTTGAACTTTATCTAAGTTTGACCATACATCTTTAAATTTTGCAAACAGTTTGTTTTCCGGGCGTAAAATGTCATTAAATAATAATATCCATACAGCACTAACAACAAATTTTAAAATGTGATGACGACGGGTTAGATAGAGTAACTTTTTATCTAGATTTGCCTCCATTAACTTAGCAGCTCCTTTATGTATACAACTATTGCTAGCTGTTGTATCAAATACTAGAGCTACAACTCTGTCTGACAGGTTACAAACTTGTATCAGATCAAGCGTTGCTTCAGCTTAAATTGCTCCTTGGGAGTTAGCTAAAGAAGGTACACCTAATTATTTCCCTTCCTTGTATTCGGGAGCTTCAGAAATAAGAATTGCAAGTCGTTCATATGTTTCTCCCAGCATATCTTTTAAAAGTTTACCATTCCAATGCAAAACACTCTATTGGGGAGGGCTATGTTTCACTGTCTCCGTGACACTTTCTACACTCTTTTGACAATTGAACATTCTTGTTCTCCAAGTTGTAGATCTTGTAGATCTCAAGTTGTAGATCTCAAAGTCTTCAAGATTACCTTCTGCAGTTATCAATGTTGATACAAACATTGTCGTTTGATTGTCTGAAAACTTGAGACAATCTCCAGCACTGGTTATCTGGTCAAATTGCATTATTTTCCTAGGTAGCTTAAGAGTTACATATTTACCTTAATCTAATTTTGTTGTTTCTTGTTGTAGATTTGTTTCAAAATCAGGATCAAAATCAGCTCGGTCATTTTCATTAAATTATGTCTCAGAATCATATTCTAGCAGAACAGCCACTCCTTTGACCTGTTTTTCTCTAAAAATATCCAACCTGTACTGTTCACTTTCAGTAATTTTTGCTTCACGTGCTTGTCTTGGAAGTTTATTTCGGTTTTGGTTTCAAAAATTTTATTATATCATCCATACATGCCCTTCTTTCCTATTGTTGATCCAAATAAAAGTCGATATCATCTTGTTTTTTTCTTTCTGACAAAAATCTTAGTTTCCTTATTTCATCTACGGCATCAGGTGCACCAATGTTAAAAAGAGAATCAAATCATTCAATAAAATTTGCTCTCTTGCTTTTAGGGTCAGTTGTTCTTCCTGTATTTTTTATCAAACTCTCCCATTTATTCCAAAGTTTCTTAACATCAAACATGGAATTCTGTCTGTATTTAATTTTTATGTGTGCTGTATTTCAAAAAACAAGGACTGCATCAACCACATCATAAGCAATATACTCATTCTTCACTTTATTTTTAATATTTTCTGGATCGTTCCTTAGAAATAAAACATATTTCATAATTTGCCTACAATCAGGCAGTTTGGCCCCATTAATTGATGTTGAAGGGTGACCAATTACCCAAAAATCAGTTTGCTTTTTTGCCACAGGTCTGCTTGGAGTTCCTTTATCTGAGCTAGAAGTACCTTAACAAAAGGGATTCTCTTTTTGTTCTTTAGACTTTTTGTCTTCAGTACTTCGCATTTGGTTATGGATCGCGCTTTTTACTAATTCAAGTCAACATTTTTCCAATATCTTCATTGATAAAATTAAATTTATTCTTTCATTAAACAGTATCAAAACTCGAATAATACAACTAAAAGTCACTGAAAATTAATCAAAAATTTTTAGAAATGATTCTTTGATTATTGCAATTCTAAAAAAAAAAAATGCAATTTATGTAAAAAATGGGGAATATGTTCAGAGGCCTTGAGGGATCTCAGGATCACTTATCAAAAATCTGTAAAAATTATTTTTATACATTGTATTAATAGTATAATGGGAAAAATTTCACTTCACGACGTTTTGACACTTCATACTAATTCTGGACAACCCTAATAGCTCTTGTAAATATGTGCTCTTTAATTAATTAATTAATTATACATTTTATTTTTCAATATTTCTTGTTTACTTGATTGTTACTCTTAAGATGAATCTTTTTTGAAATATAGAATTTTTTCAGAAAAATTTTTTATAGGAAAAATACATTTTTATTTTTTAAATCTCTTAACAATATTTTTTATTCTAGACAGTTCCTTAAACTATAAATAAAAATTAAAATACTATAGTTATAAATTAAAAAATATAAATAAGTTTTAATATACGATTTCATGTCATCCTATCAACACAAAAATGCTATATTAAAATTTATTTTGCATTTGACCGATTTCTACAAGTTTTATTATTTTATTCAACGCATATTTGTGTCTATAAATACACATGCAAACACATACAAGTGTGATGTCTTAAAAAAGTTACACTCAAAATAATATTTTTCTTTACTTTTTCTTCTGTTGAAAATAATGCTACCCTAAATGACATTTGCATTTCTTTTGCACCTACTGAAAAATATTATAAAGCAAATAGTTAAATCAGTTTGGTACCTAATTTATGTTTTTCCAATTATTTTTAGCAGATTTCTTTGGAATTAAATGTCTTATTTTTTTTAAGTAGCATTAGGCAAACATTTCTTTGTTGCTGTTTTTTTCAGAAACATATTTAAAAATATTTATTGCAATATTAATATTGCAATAAACATTTTTAGTAAATCAATTGATTCACTTGTGGGACGTTGTAAAATATTTAGTCCCTTAAAAATATTTAGTCCCTCAAATTCACAAATCTAAGTGAATCAATTGATTCACTTAGATTTTATGTAATTAAGCCTATATGGATGAAAATATGCAAACTCAAACTTTTAATAAGTTCATATGTTTTATTCATATTGATTTTATTGTTTATTATTTCTACAGGTGTATCTTTTTTTTAAACTTTTAAAAACTGAAGTTAACTTTATTGACTAGATTTTACGTATTCAAGACTTTTTTTTTTAAATAATACTTTCTTTTTTTCCTGAAACTCGTTTTCCTAACAACCCTAATCATTTACCTTCACTCCTTGACTTATGTCTTGTCTCTGACCCTAGCTTATGTTCAGTTTCTCCCTTTTCTCCCTTAGGTGGTTCTGACCATGCAATGATCTCTATAAATCTTTCTTCTCGTACTTCTTTTTTGGGCTCACCTTATCATCGCACCACCTACTACTACCCTAAAGCTGACTGGGATTCCTTTCGTGATTTTTTTCGTGATGGTCCTTGGGCTGATGTTTTTTCTCTCTCAGCTGACAAATGCGCCTCCTACGTAACCTCCTGGATTCAGGCTGGAATGGAAGCTTTTATTCCTTCTCGTCGGTTTCAAGTCAAGCCTCATTCTACTCCATGGTTTTCTCCTTCTTGTGCGGCTGCTATATCCAATCGTTATCTGCTATATCCAATCGTAATTTTTCATCTTTTTCAAAAGAACAACTCTCTTGAGAACAAACGGCTATTTATTATTGCAAGAAATTGATATAAAAAGGTGCTTTCTGATGCTAAACTCCATTATTATCAGTTCACTAAATCTCGCATCTTATCGCAGAAGTTAGGCTCTAAAGACTTTTGGAAAATCTTCAACAGCATTGTTAACAAGGGTAGATCTAACATTCCATCTCTCATTCATGGGACTGATCTTATTACCTCTCCCAAGGATAAGGTAGAACTATTTGCAAAGAACTTTTCTTCTAATTCCACTCTTGAATCTTATGGACATTCTCTTCCTTACATTCCAGTCAAACAGGTTGACCCATTGTTAGACATTCAAATCACTCCGGCTTCTGTTGCTAAAGTCATATCTCAATTAAACTCGTCTACAGCTTGTGGTCCAGACAACATTCCTGTCACAGTCTTGCAGAATTGTTCTCCAGAACTTTCTTCAATTCTCTCTAAACTATTTAACAAGTGTTTGACTGAGTCTTGTTTTCCTACTTGTTGGAAAATGGCATCCGTGGTTCCAATATTCAAAAACTCTGGAGAAAATTCTGACCCCTCCAATTATCGTCCGATCAGTCTTCTTTCTGTTATTAGCAAGGTCTTTGAGTCTTTAATCAACAAATTCCTCACATCTCATCTTGAGTCAAATAAACTGCTGTCAGACAATCAATACGGTTTTCGATCCTCTCGCTCTACGGCCGACTTGTTAACTGCTGTAACTGAAAGATTTTATCGTGCATTAGATGGAGGCGGTGAGGCTAGGGCTATTGCTCTCGACATATCTAAAGCTTTCGACAAAGTTTGACATGCTGGTCTTCTCCATAAGCTTGCTTCATATGGTGTTTCTGGGAAAGTTTTTGAGATTATCAAATCATTTCTTTCTGACCGGTTTATTAAAGTCATCCTTGAAGGCCAACACTCTTCTTTATTTCCAGTAACTTCTGGGGTTCCCCAAGGTTCCATCCTGGGCCCTGTTTTGTTTCTTATCTACATAAACAATCTTCCTGACAACCTTTCATCTAAAGTAGCTCTTTTTGCTGATGACTCAACTTTATACTCCTGTCTTGACAAAAAGTCTTCTCTTTTCGATCGCCTAGAACAAGCAGCTGATCTTGAATCTGATCTCACTTCAGTAATAGATTGGGGTTTACAGTGGCTTGTGAATTTCAACTCTAAAAAAACCCAATTGCTTACTGCAAACAACTACCGTAATATGGTCAACATTCCTATATTAATGAATGGCAATCCTCTTACTGAGTCGTCCTCTTTACGTCTTCTTGGATTATCGCTTACTACTGACCTTTCATGGAAACCATATATACAATCGATTGCTAAATTAGCTTCTGCTAAGGTTGCTTCTCTTTATCGTGCTCGCCATTTCCTTACTTCTGATTCCATTCTCTACCTCTACAAATCTCTTATTCGTCCCTGTATGGAATACTGTTGTCATATTTGGGCTGGTTTTTCTAACGATTCACTTTCTCTTCTTGACAAGGTCCAAAAACGCATTGTAAATGTTGTTGGACCTGGACTATCTGCTAAGCTTGAACCTCTTTCCCATCGTCGTAAAGTTGCATCTCTTTCTCTTTTCTACAGATACTATCATGGTCACTGCTAAAAGGAGTTATCATCTCTAGTTCCATCAACTAAAATTCATTCTCGTTTTACTCGTCATTCAGCTAAGTCTCATTCGTTTACTGTATCTGTCCCTGCATGCTCTAAAAACTTTTATTCATCTAGTTTTTTTCCCCGCACTTCAATCCTTTGGAACTCTCTCCCATCTTCATGTTTTCCTGACTCATACAACCTTCAACTTTTCAAGTCTTCTGTCAACCGTTTCCTTGCTCTATAACTCTGTTATTTTTTTTTCCTAGTAACTCCCAACTTAATAGTGGTTGCTTGCAGCCTTGTTAGGAGTGAATGCAAATAAAAAAAAAAAAAAAATTTATTATTTTATTTGTTAATTACTCAATTACTTGTTTTGGATTTGTTGCCAAAAAATTTTTTTTTAATTTTTAAATTACACCTTTTGTTTTAAACTTTAGCTTCATTGACATCAGATGAGTTGGTAAGTTTATAAGCTATTTCTTTATCAACTGCAGTGCCGGATCAAGGGGGGCTATAGTCCCGGGCCCCGCAAATTTAGGGGCCCCAAAAAATTTTAGAGGACCTTTTTTTTTTTATTATTTTGTAGTCATTTTTAGGCTCTGACCCATAAAAAGGCCTCCAAAAATAGCCCCGGGTCCCAAGAAGTCTTAATTCGCCACTGATCAGCTGTTTATACTCCTCTTCATTAAAGCTTTTTTTATAATTACACCTTTTTTTTTCTTTCAATTTAATCAACATCTACAACAATAAGTTAAAAAAAAAAATTTATATATTTAATATATCTCTGTATAGAGTTAATGCCCTCTGTAAAGAGTTAATGCCTAAGTTATTTTGATCAACTTTTTTACTTTTAGAATTGTCGACATCTGCTACGGCTGGTAAGATTTAAAACTTATTTTTTATAGTGGATAAAATTGTTGGTGGAAACGAAGAATTTTCTGTTCTTTGCATCATTTTTTACCATAAGCTTTGTCTACATTGAGTACAGTTAATACATTAATACTTTATCATTTATAAATTGTTTAACACTTAACTGTTTGATTATTTTTAAGTCATAACTCCAATAATTCTAATGTTTCCTTTTTGTTTTGATACTGAATTACTATTTCAACAGTTTTTGAGATTTCTCAAGTATCCGAATCACATAATTTTTGAGATTATTCATAAGAAAATAAACATGCTGATGCTTCTAAAGGTAATTTAATACAAAAGATATCATTTTTGTTGTCTTAACGTTTACTACTTCAATACGTAGAGTACTTTATCTTTTGTTATTGTTTAAATCATTTTACAACATTTTCTAATATTTAATTTTTTAACAATGTTTTCATTGTATACTTAGTCATCAAAGTTGTGGCCCATTTGAATAGGGCAATTTGCCCATTTTGTTTATGCAGAACTTAATGGTCGCTGCTTATTTACTTACTGAAGTCAAATTCAAGGTGTTTTATTTCGGTATACAGTTTTCTTGTTAATTTTAGTCCAATCCTCACAGGCCGCCACTTTTAAGTTTGAATGTTATAATTTTTGGATATGAGGTAAAAAATCAAAGAAGTATGCTTTGGTTTAATTCATATATTTTTGATCTCAAGTTCTCAACAAACGTTGTTAGTAAACTTAAAACTGTTACTTTTTAATTTATGGTAAGATTTATTTATTTTTAAGATTTATTGCCAATATCATTTTTTTTTGGAAAACATCCGTTTTGTTTCTAATTCAATAGCTTAAATAGCTTAATACACCTACAACTGCTGTTAAGTTTAAAAATCAATTTTTTTTCAGCTGCGCATTGATTTAATCCCATTTTCAACGTTTTGTTTGTTTGTCTGTTTATTGCATCTTTTTATAAGTTTAGTTTCATCTTCATCCTCCACAGTTAGTAAGTTTAAAAATTATTACTTTTTAACCTATGTATAGATGCCAAAATTAAATTTTTTTCATTGATTGTTTTTTTTTATTTCGTTAGTTACATCTTTTTTCTCTTAACCTACATCGACATCTACTTCAGATGTCGATGTCATTTCTTTATCAACTAATTACAGTCTATTTGTTCAAACTATGCAATAGATTTAATATCAATTCAATTTTTTTTTATGTTATTTACAGAGTTCTTTTTACTTTTAGTTTCATCAAGATCTGGCACAGTAAGTTTACTTTGTTTACTGTGTATAAATCTAGAATTTTTTTTTTTAATTGCTACATCTTTTTTAACTTTAGTTTCATCTAATTCTGTCATAGTTGGTATTAGATCTAGACAACAATATAATAAAACTTGAAAGCAGCTTGAAGATTTATATGGTATGATGTCTGAAAAAATTGTTGGCAGAAAACTCTCTCAAGAATAGTATGATACTGACCATTTAAAGTCTATCATTTTTGATGATAAAGTGAAAAAGTAAACAATAGACAACTTTACAGAATTTACACTATTTCTTACTGAAAACAAGATGAAACTGATATTGAAAATGTTAAGAATAAGATGAAAAAAACTCAGCTAGCGGCTGATGTTGTATTAGGGGAATTATTATTTCCTTTGTTAGAATATGAAATAATGCAATAATGCTTGAAAAATAAGATCTGCAAATTTTGGGGCTTGCAAACAGGTACAGCAAATTTTAGGGCTTGCAAATGGGTACCGCAAATTTTGTGGCTTGCAAAATAAGTACAAGAAAGTTTTGTTGCTTGAAAAAAGATGCAGCAAGTTTTGTTGCTTGCAAACAAGTAGGGCAAGTTTTGCGGCTTGCTAATTGTTACAGCAAGTTTTGCCGTTTGCGAATTTTTTCGATAGACAGCTCTGCCTTACCTTCACGTGGTGTCTATTGTTGAAAATAATATATTTTAGTTCATTAATAGAATTCCGTTTTAACCGATTAGTTTAAATTAGGGATGTACCGAAGCTTCGGCTTCGGCTTCGGCAATTTTGCCGAAGCTTCGGTTCGGCCGAAGCCAGGTCAATTTTTTGCCAAATCTTTGGCTTCGGCAAAATATTTTAAGTAATAAAAGTTCTATGCTACTGTTGGACAAGTTATAAAAAATACGCTAATTGCCAGTATCTAATTAAGTTATAAATTCAGGACTACCGAGTTAAAGTTGGAATCTATACCATATACTTAGTATTATTTACTCCCAAGTGTTTTTTTATGGAGGGGATAATAATAAATAAGTAAAAATATTTTTAAAATAATAATAAAATTAGGGAAGGTCCTCATACACTTTGAAAGCTTCCAAGTGTGACTTTAGATGAACTGAATCAGCATTTTTATGCAGAATAAAAATCTTATAATTTAAAGCAAATTAAAAGTTTTTAAAACCTTAATTTGTATTATGTAACGAACTCATATTAATTATTGTGTGGGATTACCGCAAATAGAACAAAATTAGGTTTCAACATTTAACCTATAAACCTTAGTAACCTCTCTTTAAAGAAGATTAAAGATACGTGGCTTCTATTTTAAATTGTGTGTATATTTAATTTTTTAAAATTTTATTTAACCATATTAATAAAAATTTACAAATTTTCATAGTAAATTTACAGAAATTTATAAGGTGTCACTTATATAGATACAAACTAGTCAATGGAGTGACACATAAAAAACGTAAAGTTCTCAACAACAAAAAGGAAGAAAAGCAAATGAAATATAAATGAGGAGAATAAAAAAAGAATAAATAAAATTTTATTTAAAATAAATTAAAGGTTAAAGCTTTGATTACTTTGAGCTCTTATATTTATCATCAAAATTTATTTAAATTAAATAAACAATTTTAATCAAATAAATATCAGCCTGCCCAGTCCCTGTTTATTTATAAATATAAAGTAAATAATAATATAATTATAAATAAAAAATTTATAAAGTATTCTATTTATTATTTTATTTAAAGCTCACTCTATAGAGTTGAAGCTTTTATCACAGATAGTTAATATTTGATTTCAAATACTGATGCAGATTTATCCATTACAGAGACAGAAGAAGAATGAATAGTAAGATTTCAGAGTGTAAAAGAGTAAAAGAAGCTAAAGAAAATGTTATGTAGTGTAATGTTAAAAATGATAAAAAAAAAAAAAAAATACTTAAAAGTATGTAAAAAAGAAGTTAGAGAGAAATCTATCATTTGTACTTTTTTTTAGCAATAGGTTCACAACAGTTGTAGTGGAATACAAAATAGTTTTAACTTGGGTTTTTTTTTAGTTCAGAAACTGTTCGTTTAATGAAAACAGAGAAGTAGAAAAAAGATATTGAAATAAATAGCAATAAAAAGATAAAGTGTGTTTGTAAAATTTTTTATGTTGTAGATACAACTAGATCAGCTAAGAGTGTTTATTTAAAGAAAGAGTGATCAAGTGCAAAAGATAAATTTGCTCTAGTAATGTTCAGAGATTTTTATCCACTTCTATTAACAAAAGGTGCATTAAAAATAAAAATAAAATATACAGCACATTAAAAGATGCTATATGACATTAATATGGTTTGCACACAGAAAAAGTAGAACTAGAAGTAGAAAGATTTTGGGAGAATGTTTCAAAAAAGTTCAAGTTTAAAAAAAAAAACGCTCGGTGCGGTCAAGTATCAGAAACGACATAATGAGAAACTTTCTAACAGGGGCGCTGAGAGCTTTTGCCCTGCCTGGGACAGCAACCCTGACTGGCGTCCTCATTTTTATACAATTTTTTTTTAGTCAAGGACCTTAGTTTTGGTACCTTTTTTGTTTTACACCCCTGCTGATCTAAATGCTGATTAAATTTTTAGCGTATATAGTGCCGAAGCTTCGGCTTCGTCAAAGTGGCTTCGGCCGAAGCTTCGGCTTCGGCAAAATTTTAGCTTCGGTACATCCCTAGTTTAATCAGAGTTTCAACCATATGGGTAATTATTACCTTAATGTAATTAATATGGAAAGTTAGAAAACAATGTTATTGTTTTTGGAAAACTTCAAAAGAAAAGGAAGCTTGATACTAAAAACCATTAAGAGTACACTCCAAGTTGAATAATGATCTATATAGAGAAATAAGCGTAAATAAAAATATAATCTAAACAACTTTTTACTTTAAACCTAAGCAGCCCTGCCCGAAGCAGCCGGTTTTAGTAGAACTAACAACAACACAAAGTAGAAATTTTGAAAGCTGCTAAAAAGTTTAAGAATAATTTTCAAAAAGTGTACATTAATATAGATCAAACCCAGGTCAAAAGGAAACAAAAGAAAGAATAAATTATTGGCAAAACAAATGCAACAGAAAACTTGCTTTAGAAGAAACAATCGATAATTCCTTTTGATATGGTATTCAAGGAATTAGAGTCTGTAAAACCTGCATCAAGTAAACTGACAAAAAAGCATCTGACTTGCTGGTACACTAATACAACATTGTCAAACAACAAGTTTGATGAATTGTTAATTTATATTGAAGTTAAACAACTACAAACTGTAATAATTTGTGAAACTTGGCAAAGTGAATAATCAACAACAAATATTCAAAATTATTCATCGTACAGACAAAACAGATGGAGAGGGAACATGGAGTATGCATTTATAGTCATGAAAGCATAAGTTCTATTAATTTGACAAAAACAGTTATTTTCATAATGACAATATTGTTTAAATATAGTACTCAGTTTGTGCAAGTTCTAAAATAACCTTTTGTTGGTGTATCTATAGATTAGAAGGTTGTAATGAGGAAAATAACAAGCAAATTGATTCAATCAATTTCTCATACAAGTTGTTAAAAAAAATCAATATTCAGGTTTACATATATGTGGCGACTTGAATTAACAAATGTAGATGATGCTGCTGCACTGAAACTGGCGCATGATGAACGGTATAATAGAAAGATTTTTAATGATGCATAAACCAGAAAACATAGTGATCCAAATATATTTTTATTAGTTTATAAATTTTTTTAGCCATCTTTAACGTAATCTAAATGTTAACTTTTATTTTCTAATAAATGATATTAAATTTAAAAAAATATTTGATAATGACGTTAGAAATAGTTACTAAAAACTATCCAATGCAAAGACGTGGATAATTTGTATACAAATTGTATACATTTGTATACAATTTGTATACAACACAAAAAATATTTGTGCACGAAGTATAGTGTACAAACATTTTTTGTCCTGCTATCAATGGGGTAATCAATAAATATATTATGTCGTTCCTAAATCCCAAGTATATGAAAACGTTTTATATAAGTTTATAATTGCATATATAGTTTTATAGTTTAAAAGTATAGTATAAGTAGTATAGTATAAAATTTTATAAATATATATTCAAGACCTGTATAGATCTTATTACTTAATAAAGTTAAAAAGGTATATAATTTTAAAAAAGTTATTTAATTTTTAAACTTATATAAATGAAAACTGCCTTAATTAAATTTAAGAAAGTGTTAGACAAGATCTAAACGTTTTATATACGTTTGTTAGACTAAATCTAAAGGTAAATTTGACTAAATCTCAACGCTTTATTTACGTATAATAACCATATAATAAAGATCTAAAAGACGTGTGAATATCGAAGTTTTATGGACGTTTGTTCTAAACGTTATTCTGGATTTCATTCTAAATGGATATTCGACCAAATCTAAATGTTTTGTCTTAACGTTGTTTCAACGTTTTATAGAAGCAATTGTGTGTTCATTAGGATATAAACTTAGTTGTAACTAACATAAAAAAATTGCAAGTAAAAAAAAAAATTTGACAACTTATTTAAACTTATAGCGTGATATAGCATGACACGTGTCTAAAATAACACATTATAACATATACAAACTTAAATATACAAATTATAACAATCCATGTATAAACTTAGCTGTAACTAGCCTAAATAAATACTCATCTAAATAAAAATGCAAGTAAACATTTTACTTCTCATTTATTTTACAATTGATGAAACCTACAGTGTGATATCCCATGCGATGTGTCTAAAATAGTCAATTATAAAAGCATATAAACAAGCTATATGCAAACTTAGCTGCAACTAGCCTAAATAAATATACCCATTAAAAGAAATACAAGTAAAAATTTTAATTTTACAACTAATTTAAACTTACAGTGCAATATTGCATGCCATGTGTCTAAAATTGCAAATTATAAAAGCATATAAACTAGCTTTATGTAAACTTAGCTGTAACTAACCTAAATAAAGATACCCATCAAAAAAAATGTTAACATTTTAAAATTTACAACTGATATAAATTTATATTATAACTTACTACATGCCACGTCGAAAATTGAAAATTATAAGAGAATATATAATAACTATATAGTCTTTATCATAGAAATATTTGTTCAACTAACCTTTTAGTATATCATATAAAAAAAAAAATTATCATAGAAATATTTGTTCAGTTAACCTTTTAGTATATCATATAAAAAAAAAGTTATCATAGAAATATTTGTTCAACTAACCTTTTAGTATATCATATAGAAAAAAAATTAAAAATATATTTATAGAAAACATAAAATATGTAAAATAATTTTAAGAAATTACAATTAACAGAGTGTATTTTAAACTGTGTTTATCCATTTGCTTTCTCTACTAAAATTTAGTTAAAAAAGCTAACGGATAAACACAATTTAAATTACGCTTTTTTTAAATAGCTTCACATTTAGTCGAAAAGTGAAGCTATTTAAAAAATGTCAAATTAAACTTACTGCAATAAACCTTTTATCTACGACATAAATGTGGTTTGAGAAAAACGCCTTTTAAAACTTTATCATTTATAAATAAAGAACTATAATATATTGACAAATCTATATCAAACAAACAAGATTTAAAATATAATCTACAGAGGAAGCACTTCGTAATTTCTTATGGAAGCCCATTTTAATAAAAACTTCAGTTCTTTTTCAACGGATTTTCAACCAGAGTAAAACAAACAAATGTTTGGAATTAGCTCCATGTCTGAAACTTAGCTATAAACTTTTGAGACTTTTTTAGACTTTTGTGCAACTTTGCCATTAAAAGGGGCCCCGCAAAAGTATACAGCATAGGGCCCTATTTGCAAATGTGGGGGCCATGTTGTTACCTTTTAGATTTTCATATTAACCTAGATATTATTTAAAAAATAGATAAGCTGAACTTTTTTATTTTTGTTTCATTACAAAATTTTATTATTACAATAATTTTTACAACATTATATTGAACTTGCTTTCTTGTCGGTTTGTTTATTTTTTATTTGGAGTCCGCGCAAAACAAACACGAGGTCAGCGGTAATCAAACAAATCGTTAAAAAAGTTTTTTTTTTTTTTTTTTTTTTTTAATTTATTTGCATTACAAAATAGCTTTATTACAAATATAATCGGCAGGACTTCCAGAAGATCATACGATCTTATCATAAAGCCCTTTACAATATCAAATATAATAATAATAACAATAAAATCAAATTAAGCAATAAAAATAAATCAACATAAACTATATATAACTGTGTATTTAAAATATAAATATACTGGATAAATTTTATGAAATATGTGAAACAAAAGAACTAAAAACAAGAAAAATATTTTCTGCTGAAAAGATAACTTCTTTTGATTTTCGTTTGAAAGAAATTAAAGTCCATTTCAATGACAAATCAAAATTTGGTAAAACTATTTTATTCATAAATAAGGACCGCGATAAGAAACAATTAGTTGTTCAAATTTAGTTTTACAGAAAGGTTCTTGAAGATTTTTTTCATTGCGAAGATTGTATTTTTTTTATGGGTTTTACATTATAAATGTTTATAAATAAAAATAATTAAAACTTCTAATTAAAACAAACAACTCAAAACAGACTTAAGTTTAGCGTAAATAAATGAAATAGTTAATAAAACTAAAATAAACAATAAAAAACAAAGTTTTACCGTTTTAATATAATGTAAATAAATAGAATAGCTGTTGAATAATAAAAAAATATATAAAAAAAAACATTTTTAAAAACAACATTTTAAAAATTGACTAAAAAGTAAAAAAAGTTTTTAAAGACAACATTTTAAAAACGAACTAAAAAATGAAAAATAAAAATATTAAAAAAATAATAATAATTTTATGTAAAAAAATAAAAAATAACCGCAATAGCGTGAAGTTTGTGCTCTAAAAATAGTTTTTTTAGCCACTATACTCATATTAGGACAAACAAATATATTGACGTCACCAAAACGGTACGCTATTAATTTTTGAGGAAACATATTTTTAATATATAATTTTAACTAAATTAAACAGGATTGTTAATATATTTTTTTAATTAAAAATTTTTTAAATTAGTTATGGTTTTGAAAATTAAAAACATAAATATATCAAAAATTTAAATTTTTAATTTTCAAAACCATAAATTAAAATCAAACTTGGTTAAAGGTCTTTATAATAAAGACCATTAACCAAGTTTGATTTTAAACAATCGTTTGTTTAATTTTAAACATAGATTTTGATTATCTTTTTCCAGATATTTCCGGAAACCCGGATATATTTTGCAACAACGTTTTTCTAAATATCCAAAACATAAAAGTTTAGATAAATATTTTTGTAATATATTTGTTTTTTAAGCTTTTTTTACTCATCACTCATAGAAAAATTATATAATTTGAAAAGTTTGATAAAGAATTTACGAAGTTTTTCTCAAATTTTCTTCAAACAATTTTCAGGATTTTTAAAAATCTGATTTATGTTTATTTCATTTCGCTAAGTCAGAAAATTTTATGCATAGTGCATGCAACGTGCATAGTTTTAAAGTGTTCTAAAACTAAATTTAATTTTAATGCGGTACTTTAAAATACACTAATGACGCGTTTTAAGTTTTAACGATATGCCTAAGTTGTGTTTAATTTTGTAAGCATTTATAAGTGTTTTTTACTAAATCTTATAACTAGGCCTGATTTTAAAATTTAAACTATTTGTTTTTAAAAAGATTAAATGAAGAACAAAACCTATAACACTAGTTTTTCAAAAGAGTTGTATGATGATTATAAAGTTACTGAAAACAAAGAAGAATTCATTAAGGAATATTTGGAAAAAGAAAAAGAAAATGGTGTTAATACTAAATTAGATTTTTATTGTTTACTTTTATGTCAAGCAATCGAAGAGCAAGACAAAAATATGGTTAAATACATATTAAAATTACATCAAGCAGAAAATTATCCACAATTATTAACAAATGTTAATAAACATCATATGAGTCCATTAGTCTTTGCTTTGCTTTTTAACGATACCAATGATATAAAAGATATTATTCGGGATTTGTTAAACCATATATTAAATGAAGGATATTATTTTCAAAAAGTTATCTTAACTAGAGAAGCCTTTTTAACAATGTATGAAGTTATTGGTTTTCAAGGAGAAGCCTACTTAGAATGTATAGATGATTTTTTAAAGCCTCTTGTAGTTGATGAAGAAGTATCTATCATAAGAGAATATGATGAAGATTTAACGTTGCCAATGTTAAACAAGCTAAAATTTTTATAAATTGCTTGATGTTACGTATACAATTCAAAGCTACTTGCTAAGTTATATTTTTTTACGTTTAAATTGTTATGTTAAATATTTTTTTTTCAAGAAAATATATAATAAAATAATTAATTTTTGTGGGACTCTCTTACGTGACACCTACTCGCACCCAAGACCGGCGATATGGGGGAGGGGTTATGTGACCCCTCCCTATTAATGAGTTTTTTGTTCATTTAGTCGGCAAATTTGACCTTTTTTGACTAATCAGTCGGCAAATGTTGATCCTTTCAACAAATTAGTCGGTAAACTCAGAGAGTCAGTATATATATATATATATATATATATATATATATATATATATATATATATATATATATATATTTATATATATATATATATATATATATATATATATATATATATATATATATATATATATATATATATATATATATATATATATATATATATATATATATTTTATATATATATATATATATATATATATATATATATATATATATATATATATATATATATATATATATATATATATATATATATATATATATATATATATATATATATATATATATATTAATCTATATATAAATGTATGTATATATATATATATATATACATATATATATATATATATATATATATATATATATATATATATATATATATATATATATATATATATATATATATATATATATATATATATATACAAATTTTTCTTATTGTCCCCTAGTTTGGATGTTTTGTTATAAATACTATAACAACCTTATAAATAGAATTCATAAAAAAGCTCTTTTTTATGAATTCTATTTATAAGGTTGTTATAGTATTTATAATGTTTGTCCATAAAGATTTGACTTATCTCTTGATGAATTGTTAAGTTTTGATAATAGTCCGAGCATTAACTTAAGAAATTTGCGTTTTCGTATCATAGAAGTTTTTAAATCACATGTCTAAATCTAGAATTTATGAAGGATTTATTCAATATAAAAAACCTTCCTTTTAAACTTTGTTGTAGCAAAAAAATGATTCTACCTTCAAATGGCTCCAAATATAAGGATACATGTTGTACTATATTTAGAGCCATCTCGTTATGGAACACTCTAGATAACAAGACCATGTCCTATAAAAGTTCTGAGGTGTTCAAAAAACATATCAAAAACTGGTATGCAAAAAAATGTTATTGTAAAATCTGTCGTTTTTAGTTACTATTTTTATTTATCCTGACAATAATAATATAATATCTACTCATTTTTATGTAATGAAACGGTCGTAATTAGAATATTTTAATATTATTTTGTAAAGTGTAGTTTGTTTTTTGTTTTTAAATACTATTTAAAAATTTAATCGTTAACTGACTATTTTTTTGTTTGTTTTATATTACAATATTTATGATACCTATGTTACAAATAATATAAAAAAATAAAAGATAACAAGTTAAGATATCGTTAAAAAATAAAGTATAAAAAATAATAATAAAGAACGCGGATACTCAAAGAAGACCATAAGGTCTTGTCACAGAGAAACCGCTTTGAAGAAATTAGAACTTTTTTTTTTTGTTTTTTTTTTAATGGTTTTTTCCTTTTGTTGTGGTGGTTACGCCTTGTATCAATCAAATAACTGTGTCTTCCAAAAAGCTGAATAATGTTCATAATTTTCTAAATAAATCTTTTGCGCGCACTCCATGCTTGAACACTCCACCAGAACATATTTTGTACAGGTTTCACAAAAGACAACTTTCAGTGATCGATCATAAAATAACCAACTAAACTCTATTAAACCAAGTCTTAATACAAGTTCTTCCATTTTTTTTTTTTTTTTATCAATTTCACTAAAATCATCCGCTTTTCTAACAAGATTTTGCGTTACAATTTCACCACCTTTTGCATCGGACTTCTTTTTTTCTATTGTCTATTTTTTGACTACCTATGTCAACTTTATCTTGATTCTTTAGTTCATCGTGAGAGTTCTCTGGCTCCACCGGTTGAGTTGTTGTTTTTTTCAACAAAATAGTAATTTTGATCTGATAAGGTGATGCTGCTACTAGTGATAATTCCTTAGTTTTTTTCTTTTGAAGTCTTTCGGCCTTCGACATGACTGTTTAGTGGTTAAAACCGTTACATTTAAGTTAAGATAACGATTAAGAAATAAAAGACTAAGAAATATAAATTTGTACGCAAATAATCGTCAAAAATAATCACCACTCAAAAAAAATCATCGAAAATAAAAATACTAACTGAAAAAACTATTGCTCTACATTCGTTTTATAACTGTATATTTTATAACTATATCTTTACAATGTGATCCTTTTTTTTTCTCGAAAATAAAAATATGAACTCAAAAAACTATTGCTTTTTAGCAAAATATCTACTAAAAAATATCAACTAAAAATATCAACTAAAAAATATTTGAAATATATATAAAGAGTTAAAACATAATAACAAAAAGTTGTAACGTAGCAACGATAGCAAGAAAAAGTTGTAACGTAGCAACGATAGCAAGAAGAAAAAAGCTTAATATAACATACTTTATTTAATTTCGAATTGATTTTTGGAAACAGTTCTAAACGGGATTGCGATTTACAAAAAATTCTTTAAGCCGGTTTATTTATCTGAGTTTTTTTCTGAGTTGCGGCACTGCTGCAACAGAAACTGCTGCATATTGATTCTCTGCCTTTTTTTACTCTTCAATAAAATTTTTTTTAAAGTTTCGTTTAAATCAATTATAAACTATTTTCTCTAAAAAATTTGCAAAAAAAAATTATATATTACCACCTATCCCACCTATTACCAGTTCCAGTTGGTAAATATTGATAATAATGAAATGTTGGATAATGAAATGCTTTTAAAGCACAAAAATTTATCTATTTCATAAAAAAGGTACATTTAAGCTATTGTTGCCACCCCAGCCAAAAAGGAAGTAATAGCAGTTGCTACCCTAGGCTACCCCTTTCCGGCGTGACTGAGTAAGAAACATTTAAGTTTTAACTATAAGATATAATGTATTATCAATAACTATTTACTAAAAAAAAATTATATTAAAAACATTTTATTAACGTTATTAACAATAAGCATTTTAAACTATATTTTTTTGATTAATTTTTAGAAAAAGTAAAACTAATAATAATAATGGTTTATCATCATAATTATTCATTGGACATTAGATCTCGGGTCATTTGTGAATAAAAAAAGGGCCTAACCAACAAGCAATGTGCTGAAAAATATCAAATATCAATAAGTGGTGTTATAAAGATGAATATAAAATATGAAACAACTGATTCTGTTGAAAATCAGAAAATACTTGGTAGCACACCTCAGATTTTAACAAGAACTGATATCCTAATTGCACAGATAGTAAAAAAAAGTTCAATAATAACCTCAAGACAGCTTGTTGAAAATCTTAAACTAAATGTTTCCAGTCAAACTGTACAGAGAAGACTTTCAAATTATAGCCAAATATTTGAAAAATTTCAAATATTTGGCTATCGACAAAGAAATTGGCGCAGACCTTGTCATGCACTCTTAAAATCTTAAAAAACTGTCAAGCATGATAGAGTTATTTATGGTTAGGAGAAGCTTTGCATCAATTGGTGTGGGAAAATTGGTGAATGTTGATGGTAAAATGACAGGACAATTGCATGTTGTTTTGTTTTCGAAAAATTATATGTAAGTTACTTTTGCAATGAATTCAAAAGAGTTACAAATATTTAAAAGAAAAAAACATAAAATTTTTGCAGTTATGTAGATCCTGACGTAAATAATTTTGTTTTTTATTGTTCAAGTTTTGATTTTATCAACAATGTTACTTTTTTGTCGCTGACTATATATATATAAAACCGTGGCGCAGTGGTAGCACAATTGCCTCAGAAACGTAAGATCCGTGGTTCAAACCCCGCCTCTGGGCAAGTTTTGCGACATTGGTTGGGAAGCAGGCGTGAACTTCCTATTAAATGCTCTTCCGCGGTGCTCTGTGATAAGACCGTAAGGACTTCTTGGGGCACCTAAAATCAACATTAATATATATATATATATATATATATATATATATATATATATATATATATATATATATATATATATATATATATATATATATATATATATATATATATATATATATATATATATATATATATATATATATATGTATATATATATATATATATATATATATATATATATATATATATATATATATATATATATATATATATATATATATATATATAATATAAGTAACAATGGTGCTTGTATGTTCAATTTATCGTTGTTAAAATATTTTACTTTTTACTAAAATTCGAAAGATCTTTCATGAAACTTTGATAAACTATTATTGTTAATATATGTGCCAACATAAAAAATTTTATGCTTTACCATTAAGAAGCTTAAAAAATAAAAGGGCTTAGTTAAGCACGTTTTAAACTGGAATTGTAACATAAGTAAAAGCTCTTTTTGTTTACAAAAGAACACTTACGTTTCTCATCGCAACTCCCAATAGGTTTGAAATAATTTAAATATCGAGTTCAGAAAATTATGATTGTTTACTTAAACAAGTTTTTATTGATAAATTTTAATAAACTAAATGAAAGTTATTTAAAAAAAGGTTCGCAAAATTTGTATATATATATATATATATATATATATATATATATATATATATATATATATATATATATATATATATATATATATATATATATATATATATATATTTTTTAAATGGTAAAAAGTACTAAAAAAATTTTAAAATTTATCATGCTGCATATTGAGAGCTATCCAGAAGGGAAAGAAAATGATGAACCTTGATGAATAGTCATTTCATAAGAACATTGCACACTTTTGTTGTGATTACTTATTAATTGTTTGAAAAAAGCTAACTATAAAGGAAATAAAAAAAACAAGTAAAATAACTAAAAAAAATGTGTCGACTCAAAAAAGTGAACTTCTGGACAAATAATGAACATTTCGCCCTTTTCCTGAATTTTTTTCAGCAGCCATTGAAACGTTTAACTTTCAAATAAGTTAATAGCAGCAGCAGAAACCAGAAAAAAAGTGTTACGCTACAGTCAAAGAAGTTATAAAGTTTAATAGTGGTAACAAGTTGATTACTTGCATTAACAATTTGAGAGAAAAATTTACAACACATATTATTATCAAGCGTATCCAGGGACGGAGCTAAAGTTTGCTAGGTTAAGGACTATTTTACGAGACCCTAAATTAAAATTGTTATATTTTATTATAGGATTGTGAAAAAAAAAAAATACAAAGTCTTTAAACAAATTTTTGTTGAATAATATTAATAATAAAAATGGTAATAATAAAAATAATAATAACACGATCGCTTAAATCAGTGCCATGGCTAGTGGATATGAGTCCTCTCCCCTCTCCTCAAGCTTGTCAATTGGGCCCCAACTTCTTAAAAATTTTTCTACAAGGTATTATTAAAAAAAAATAAAGCTCCTTTAATTTGCAAGAGGGTCCCTAAATTTGCAAATGAGCTCCCTAACTTTGCAGGTTCCCTTCCCCCTCCTTTCATTGGGTAGTGCCCTTTTCGACTTGAATATTATTTGTATAAACTGTTATAAAATGTTCTCTATTTGTCTAGTTACTTTGTCCACTTCTTAATAAAAATTTTTTAAAAAAACTTTAATAGTTATACCGGTGGGCACCGGACCAAAAAATGACGTCTTTTGAACGTTCAAAAGACGTACAAAACGTTCAACAGACGTTCAAAACGTTCAAAAGACGTCTATTTTACTTCCTTGTTAGTTTTACTTGTTCAATAGATATAAGCGCAAGGTTTGAAAGTTTCTTTTGACTTATTTTATTTTGCAGGTACATTTTGAATGATTTTAGCGGCGAGAATTATATTATAATGTTATAATATAATTCATAATAATACATAATAACATTATATGATAATGTTATTATGTATTATTTAAAGTTATAGATTTTTTTTTTAATGTTTATGCATGTGTTTATAAGTGTGTGCTGTTAGTAGCTAAAATATGTACTATAAACTCAAGACAATTCAATAACCATCAACAAAATGAACTAATTTTGAAGTTCCAGTTAATTTTTTTTTTATGTATTACACTCCCAATAACTCTAATATTCTTTAATAAACTAATTTATTTGTCCCTTAAAGGTGCGAGTTATTTAGAGTTTGCTTTATTATGTTCTGCTATTTAATTAACTGTTGTGATAAAAAAAATATAATGTAAGTTTCTTATCCACTTATTCGCATTTTTGAGTTTTCAAATGAACTAATTGATTGCATGACACGTTGATTTGTAATTAATGTGTAATAAGTGTTTAAAACAATTTTGTTCCAATTTTAAGTCGAGTTCCTTCTCTTATGGCTGACTTGATTATAGCTAATTATGGCTTTCCTAAAGCTATATAACAATGAAACAGTGTTTCAATTTAACTTTAGTTTTTTTTTTTACTTTTATGTTGAATATAATTCTTTTTTGTAATTTTTATTAAAACTCTTATTTTTATTTTATCTCAAGAAAAAAACGTTTTGTGTTTCTCAAGTAAATATCTATTTATATTATTTTTGAAATAATTGTTTTAAATGGATATATTGATCATTTTTGCTTTGCTTTTTATATTGCTGTTATTTTTTTATATGTGAATAGAAACCATTTCTACTTTAATCACTTTTTGTTCTCCAAGTTTCCATTTGTATTAAGTATCGATTTTGGCACAAACAACATGGTTTAATAACTTATTTGCCTCACTTCGGCAGTAAGAACAGCTTAATTGAATGATTTTGTTAAGATTTTTTTTTTTTACAGAAACACTTTTATAAAATATATCAAACAGATAAAGCTAACTTATTTAAATAAACAAGTCTCTTTGGCCCATTTTTAATGTCTAAATTTGCTTTTTAAATAAATCTAAAAGAGAGGGTAAAATATTATTATAGCCTAAGTTTCCGAAAATACTTGCAGAAATGTTACGCAACTGTCTCTTATATGTTAAAGATCCTATTATTATGTATAAAATATTGTAGTATATTAAGTAAATAAGTACAGCTCTAAAGTAAAACAAATTAATTATTAACCAAAAGCCAAAAACTTTAAATCGAATAATTTTTTGTTGTTTACTATAATAAAAGTATAGAGACCAAATTAAGAACAAGTTTGAAAATATTAGGATCGTGGTAATAATATTTAGAAATATTAGGGTCGTGGTAATAATATTTAGAAATATTATTGCCACGATCCGTGTCGTACGGGTCATTACAGCTAGTTTATAAAGAGTTAAATATAAATGTGAAACTATAATATAAGCTAAGGTTTAAAGCTAGGTATATATTATTATTATAAATCCATTTATAAGCTTATTACTTTCGACAAACATAACTTTACTGTGATATTACAAAACTGTTCACAGTTTTCTAAATTGGGACGAAAAACTTTTTAGTGTCAAAATTATTACAAAATAAAAAGTTTTTTTATAGTCGTTTGAATTAAAAATTAAAAAAAATTAAAGAATTAAAAAAATGTTATAAAAATGCTTATTCGAAATTAAGAATTGTTTAATTTTTGCAAAAGTTTTGAATCAGCAAAAAAAAAATTTTTTTGAATGCCAGAATTGCTAAGTACTGAAAATGAAAGTAAGGATTCCTAAGCACCGAAAATGAAAGTAAGGATTTCTATGTACCAAAGCATAATCTCTGAAATAATCTCTGAAAATTAAGACTAGTAACTCTTGAAAAAAATTTAATGAGTAAAAATTCTAAACAGTTTTGACACGTAAAATTTCTTAAGTTAAAGTTTTAAAAAATCATTGAAAAATTATTATCACAGTAAAGTTATGTTCATTGCAACTTATAAGCTTATAAATGTTGAATATACATCGCTTTTCACAATTGTATTGCTTTAGCACCTCCTTAAAAAACATATTAGTACTTAAAAAATATATTAGTTTTAAATACATTTTTTATGCATTTAAAATACGTCTCGTGTTTACAAGATTGAGCTCTAACCTCAAGTACTTTGTTGTCGCTGTTAACTATAACTATTTTTTAACAATATTCGTTTAAATGAGTAAGTAATTCAAAAAAAAAAAAAAAAAAAAAAAAAAAGAAGGCAACCTAAAACCAAGTTTTTAGGTTGCCTTGATTAAAACAAAGTGCTTTCTGAAACTTAAGTTAAACTACAATTATATAGTTTTCATCTTCAAATGCATTCAAAAGCAATGTAGGGCTGCACTTTTATATTAGGCAGTTAATTATCTATCATAGTTACATTGTTTTCGTTAAAATTTTTTTTTTTTTAAAGTGTTTCATTTAAACTCGCGGTTGTCAAAAACATCTATTCACAAGCACAAATTATATTTTGATTATTGTCATAAGTCCCGCTTTTATCAAAGACATTAAAAATAGTTTAAAAATATCTTATCGAAACCTACTAATCTATTGTATCTAAAATGATCTCTTTCCAAAGTAATAAAAAGTGTATGATTTATCTGATTATTTTAAAAAGTGGCTCAGCAAACTTTAATTCATAAAATGCCATAAGTTATATTTATTAACTAAACTTTTGAACTTAGGTACTCTAAAGGTAGATCTTAAAAAAAATCAAAATATTAAGAATAATGTAAATATATAAAATTTCTCTAATAACTTACATAATAACTTACAAAATTTGCAAATAATTTTTTTTTAATTAAATACTTAACTTTCTTTCCAAATCTTTTTTGAGTATATATATATATATATATATATATATATATATATATATATATATATATATATATATATATATATATATATATATATATATATATATATATATATATATATATATATATATATATATATATATATAGCATACAGTTAGTATACATAATGAAAACTACAATGAAGCTACACGTTTTAGCAATGGTTCTAGTATGTGTGTATGGCTTAAGTATTCAAAAGATGAATCAAATCCTTAAAGGTAATAGTGATAATATAACTAAAAAAAATAATAGCACCATATTATAGTAGTAATAAAAACAATAATAATAATATATAAATATATATATATATATATATATATATATATATATATATATATATATATATATATATATATATATATATATATATATATATATATATATATATATATATATATATATATATATATCGCGAGGTTAGAATTATTTTGTTCTATCTCCACTTTTTGAAAAAAATGAGTTATTAATTGTGTCATGTACCTAAAAATATTGTTTTTCTACTATATTAAAACCTAAGTTAAAATCAAAAAAGTTTCGGAGAAAACATAAGTAATAAAAATCTTTTTATATGCCGTCTCCTAAAGTTTTTATTTTTTAAATCGTTTTTTCTCGAAACAAAAAAATGTGGAGATAGAACAAAACATATATATATATATATATATATATATATATATATATATATATATATATATATATATATATATATATATATATATATATATATATATATATATATACACATATTTGAAAATAGTTACAAATATTATATACATGTTTTGTATATTAAAACATTATACGAAAAAATACTATAACAATTTACAACAGTTTTGCACTATACTTGATAACTATGTTTGATTTGATCTGTATAAATAAATTTTAATCTAGATTAATGATGACCCAAAATATAAGTAAAACCTAGACTATGATACCATTTACGTTTTGCTCATTTTCTCATATTTTGTGAAATGAAATGAATAAAATGTTACATAAACAGGCAGAGAGCATTCGATATATTTTAGTCGACAAATTTTTTGAGTTTAGGACGTTTTTTTTTAAGAGAGCAGGTGGCATTTAAAAAAGATTTACCCCCATCATTTTATACCTAGAGTCGCCCCTGCAATTTTTTTTTTTTTTTTGTATATTGCTAATTTTTTACTAAAAAAGTAACAATATACAAAAAAAAAACAGCTGTTTTGTAAAAAAAAAATCTTATTACAAAATATAACACAAAAAGTTAAAGACAAAACCTATAATCAGACATCGGACATTAGACTACGGATTATTGTATATCAGAAATCCGACATCATATTGCAAAAGTTTATTAGTAAATTATTTTCAAATAAAATAGATTAAAAAGTAGTAAAAACTTATTAAAAATATTATATATTATATGGCAAGAAGTATTTAAATTGTTAAACTATTATTTAGCAGTTCAACTAATAGAGTTAAGAAATATAAACGGTAAGTTACTAGGATCATAGCCCTACGGCCGGACAATACGGACTATGGTCTGGGGCGGCAAACCTAAAGGGTGGCATTTTACTTACTTTTTTACAAACTAATTAATTACTTTGATAAAATATCTATAGTTAATTGAATTGTATACTAGTTCATTTTTTCTTTTGCTAAAATCATTATATTTTGTATTTATTATTTTGCATTTTTTAATACTTATTTGTAATTCATCCTTCTGAGGAAAACAATAAAAGAAGAAAAAGATCAATCATGCATAAAATACATATCAAATACATATAAAATACATAAATAATCATTTATTAATTCCTATCTTAAATTAAACAAACATTTTTTGATGAAGCGTCAATATAACTAAAACAAAAAACTTTTCAACAAACAAAAAAATGGAACTAGTTTATTATTAAACGTTTTCTCGCAAAGCGCTTCTCACATTCAAAACAATTGTTTAAACTGTATACCGTCACGATCATTTCACAATTGTCTAAGTAATTTTTACATGTTTTATATAACATAATGTATAAGATCAATAGCTGGTAAAATCAAACAACCACGAGAATTTTTTTTTAAATATTGGCATTTTACCTCACCAGATTTAGCTAATAGAAAAGTTTTGCAAACATCACATTTAATCTTTTTATTAAATTTTAACAACATAACCAGAAGTAACTGTAGCAACTTCAAAGCTCTCTGAATCTAAACTGCATTCTTCAATATCCTGTAAAATATTTTGCAATTTATCAGCAAATAATTTAAGTAAAGATACACTACAACATTCTAACATCTTCCTCCCAGATATTGACTGATTCTTTAAGTAATGTTTTCAAAGCTAATATGCGCTCAGAAGTCTTAAGTTCACGCAAACCAATTAAAAATCTGCCTCCACTCATTTGACAGTTCTTCGTAAATTTTAGCTCTAATGGATTAGTTTGCAAACGGGATACTAAAATACAATGATACCCATATTGAATTTAATAATCATTAAGTGAACCAGTGCATCTTAAACTAGTCCCTAATGTTTCTGATATTTGTTTACTTAATGTAAACTATTGAGAGTTTAAAACTTGAGATAATTGTTAATCTTCAATTCGTTTGGCTAATTTCCTCAAAAATTAAGGTTTTATGTCACCCAAAACAGCTGCATTTTGAAGACAAAAATTGCTATTATATTTTTTCTTATTGATGCTTATTTTCCACCGTATATTTATCAACTTTAAAAAGCATCAGTCTGGAAAATAACTTTTAATAGCTGCAAAAAGTTGTTAGAACAATTTTATATTGCAAGAACAAATTTATCTTACCAGAGTAATTGGAACACTTTGTTTATTATCTCCTGAATATAGAGATTTATAAGACCTTTTTTTTTTTAAATTTGACTGAAGTAATAGGTCTTTATCATATACATTATGAAGAAACTTCCATGATATTTACCAATAACATTATACATCAATATATACACATCAATATACATCATGTACATATATATATATACATCAATATACATCATATACATAAATATACATCAATATACATCATATACATACAGTAGTGGACAAAACATTTGCAACCAATATCGAATAATGCTAAAAAGTGTTCCAAATTTTACATGTCTTAAAAATGAAACGAACTATACTACCACAGCAAACAGTTCAGGAGTCATAGCATGCCATGACATGAGCAATCAGCTGATAGGTGACAGCACACACGGAAAATTTTGTTGACAACTGCCATTTCGCAGCGGACAAAACAAGTAAAACTTTCTTGGTTTGTTTAATTGTCTTAAGTCTGGTCCGTGTCAACGTCACGGAAGTTTTTTAATAATTAAAGAAAGTACCCAGAAGTTTCCAGAAGCATGCAGAAGCTTCCAGAAGTTTCCAGAAAAAGCATCTGGAAGCATCCAAAAACATCCAGAAGTATCCAGTAACATTCAGAAGCATCCAGACGCATCCAGAAGTTTCTAGAAGTATCGAAAAGAAGCATCTAGAATCTTCCAGAACAGGTTCACATAGGTTCATTTTACAATATAAGAGACATGTAAACCGACATGTAATTCAGTCAGTATATGGAAGTCAATCAGTCAGTATTATCAAGACAGTTTATCGAAGTGAGTTTTATCAAAGTGTTTTATCGAAGAACATCAATACAAAAAGTAAAATACAACAGGTGTTTCATTGCATCAAGACAGTCCACATCCAACCAAGACGTTGTGTTCCACAGAGCATTATTGTATCATCACAAGGTAAATGTAACATGATAAGGCTTAAGAAGCGTGATTATTTTTATTGATTTTATGACTTTAAGTGCAAAAATGGCTCCCAACAGTCTTGGATTGGAGCTAAGAAAGAAAATTATTGACGATTACATAAGTGGAATGTCACAAAAAAGTATTTGTGATAAATATCACGTGAAAAAATGGACCGTATCAAGACTATGTTCCAAATATCGTTCTACGGGGAAGTTGGCAGCAGATAACAAAGGTGAAAGACCGCGTTCTACCACTTCTAGAGAGGATTCTATTATCGTCAGATCCGTCAAAAAAGATCCCTGGATATTATCAGTCGAAATACAAAAGCAATTAGAACTGCCTGTGTCGGACAGAACAATCAGACGACGTGCTGTTGAAGCCGGATTGTTTTCTCGACGCCTTGCAAAGAAACCGCTGATTTCACTAAAGAACCAGAAGAAAAGTCTCCTGTTTGCTACTACTCATATTGACTGGAATGTGCAGAAACGGCGAACTGTCCTGTCAGTGATGAATCGAAGTTCAACATCATTGGGAGCGATGGCACTTGCCGTGTACGACGACCGGCCGGAAAACGCCTCGATTTACGTTACTGCCCATAAGACCGTGAAGCATGGTGGAGGCAATGTAACTGTGTGAGGAGAGTTTTTCTGCTAACGGTCTAGGTCCAATTCATCGAATCAATGGAATAATGGACCGTTTCATGTATAAAAATATCCTTAAAGATGTTATGTTACCTCATGCTAAATGGAATATGCCAATAAAATGGGTTTTTCAGCAAGACTACGATCCGAAACACACTGCAAAAGTAGTCAAGCAGTGGTTTCAAGACAACCACCTATAGGTGATGGATTAGCCGCCTCAATCTCCGGATCTCAACCCTATTGTTAACCTGTGGGAGATTGTCAACCGCAGAATTAATGGTGAAGGTGTTCGTAATAAGGATCAACTGTTTAAACAAATCCAAAAAGGCTGGGCAGCGATTTCACAAAGTTTCATTGATCACCAGATCGAATCTATGCCTCTAAGAGGCAAGGCTGTGATCAACATCAAAGGATTCGTCACAAAATATTGATAGCGATATACAGCTTGGTCAACATTTTGTGAAGTTGCACTTGTTTTGTCCAGAAGGAAATCAAATTTTTTTAATACTTTTGATTAATTTATTAATTTTCGTCTACAAATAATAAACTTTGTGATGAATAAAACTTGAAGAATGTTGTCTCAAAACAGTTACATAGTTATTTCTCTAAATTGAAAAAATACAGCAATTTTATATAAAGAAACTAAATTAGCATTATTTGGTTGCACTTGTTTTGTCCGATACTGTATATATACATCAATAAACATCATATACATCATATACATCAATAACATTAAGAAACTGATCAAAACAAAAAGCATGGAATATAAAATGTTTTGAATTTAGTAAATTACTTCTTATGTTTTTGAGAAGATGGACAGCGTCAAAAAATAAATTCTTTTTTGTAGGAACTAGCATGATTAGTACTTTTATATTCTTGCATCAAATGTCAAAATCATCAAAAAGTAAAAAACATTAATAGATTATCCGAAATTACACCATAACCATAAAAACCATTTTCTTGTAGAGATGTAATGTTAGCTGACCATGTTGATGAGTCAACATGGTCAGCTAGCCATTTACCCGTAATTTTTACTTTTGGTATAGCGTTTATAACAAAGTTAAACTATATTTTCAAAGAAACCTATTATTCTACCACTTTGATATTGCGCTTCTTTCTGCAAATATATTTCATCCATCAGTTGCAAAACATCTTTTTCAATTTTATCTTGTTTAATTAACATTTTATAGATTTCAATGGTTCTACCCCACCTTTATTAATTTTTTATCAAAAGAATAAGATGGTATAGGAAACTGTTCTAATAAAAGCCTGCGCTAATGTATATTGAAGGATAAAGGAATATTGTAAAAGATTTAATGAAAAATTTAGCCAAATGACTGGTTTTTGTATTTTATTTCATTGAGTTCAGTTATTAAACCATTTGAAAAACTATTTTCTTCTACACGATTTTTTAAATAGACTAGAAAATTTTCCAATACACTTTTTTTTCCAATACACAGTCAATATTTCGAAACCATGGAGGCAATGGAGCATTTGATAACTTCAAAGCAATAAAACATGCATAAATTCTTCAACTACAATTGTTTTTGTAACTTCTAATATAACTAAATATTGAATAATTTCTAACTTAAATAATATGTAGAGGAGACGGGGAGACTTCGGAGATTTTTTACTCTAACTTGGCTTATTTAATAACTATTGCATTTTTTCAAAGTAACATATTTTTTTGTCAAACTACAATAATTAAGGTATCTTTTAAAATTTAAACTTTCTTTATATATCCTGATTTTCAATGTTTAAAATCTATTTAAAAAATGCTAGCTAAGTGTCCGAAGTCACCCTGCATGCGGGGTGACTTCTGACTTGTATGTCGGACATGTATAGGGAAGATTATGAAAATCAAACAAATAAATAGGCACGTATAGTTACGTAACTATACGTATAGTTACGTAACTTTACGTATAGTTACGTAACTATACGTATAGTTACGATTTGATTGTTTTCCACATCCATATACCATTACAATTATAAATCTTTAGCTTCTTTGCCATTACTAGTTTTTTTGCAGCTGCAAGTTCTTTTTCAGGGGTATCTGTGGCTTTTATCGATCTACCCTTACGATTGTGCAAATAGAAATTTACAAAACTATAATAATTGTCTATATGAAATTATTATTTTTATTTTATTAAAGCATCGAAAAAGACATTAGACAAAATGTCCAAAATGTCCAAAGTCTCCCCATTAAAGGTATATTAAAAAAATCAAGGGAATCGTTACAAACTTATATATAGATTACAAATACTTACATTGCCAACGTTCACAGGTAACCGTTTGTTTTTAAAAAAATTGCACCATCTCTGGCAGAGTTCAAAACTAGGATCTGGATAATTCACTTGAAATTTTAAATCGAAAAACCAAAAATTTTTTTTTTTACTCTAAAATCTGTTTTTTAGCGGGAAACTATCGCCAAACTATTTTAAAGCTAAGGACGTATGCCTACCAACATATCAACTATAGACAACATTGTCCAAACGTTAACAGGGTAGGAGTTTCAAAGTCTCCCCCGTCTTCCCTATTTGCCATAATATATTTAAGCAGATACCCTTTAATTTAAATCATTTAAACAGTGAATTTTATCTTTTTCTGTAAATATACTGGATTTATCCTGAATTTTATTGGATGACGAGCAAACGGTGGCTTTCTAACTTTCAATGTAGTTGGATATACTCATAGTGATATTTTTTCAATGAAGCAATAAATAGTTGGACTGGATATAAATCCCAAACTAATGTTACTTATTCGCTAATTTTTAGATATTTTTCTTCAAAATGTTTAGCTCAAATAGCCGATTTTTTACTGGGCTTCATTAATTTTTAATTAAACAATGCTACCCACTGTTTAAATAAGTCAGGATTATATTCCGGAAATATAAAAAATGGATGCTGTTCAGGAATAAAATCAATCTGATTCTCTCTTTTGATATCCAGTTTTGCAGTAAACTAAAGAAAATGTATTAACTATATTATGAATATTTAAATAAACAACTTTAAAAAAACGCTTAAGAAATTCTAAAAGTTACCCTTCTAATTTTTCGATCCGAAATGCAAGATATCCGGTCCATGTAATTATATTTGATCACTGGATATCACCATCAAACAAATAAAAAAAACTATTTTCTGATTAATTTAAGTTGTAGAAATGAAGATTGTAAAAAAAGATTGTCTAAATTATACATTTCAACTCAAAACCCCTTGTAAATAGTTTAGGCGATTGTGAAAAGTGACGATAAACTTAAGGTTTACCAAATAAACATTTATTAATTTAAGATTTTTATGTATAATATTAATAAAAAAAATTCCATTGTCAATCATTGTTTAGTAAAATTAAGCACAAATATCAAATATTTGAGTAACAACGATGTTTGAACCTCTATCTGATTCAAAAAAATTCTTAATGACTATTAGAGGAGTCAATGCATAGAACAAGATGATTAGTTAAGATATATATAACAATAGTGAAGAAAATTGAGGATCATTACTGTAAAACTATGATAAAGTTGAGAGAAATGGTCTACTTTACTTTTTTATGCGTAAAAACTCAATTTGCACTAAGTTTATTGTTTATATTTAAATCAAAAAATTGTATTGTCTTCAAAAATCTTTTCATCTGATTTTAATAAAATTAACCATAAGTACTCCACAAAATTTTTAGATAACAACTTTGTTATTCCAAAATATAATTTAAAATAAACTTTCTATTTAATTAAATACCACGGACGCTATCTAGAAAAAGTTTCCAAATATTGTCTACAAAAGCAAGTATACATTAGAGCAACTTAAAAATGAGTTATTACAACTATTACCTATATGGATCTCACTATATCAGACTTTATTACCGACATACTATAATATATAACGATGTTAAGAGTTCATTTCTGAAGGTTTTGCATTATTAAGCGTCAACATAGGTTTTCTAACAACTGCCTAGACACCAATTTTTTACCCTTAGTAAAATGTTTTTAACGGTATTTGACAAAATAAAAATATTTTTAGAAAATATTTGGTGTAGATTTCAAAGCTTTTAAATATTAAAACATTTAAATATTAAAAAATAAATATTAAAACTCAGAAAAATTTAATTTTTTTTCGTTTCAAAATAGTTTTAACTTGATTTTTATCAAAGATATTTTTTGCTATTATGTTATAGATTATAATTTTGTTTGCTAAGTTTAGTCATGTTTTTATTGTTGTTCGCTACAGAAATTTGTTTTTTAAAGTTACGGTGTAAATGTATTTTAAAAGTTTTTAAAACATCTTCTAAACGTTATTTACGTTAGAATGTTTAAGACGTTTAAAAGCCGTTGAGAACAAAACTTTTAAAAACAAAAACCTGTTGGGTTCCTAACAAAATCCGTAAGTACCAACCATTTGATATACTAAAATGTTTTTAGTATAATATAATTATTCTTTTTAAAAACTTCATGTCTAGTGTTCATTTTAGTTCCTTATTTATTAAAATTCTTTACTGCTTGCACAAGTAAAATAACAACAGTGCAGACGGAAATTAACGTGCAAGATATGGTACAAAATGTTGTAACAAAAAATATGGTATAAGTTGGATGCATAATGTTCTGCAATATGACACCACACACCATAACATCATAATTTAATGTTTGGTCTGAAATTAAAAAATATTATATCTTAAAAATTTAGTTATACTAATAAGACAATATACTAATAGGGCAAGCTGTAACAATTGATCAAAAAATCGATTGTGCAATAACAGCAATGAAAAGTATACAATTTTTTTTATATAATGTTATGCGATAGATAATTTTTAAAATAGTCTGAACAACCAAATTCATTTTTAAATAAATTAGTTGTTTCTGATCGAATAAATTAATTGTTATTGATCGAATAAATTAATTGTTAATGATCCAATAATATGAGGTAGTAAACCATTTCAATTTTATAGGACTCTATTTGAGAAACTTTGTTGTTCTTCTTTGTATTATTTTGAACTTTATGATATCTATTTTCAAATAGGGACACCATGTTTGGATCGCAAACTCAAGTTCTTATTAGATTAATAAAAAAATCTTATTTGCGTAAAGAAATAATAAAAAATTTTGCGGGGGGAATCAAAATTTTAAGAACAAATTTATGAGGAACATTGAAAAAAATGCTATTTTGCTCCTCCTTTAGAAATTTAGCTGAGTGTAGATTTGAAGGTTTTGTATATCTATCATTGACGGGTTTTATGTACCAACATTTTTCAAAATTGCATTACTATTATATACAGTAAAATCTCTCGAAGAAAGGTTTTCATTTAATAAACACCAAGTTTTTTGTGTGAAGCACTTTTATAAATCAATTTTGATATTGTTTATAAATAACATTGGTAATAATGCGGGAAAATACTGAATTTTCAAACATTTATTAGTGTTTAGAGACTGCTGACTCAAAGCCTATTTAATATATACTCAAGTTCCGCCTTTGCCACACGAAGTAGAATGCTTAAGAAGAAAAAATTTGGTGTTGTCAGCAAACGTGAAAATAGACATATTGTTTGATGTTTTATACAATTTTATAACTTAAATTAATAAAATGTTGTTACTACTTAAACATCAATGTAGTGCAGCTATTTTGATTCTAAAAAATTTACAATATATTATAACAACTTCGAAATGTTATAAATATTTATTTACAGAAATTCTTGTTATTTTGGTGGAAGTAGATGTAGATTATCTAATCTGTAGATTATTAAAATGGTTACATACTTTTAAACTTGTTTTAAATTTAGACTTTTTTTATGAAAACTGTCAAATAACTTTCTTTTTAGATGAGAATGCGATTGTAAAGAATCAGGAAAGAGAAGACATAAACTCCATTAATATGAAATACGGTAATAAAAATATTATTAGACAAAATATTAATATTCATTTGTGGTTAAAACACAAACAAAGTGCAACTTTTTATGATAAATAAAGTTGATTACAAAAAGGTTGAAAAAAATAAAAATTAAATTTTCATATTTTAGGAATTTTGTCAGATATGAAGTTCAAAAGTGGTGCTAAAAGTAAAAATTTTGTTTTAAATTTAAATTTTTGTATTTCATATTTAAATTTTATATTTTTAATCAATTTTTTTTAAAGTTTCATAAGTCAAGTAGGGTAGCGGGGTTGAACATTGCGGCAAGTTGAGCGATTAAATCATCTTGAAAACTATGAATCGATCTTATATCTGAATGATGAGAAACTAAGGTAACAGATCAATCAGTTATTTTGCATCAACGAATCCTTCGTAAAACTAACTAATTTAAATTTTAACGGATTAAAGTTTGCTGATATCAGTAGTCCGTTATAATTAAGGATTTATTAAGTTCAACGAACAATCCATTGAAATAAAGATAATACGCTTGTACGTCAAATAGTTAGATGTTGCAATTTATTTTGTATGTATTTAGGTGCGCCCAGAAGACCTTACGGTCTTATCATAGAGCACCACGGGAAAGCATTTAACTGGAAGTTTACGCCTCCTTACGTACCAATGTCGCTTGTTAGACTAGAGCTGGCGTCGAACTTCGGACCTCTGGGTTCTGAACCAGAACTCTAACCACTGCGGGTTTAACCTCTGGGTTCTGAACCACTCTAACCACTGCTATTTAATACATTACAAACGCATTTCATTAAAATTCAGGTGAAATTAGGCATTAATACATTTCATTGATTGGTTAAAGAAAATAAAGTTGTTTTGGTTAATAGACAGATGTTGCTCATTTTTTAACAAGCTTCAAAAACGGCTCGACTAGACATTCCCAGTGGGCACGCGTTGTCCAGGGTACGTCCGTCGAACGTCTCACGGACGTCCAGACGTCCGTAAAACGTCTAACAAACGTCCTCCGAACGACGCATGCCTACTGGGTTGTAAACTAATCAAATATTTATAACATAATAATTCAATATACAAAATAATGATTACAATAGAAATATTTTTTTAAATATACTTTTAACAGTCACTATATTCAAAAAATCACATTTGTTTACAAAATACACAAACACGCATACATTTATAATAAAGGTTTAAAATATATTAATACTAACAAGCTAGGCAGGAACTAACAGGTATGTAGTACTGTTGTTATTTGTACATATGTTTGCACTTTACCTGCAGTATCCTGTTATCAATTCATTTAAGGTAAATTGATGTTATGTAAAACTGAAACAAAAAACTTATTTTACTGATGACACTTTTTTTACTAATTTTTTGAAATAAAATTTCTATTAGGAGTTTATAAACAAAGAATTATACAAAAAAATTAGCTTACCCAGCGGGCATCTGTTTTTAAAAATTACATTCTAAATGTATTTTAAATGTCTTTAAAACGTCTTCTAAACATTCTTAGGTAAAGAACGTTTCAAAAACGTTTAATAGACATTTAGAACGTAACTTTCAAAAACAAATGCCCGAAGGGTAGCTGATGTTAGAAAAATTATATATGTTCCAGAGGCATCGACACCTAATAGTAACAAAATTAGTACATAACGAATTTTGAACTATTTTAAAAATTAATCTAATAAATTATTTTATTATGGCTGAAGATAAAATAATAAACCCAAATGTTATTAAATATAAAATATAAATATTATTAAAACAAATGAAAAATAATATAAATATAAAATTTTAATTTTACAAAAAATTTAAACTTTTTAAGTGATGCATGTCTAAATTAACAAATTCTAAAACAATATAAACATTCTATATACACTTTGCAAACGTTAAAGAATGTTCAATGAACGTTCATAGAACGTGCTCGGACGTTCTTTGAACGCTTTGCGTTGTTAGGTAGGGTTGAAAGTTTCCCGGAAATTTTCCACTAGGGAAAATTTCCGAAAAATTTCCGAAAGTTTTACGGAAATTTTGAAAATTCTGGAAATTTTGAATAGAAAGTTATTTTATAATTAATGGGTAAAATTTTATGTCTTATTTAGGCAGTTATTATGAAAAATTAAATGGTAAAATATTGTGAAATAGATTGTAAAATTTTTAGAAAGCCCTCATTGAAAAACATTTTTTTGGTATTTTTTGAGTTT
>NC_061169.1:2984582-3062082 GCF_022113875.1 Hydra vulgaris | reverse complement strand
TTTATATGTATCTAAACATGTGAACATAGAGGCTTAGATATCACATGCGCATAGTAAAGAAATATGAGTTTCCTAGCCAGGGCCGTCCCAAAAATAAAAAATAAAAATTAAAGAAGGAGGTTGGGGGGGGGGGGAGGGGGTGACTTACATTATTTTTCCGACTAAAGCTAAAAAAAATTTTTTTTTCACAAACTTATCTAAAAAAAAAAAAAATAAAATAACAAGTCCTCTTTTTCCGACTGCCAACTTTAAATCTAATTTTGCCGATTAATAAGATTTGTAAGAGGGTAAAACACCCACCCCTCCACCTCGAGACAGTAATTAGGTATGGTGGTTAGTTCCTCCGGCTAGTTGCCATATAGAGGCCACATTATCAAGGCCCGCAAAGACATGTTCAGCTCATTAAAGAGCACCATAACCTGCTTCGCAGACCAAGTAAATAATATTGATAAGAACGAAGGCATTTGATGAAAGCCAGAAGAAGTCGATTTAATAAGATAGAATGGAGGAAGCGGACAGATATTGCACCAGATGTTTAAATGTGCAAATTTTGCTAGTACGTTTATAGATTAACTAGCTTTAAGTGATTAACTAAGTTAGCATTACAAGATACATTGAGTTCAGAAAATAATACTTGATATTTTGTTTACATTTTTACTTGTGGGTTTGTAAAATCTTAAAAAAATAAAAAGTACCAAGTAAAACAGAAGGTAACGCAACAAAGATTATATAATATCTTTACAATTTTTTAGATTATTGATTCAATATGGTGATTAGAAAACTTTTGGAATTCTATAAAAAAATTTCTCAAAGTAATTAGGCTACTGCAGTTAAAAATCTGATAAAAGCCATAAATTAATAAAAGTTTGTGAAAACAATTTAGTTACTTAGTATTTACTTTTGTTACGAACGCGTACAGCTATGTAAGCATGTCAATATTAAAAAGCTAACAAGCCAATATTGGCATATCAGTATGGCCACTATGATCATGTCAACACGTTTCCAATATTGGCATTTTAATATTAGACAAATAACATTGGAGCAATATCAGCATGTTAATATTTTCCAATATTGGAATGTTAATATTGACGTAATATTATTTATCATTATTGGCGCAATATTGCATATCTTGTGCAATATTGGCGAAAATACCCAATATTACACCATTATTGCACAAATACTTCTTGCTGGGTAGAAAATTTTACTAGGGTTTATTAGCCAAATTAAAACGAGCTATGCTAATAAAAAGCCACTTCAAGTTAAAGTCTTATCTGCTCTTGTGCAAAGTTTGTCACAAAGAAAAAAAAGCAACACTTTTTTTAAATCTAGAAGAAAGCTGTCTTTTAAAACTGAAAGGCCATCAATAATACAAGTAAATAAAGAAAAAGTAGTTCAATATTTAAAAAAACCAGAAACAAGTTATTGTTTTCTAAGCCGGAAAGATACTGTTTACTCTAGGAAATCTGATAATGTCAAAGTCGTTCAAAGAATTACATGCTTTTCACATAGAGGGAACTTTTTACTTATTTAACAAAAAGAATGACGGTAAAACCACTTTTTTTATTTACGAGAAGTTATCGATGCTGATTATAACGATTTTTCTGATAAGTGTTGATTTTTTAAAGAATTACGAAAATAGACAACTCCAAGAAATCCATAGTCTAATTTTGGGAATGAAAACACACATTACCACATCATATGACACATAAAAAAACTTTTCGAAAACTATGAATTAAGAACATTTACAAATACAACATTTGTGAAATTTTTATTGAATGACATACCTTCTTTATGCATGTGTATATACAAATGTTATACATGTGTTATGCAAATGACTTGTTATGCATGTGTAATGCAAATGACTTGGTTTTAGGACATGTTACATAGAATTGGTTGTCTGAAATTAGTTAATGGTACCATCATCATTTTTCTCCTATTCTGCCATATTTTTAAATGCAGAAGTAAATGGGTTTTCTTGATTATTTAAAGTTTGTAAGAGTTGCATTAACTCATTTATACAACCATCATCATCAGTTCCATTTTGAATGACACTGCTACATTAGGTTTATATATATTTAACTGATAATACGTGGGTAGAAAACCTTTTTTTGGCATTAAATTTCCAACACAATGCAAAATTTGCCCATAAACCCTAAAAAAAAAGGTCAATTATTTGAGGGATGAGGTTTTTTGGCTAAGAAGGAAGCAAAAGATAAAAAAGAATTATAACACCTATCCCGATATATTTTATTTCTACGGCAGTTTATTTTAGCCTAGGCTCATCTATTTCATTTCAACCACAATTTAACTCAACTAGCCTAAGCTCATCTCTTTCATTTTGGTGATGGTTAAATTCATTTTGCCTAGCCTGGTTTCATTAATTTCAACGAAGCCTTATAATTATACTTCTTTAATTATCAGACATAACTAAGCATCAATGGAGTGTGTAAAAATGATGAAAAAATGATCAATGGAGTGTGTAAAAATGATGAAAAAATGATCAATGGAGTGTGTAAAAATGATGAAAAAATGATCAATGGAGTGTGTAAAAATGATGAAAAAATGATCAATGGAGTGTGTAAAAATGATGAAAAAATGATCAATGGAGTGTGTAAAAATGATGAAAAAATGATAATAAAAGTTGAACTTTTAGTTTTCTTTATTAAACTTATTTAAAATAAAATAAAACAGAACATTTTTTACCCTATTTTTTACCTAAAAATCTAATTATACTTTACCTCTACTATTAGTCATTTAAATTAGATGTTTTAAAATATAACATATTTCTTTCATGAACTTAAACTAAAGTTATAAATAAATTGATATCTTAAAACTTAAAACACTCGTTCTCAAACTGTTTTTTCTACTTCTGCTACTCTTTTAGCTTAGAGTTTGTCACTTTTGTTTTATTTTATGTTTACCACTCAATCATCTTTTAATTTAAATACTTTTTCAGTGCATCCAATATTTAAAGGGCTGCTTCGACTGTCTAATACATGTATAAACTTTTATATAGATTTCAAAATAAGTGATATAAGATTTTTAGCACTTGAAGTCCAGTAAACTCGAAGACATAAAATTCTTTAGAAAAATAACATAGAGAAAATTTGATAAACCTAACAAAAGATAAGACACAAGTCAAAATTTTCAAATTGTTATTCGACGATAGTTTAATTGAAATGATTGTGGAAGAAACAAAAATATGTGCATCACAAAAAAATATGCATGGTTTTGTCATGACTACCAACTGTTTAAAAAATTTGATTGGTATTTTTTTATATACCGGATACAATAGTTTGCTTCAAGAAAAGCTTTACTGGTCAGAAGATGAAAATCTTGACTGACTAATTATTCGTCAGTGCATGGCACAGAATAGGTTCTTTGAGATAAAAAGAAATATCCATTTCAATAATAATAACAAAATTTTACAAAATACTCCAGAACGAATTTTTAAAATTAATCGAACATATAAATAATAATTTCATAAAATTTGGAATATTTTCTAAAAAGTTGTCAATAGATGAGCGAATGGTTCAATAATACGGGTATCATTTTATGAAAAAACTTATCAATTTTTTTAATCTGTGCAATTTTTACCATTTACATTTTAATAAATAATTTGATGTTTTGCTAATTCTGTTAATTTTATTTACTTGCTATAAAGTTCAATAATACGGGTATCATTTTATGAAAAAACTTATCCTGGCAAAGCCTGTTCGATTTGGGCTGAAAGATGGCGGAACTACTGGATATTTTTATAAAAAGTATACGAAGGAAAAATTTCAAAAATTAAATATTAATGCTGTGAACAAAGTATTGTTCACAATTAGTGTTGTTCTAAGAATGACAGAAACACTTGAATAACCCACAAGTCATACTATATATATTGATAGTTTTTTTCACCAGCTACGAGTTAATCAAAAATCTGTCAGATAAAGGAATATGATGTACTGGCACAGCATGGTATAATATAATGGGATATTTAAAAAAAGGTAAAAACAATATAAAACCTGTCAATGAAATGAAAAAGATAACTCCAGGGGCCTGTGATTATCGTTTTGATGTTGATAAAGAAATTTTTGCTGTCGTAACATTACTATCTTTGAAGGATAATAATGTTGTGAAAATTTTGTCTAATCACAAATATGTAGATTTTTTTTAAAAGTGAAATGTTATTGTCGAAAGGAAAAGAAGCTCGTAGAAATTCGATGTAATAAAAAATACAACAAATACATGGGCGAGGGGGGGGGTAGTGATAAGCTTGATTAGCATACCCAAAAATATACGATCAAAATTCGAGGAAAAAAATGGAATCTTTCCCTTTTTACAAATGCTATAGATGTGGCAGTTACAATGCATTTATAATCTACAATCTTTCCCATGATCAAAGTATTTCATTTCTGGATTTCAAAAGGTCAATAGCCAGGTACTATTTAAGACTAAGTTCATATTCTGATACAAAAAATGCCGGGAGATAGAGGGGGCTTTAGACACATTATTGAGCAAAGTGACGGAGGAAAACAACGGAGATGTGCTGTATGCAAGAAAAATTTTAGGAAACAATGCTGGCTGTGCAATGTTGAGATACATGTTCCATGTTTTGAAGCGTTTCATGAATTTTCTTTGTTTGTAAAACTTTGTTATTCAATTTTTTTTAATCTGTGCAATTTTTACCATTTACTTTTTAATAAATAATTTGATGTTTTGCTAATTCTGTTAATTTTATTTACTTGCTATAAAGGCCAGCGTTTCCAAAAAGGAACATTTATGTATATATTCCAAAGACATTATCAATACTCTTATTTTTCAAAAATTTATTTTTTTCTGTGTTCACATACGTGGATTCTAAAAGAAAGTTAAAAAAATTTACACAAAAAAAATTTGGTCCTAACTGGGTTAACGTCCAATAATATACGTTAATTATACTGCTATTGATATCATTTAAATTTATTTGTGAAATCAGTTTAGTTTTTACAGTATACATTTAGGTTAGATCAGAGAGATTATTGATAAGAATATCGATATAATTATAAATAATACAGGACCAGCTACAGAGTTTAGTGGAACTCCGCTGACAACATCATCCCATTTTGAGATTGATTGACCAAGAACTACACATTGTGTTTGTTTAGATAGAAAAGAGTTTAGTCTATTTGTAAATTTTGTCAAATGATAATCAAGGAAAAGTTTTATCAGTGGTTCGCTGTTTGAATTAGATTGAGTTGCAAAACCAAGTGTTTTTAGGAGGTTTGTTGCAGAAGCCTGGTTATTAATAAAACCAAGTTGATTTGAATTTATAAATTTTAAAGGATTTATTATTTGCATTTTAGTGATCTGCAGTCTATAATATGCATGATCCAGAACAAATATAAGAGTAAACATTAAACCCACAAACTGCAAACAAGATTTAGGTGTTCACATAAATTCGAACTTCTTATTTTCCAAACACACAACTATTCAAGCCAGCAAAGCAATACAAATAATAAGAATAACAAAAAGAACATTTACATCTTATCCAGATTTATTATCCTTTAAAAACATATTTTCAGCTTTAGTCAGGCCTCACCTAGAATACTGTGGGTCAATTTGTAACCCTGGACTTCTTAAAGACAAACGGCAAATAGAAAATGTGTCAAGAAAAGCTTCGAAACGAATCATATGATCATTTAGATCTACCGTATGAACAAAGATTGTTAGCGTTAAATATGACATCTGTAAAATACAGGCTACTTTGTGCATTCTAATTAATGTTTATAAATGGTGTAAAAATAACTATTGTGATAGAAGTCTATTTGAAATAGATAGTCAATTTATTACTAGTGGTCATGTATATAAACTTAAAAAACATTCTTTATGATTAAATCGACGTATGAAATTTTTTCTCTAAGAATAATTAATAAATGGAACTCTGTTCCTAATGACATTGTATCCATATTATCTCAAGCTATTTTATGTTTAAGCTGCTTCTAGACAATTATCTAATAAATTAATTGCTTCCTTATGACTAATCCACATTTTATTTTTTATTAGTTATACAAACTTTGTAATTGTCAAGTATTCAACTACTAGGTTGACAGACAGTTTATTGTAAAACCTTAATCTTAAAAGAAAAAAGAAATAAAAAAATTAAAAAGAATATTGTATCCGCCCAAAATAGAGTAGCCAGGGTGCAGTGGTTGGAGCACTTGTCTCAACAGCTAGAGATCCGTGGTTCAACATTACCTTTGTGCAAGTTTTATAGCATTGGCACTTAAGAAGGCGTAAACTTCCTTTCAAATTTCATAAGCTCTGTGATAAGAATGTAAGGACCTCTTATGGAACCTTAAATAAATAAATAACATCTTACGGAGATATGATATTCTAGAATAGGGTGTATCGAAAAACAACTTTTTTTGAATTTGAAATTGTAATAGAGCGGAAAAGTTGCATAATGATATAAAAAGTAATTGTGCCAAATTATTTTGTACCTTTTTTATGTTTTCAGTTCGCGTTAGGGTTTTATTTTTCGTAGAAAAACACGTTTTCTGATCCTTTTTACAAAATAAAAATATACTATGTATATACTAGAGTTTTACAAAATAAAAATATACCATGTATATACTAGAGTTGTAATAGAGTTTAAACATTAAACAATGACTAAGTTAAAAATGGTTGCAATTTTTAAGAAAATATTTTAATGTCTTCAGTTGACGCTAGAGTTTTGACAAAAAAACACTGTTTCATTAGTTTCTGGAAAACAAGCTTAGCAGTCCATAATGTACAATTAAAGTTTTAATAGAGTGGAAAATGTTTTTGAAAAATGGTTAAAGTTGAGCTGTAATAAAGTTTAACTATCTGACTCATTTGTCTCTGTCTCAAACTGTCTTTTTGTGTTGAATATAGGCATTTTTTTTCGCGATGCAAGTCTTTACTAGCCAAACCGCAAACTTGATCTGAAGCTTCGGTTACAAGTGTGATGCATTTCTCTACTCCTTAAGTATGGCATGGAAAATGCTGCACATTTGGAAGATTACCATTTGTTAACATTTCAATTAGATTTTCATCTGAAATGTGAGTGGTAATCGGAGGTTCACTTAGTTCACATTTAATCCAATCAATAAGATCTATATAGTCTGTTGCTTCAAAATTGATTTCTGGTATAGAGAACTTTCGAACTTTGTTTGTTTTGATTGATCTTGTTTTCATTATTTGTTTTAATGCAAATTTTCTCACATTTGGACGAGTATCCAATATCATAGCCAGAAGTATATTTTCTGGATGTGCAAAAAAAGCATTCCTTTGTATAACTGGATTGATGATACTTTTTATTTCATTACTGGCATACCTGGATAAACTGATGGTTAGCCATAAATGTCTAGCACCTTTCGTGCATGAGGGATCATATCTTATATTGAACCACATTTGGCAGTAAACTCTAATAACAAACTCAATTATTTCTCTCAGCTTGTGTGACGGTTCGCTACATCCAACATAATACCTCAATATTCTGTATGCAGTGGTCACCCAACTGGCATGATTAAGTTTTCCAGGATTTCGGTTAGCCAAAACGTTTGGACAATAACCTGTAGATATAGCTTTGCAAATATCAAGAAACTATTTTTGATCAGAACTAAGAGATTTTTTGTCTATTTTTGGCAATGTGACACTGACAGGAATGTAGTTGACAATTGGCAAGGTATCACACAATTTAATTTCTCTTCCAATCGGTCCAGACCACCCGTTAGGTCCTGATGTAGGTCCATCTAAGTTTTGAATTTGATGCCGTAGAGGCAGTTCATTAGCATGTATTTAACAAATAAATCAGTGGACAGGTCTTTTGAGTTCTAATTCGAACAAATCAATAACACCATTACGAAATCCGGTATTGACAACTGTTCCGTCACAACCCATGGCAACTAATTTGGATGTATCAATGTTGTTCTGAGTTAAAAATGTTTTTATACTTGTCTTAATGCTGTATCCATATCCTGATGCAGTCTCTACATGCCCTAGATACTTTGACCCTGGTTCTTGTACTTTTTTAAGTTGATTAAGGTGCCCCAAAAAGTCCTTACGGTCTTATCACAGAGCACCGCGGAAGAGCATTTAATAGGAAGTTCACGCCTCCTTCCCAACCGATGTCGCAAAGCTTGCCCATAGGTGGGGTTTGAACCACGGATCTTATGTTTCTGAGGCAAGTGCGCTACCACTGCGCCACGGCTGCTGTAAACATGTACTAAAACTACATGTTCTTCTTTGATAGTTTTTCGTATATTTTTTCCCTTGTTTGTATCAATAACAAATGTTGTATCTTTTCTTCCATCAAAATATAAAGCTTCTAACATTTGAATATTTTCATGATCTAAATGTTGCATTTTAAGTCTGCTTTTCTTTCGTTCTCTTTGAATCTTATTTTTATCAATTACTTTAGATTGGTCTCCTTTTGAAATTATGTTTATGTCTTCCAGCGCAGCACATGCTATAAATGCAGCACCTCTGCTAGAAACACCAACTCTATCGCAGGCTTGTGCTAAGGATAGTAACGGTGATCTCATTTGTTCAGTTTTATCTTTTCTGTTTCTTTTTTGCCTGTGGCCTTCAGCTGTGTCTAAATAATCAGCATCTGATTCTGAGTCAGTAAACTAATAAACTAACTAATAAACTAAACTATTCCAAATCACAGTGTCATCAGAGTCAGAATCTTGAGATATAAAATAGAAACTTGAATTACGAATGCGGCTTGATAATGTTGATTGAGCTTCAATATCTGTAATAGCACAAGGCTGTTTTGATGGGTTAGACGGCAAGGGGCTACTTACTCTGTTTTTTCTTGCTTCTTTTCACCGTAATCTTAAAGTAGCTTGAATATCGAGTCCTTCCATATACATAATCCCCATAAATCTCTGATCGCTAAGAAACTCATGTTCTTTCTCTGGTACCTTCTTTGCTTTTTCACAGATGCATTTAGAAAAATCAAGGCATTTGCATGCTGCAACGTCAAATAAAGTATTTTCTGCATGCTTTTTTATTTTTATTTTTTATTATTTTCGACTTCAATTTGTCTGTATGTTTCGTTTTGTTAACAGACTTCATAATATTTCTATACTTTTGATTGTAATCAAGACACATTTTTACAATGCGTTTATGAGACACAGTAGGTACCGATGCTTTTCCCCGCAAATTTTCTATTTTGTGCGCCAAATTTTCTTTCAAAGAAAGTTTCCACCAGTTTCCACTCTCATTTTCTGCATTGACAAAAACTAACTTAGCATGACATGTTTGTATGTTGGCAAGACATTTGCTCGTAAGTCTGCTGGTGAACCAAAGATAGGAAAAGTAGACTTTTTTCTTGTTGTCACTGCAGCGGAAGACATTTTTGCAGTTAAAATTTTCTTTGATTTCAATTTATTTTATTAATAAACAGATGTAAATCAGAACTAATAAATTATAACCTGTGGTTTTAGCTAATTTTCTAATAATGCTGATGGTGATGGTAATAAATAACGTAATTAGTGAGATTTTACATACATACTAATGTCATTTTAAAATCACCGCTGTAACCATTGGCATTATTTAGTTTATTACATTTTAATTACTTTTGTTCCATTGTTGTAACAGTGAAGACAGGTGACGACAAGTGGAAGCATTAACAATATAATTAAAATTGTTTTAAATAAAAAACAGTGTTTTTTCGTCAAAACTCAGCACACTAGCGTCAACTGAAGACATTAAAATATTTTCTTAAAAATTGTAACCATTTCTAACTTAGTCATTGTTTAATGTTTAAACTCTATTAAAACTCTAGTATATGCATAGAATTTTTTATTTTCATTTTGTAAAAAGGATCAGAAAAAGTGTTTTTCTACGAAAAATAAAACCCTAAGGCGAACTGAAGACATAAAAAAGATACAAAATAATTTGGCTGTTTTTCGATACACCCTATTCTAGAAAATTAAAAAACGCAGGCGTGATTTAAAGTTATACCCTTTAGAAGTGTACCTAAGCCGTCCGAAATAAATTAATAAACAATGTGAATTTAACATGCTTTTCCTGATTTCTGTTTTTATACGATTCTTAATCAGCATAAAATTTTCTATTGAAATCAACTGAAGCAATGGAAGCAACTGAAGCACTGCCAATGATTTAAGCATAATATGATATTCTAAGTAACAGGTTAACTTCATATTCTAATTTTATTAGATTTTATGCAGGATACGATTGTTATACATGGGGTATATGATATTCTAAGTAACAAATTAATTTTATATGCTTTATACCAAGTTTTATGTCGAATGAGATTCTTATACATAGGGGATATGATTTTCTAATATACAAGTTGACATATATGCAATAATTTACAAAAAATTTTACGTCGCACACAATTGTTACACATAAAGGATATGATATTCTATAATAAAAGTCATTTTTATATGCCACATTTTACAAAGTTTACCAATAGCAAAGGATAATATATACATAGAGGTAGTTAGATAGCTCATTTAAAAATCAACTCATATTATGCAATCTAATGATATAGCTAAGGTAGGATTAAAATCATTTACTCTCTCAATACCACAATATAATATTGTGGTAAGTATACAATATTGAATATTGTATACTTTCTGCACATGCACAGTCTGAGTTTGTATTCACCATCAAAATTTTTTAAATCAAAATCATCAAAATAAAATATATACAATTTATTAGAAAATGAAGATTATATGGTTTATGAGTATTATGTATAATGTATGGTTTATGAGTATTAGGTGTGTAAATAAATTGAAACAAACATATTAAAAAAGAGTTAAATAACCTGGTAGAGGATTCAGCCTATGAAATAAATTATAAACAATGGTTGAAAACTGGTAGGTGCTCCTTAGAAACAATAGTTAAAAGCCCTGACTAGTTTCTAGAAAAGTTAACAAACAACTTATAAACTTACAAATCATCATTATGTCAGTAACACATACTTTTTAATGCAGCTTATAGACAACCTGAAGACAAAAGAATGTGTTATATAAGTTCATTTATCTTGTTTTTTTCAAAAATCAGGCAACTCTTCATTCATTTATTGTATATGGGGAATGTTTAACTCAAAATCTACCCTAGAAAGGAAATCTTATTTTGTGTTCTATCTGACCATCGGCTATCAATACTGAGTCTTCTGCTATGTTTCAAAAATCATGCTAATTCTGATTAAAGATTTTTTGATATAAATTTTTTGATTTTTTGATTTATATAATTGAGTTTATTTATAAATTTATCTATAAATTTAGAGTACTATTGTATTCTATTGTATCTATATAAAATATTCTTGAATGTTTTATATATAAAAAACATTCTAGAAATGACTAAAAAACACACAAGAAATGTACATATATCATCTAAAAGGTACAACAAGCAAAGAGTGTTGCTACATCAACTGGTAAAAACAAAATAAAAAGTTTATATAATGAGTTTTATATTGTATGGATTAAAATTGCCTAATATAAAATATGTTAAATAATATTAAATGTTTAATTTGATAACTAATTTAATAAACTGATATTCAATTTGGATTGATTACAATTTAGGAAAAAAACGTGAGTTACCACCATTATGGAAAAATACCGATGGACAACCAAGAGTCCCTTATGTTTTAGACATGTCAAAGGGCCAAGGTTAATAAGTTTTTTTATAAAATAATTAGAATTACAAAAATACAACTTTTTACCTAGATACCTATATATCTTAATAAGATATATATATATCTAGGTATATCATAAAATTTTTTTTTTTATGATATACCATAGATCATAAGTTATGATATACAGTGTATCATACTATAGATATATGGTATATACAAACATTAAAGCCACTAAAAAATAACATGAACTTACAGTGTAAATTGATTTTTAAGTAATTTTTTTAAATATGTATTTATGTATTTTAATCAGCTATAGCTTGAAACCAACAAAAATTGTTGTTAAAAAATAAGTTTATATTGTTTGAAAATACCTTCAATAATAAATTTTTTTAAAAAAAGTTTTAAAGTTTTATTGTCAATATTACTTGTTTTGTATACTTATTTATATTTGATTTTTTTTTCTTATTTATATATTTACATATATTTTCATTTATATTAAATACTAATTTTATTGGTTAGTTTTTATTTTTAATTTTGTTTTTACTTCAGACTATAGTAATGTCATCATACAATCTATTAACATGTTAAACGCTCACATGAAAAATTACTCATGTGTCAACAATCCTCCAGTTTGGGTACCATGGACTTATGAATTAGATTATGTTACTTTTACAACTGCACCTAATGGGTATGTATGAGATTTTTTTTTATAAAATCGTCCTGTTTCTCTGTGCACCAACTTGTTTATTTCTAGAACTGTACCCAGCAGAACATAGTTTAAAAAAAAGTTAAAGTGGATTTTTTTTTGCTCCAGTATATTTGCATGAGATGGAGGGTTGTGGCAAAGTACAATTTGTTGATTATAAGATCATCATCAAATCATAACCTGGCCACTTTTACTTAAAGTCTGTATTCCAGGTTTAAGGGTTTAACAAGGTTTTGTAGCTTAGGGTTTGAGAGTTTCAAGTAAATTTATATTAAAAAAATGAGTAGCCTCATCAACTGCTTTATCCCCTCTGGAGCTTTGGGGAGGTGAACTTAAATTAAAAAAAAAAAAGGGACTTGAATTAAAAAAGGTGAACTTGAATTGAAAAAAAAAAAATTCTTTTATAATAGAAATAATTCTTTTATTATAAAATATTTTTGAATGAAAATTTCAAAATAGTTAAAAACATATTTGCTAAATAAAAGTAGTTATTTCTAGAAGTTTCTTTAACAAGAGAGTATAAATCAGCATACAGAGATGTTGAATTTATATGTATTACTTGAGAGGGATCTATGAAATAAGATAGAGTACACAATGTTGAGGCCCTGAAAATGTTGGATAAAAATGGCAAACAATTTATTTATTTTTACATGAATCATCTAAAATATAGCCAGGGGCGGGGCCAGGTTTGTGATCAGGGCTGCATAACCATTTATACATCCTAAAGTATATTTTTTTAATTCATAGTTCATGTTTTGTTTTGTATATAAAAACATTATTATGATCAACATGTTCATCATAATCATCATTACTATCATCATCATGATCATGATCATAACCATAATCATCATCATCATTATCATCATCGTCATTGTCATCATCATCATCATCATAATCATCATCATCATCATCACCATCATCATCATCATCATCATCATCATCATCATCATCATCATCATCATCATCATCATCATCATAATCATCATCATTATCATCATCAGGCTTTAGTCTTCCTTTTTTATGCTGTTTTTCTTATCACGGTCATCAAACAGGCCATCAGCTCTATTGCGATAGACCAAAACTCATTTTTGCTTGGCTTCATATTCAACAAGTTGCATCCTTTTACTATATCTGTCCCTTCATGCTATAAAAACTTTTATGAATCCAGTTTTTTTGGTGCACATCAAAAAAACCTTACAACTCTTACCCATCTTCATCTTTTCTATTTTGTACAACCTACGATTTTTTATGTCTTCAGTTAACCATTTCCTAGCTTTTTAATTTATCTTCTATTTTAAAGTAACTCATGTTTTATAGTGAGTTTAAAAAAATATAAATATATTAATAAATATTAAATGTAAGTATAAGATTGTAATATACAAAGTCTTATAAATTTTTTTCTAGCCCTGGCTATCAACCCCTGCTAAATACTATAATTTTGCCAGAGCCAGGTTTGCAAAAAGTCCTTTTTTTTTTGCTGGGGCCGGGGCCAGGGCCCTGGTCAATTATGTACTCATTGATAAAGAAAGTTTAGAAAAATATTTTTTAAAAAATAACTATTTTCAGAAAACAAAGAATTTCCACAGCCCTGATTATAAGAAATGCTATTAACTTGGAATCATAGATTTTAACTTGACATTGAGATTTTAAGTCTATTAAGTTAAGTTGATTAATTTATTTTACAGTTTTATGTAACCATTATGTTTTTATATATGAATATAGTTACTAAACATTTATCGCTTTTCCTAGAGTGGTTAACTTAAGAGCTACCATCTTTGATGCTTTTACAATAGTCATCCTTTATATGTACATTCCACCTACACTGATAACACTGATTTTCTACACCTACACTGATAACACTGATTTTCTAGTTCATTCATTCATTTTGTTGAAAGCGTTTACTTGACTTATTATTACCAGCATCAAGAATTTCAACAAAGCTGATCATATGACATTGCAAAAATATTAATTTGGTATATCATAATGAAACTAGTTCCTTTGCCTTGAACTATCCAATAGCTTTTTTTTATTTTGTCTTTCCATTAGTTTTGAAACAGATATTTGAAATGGTCTCCATAAGTTGTAAATAATTTTACAAACTTCTTTTTAAAGTTCTATGTGCAGCAAGAGTAGCAAGTTTTTTCTTATGGAAAAATGAATAATGCTGAATGTGAAGTTCTTTAGTTAAAGGTAACAATTTCTTTGAAACACAGATGATTCAATTTTTTCTGTATTGCATCAATGCCTTCTTCACATTTTTTACAAGGGATTAAACGATGCTTGATTGGGACTGTACCAAAATGAGTTATTATTATGTAAATGAAAGAACCTTTATCAAAAATTATTTAAGATCTATAATAAATGATAGAAGATTGGATTTCCTTTTTTATAAAAAATTATGTAAAAAATAAGAAAAAAATTATAAAAGTTGGCATTTTTTCTAGTTATAAAAATTTTTATTGCTAATTTATTGATTTTAAACCCCCAGGTTTTTATATTTATTTGACTATGTTACCAGGAATATATTTTGTTATTTGAACAAACACGTATAGAATAATATAATTATAACATAATAAATTGATGATGATGCTAGTATGCAAGCTGATGATGCTGGTATCCATAACCCCAAGAAAATGTCTTAACAAAATTATTAGTATTGAGAGAAACTAATAAAAATTTTAATATTGTTTTCTTGATGTTTTAAAATAATATATAATATACTCTCATACAAGATGTTATCTTTCAAAAAGAGTTTTTATCCTTATTTGAAATCAAAATGAGAAATGCTCAGCAGCCCTGAGCATTTCTCATTTTGATTTCAAATAAGGTCTTTAAGGTCTCTTTAAGGTCTTTTTACACTATCAATAAATATTTGCCATTTATTTGGAATGCAAATTAAAAGCTGTAACTTCTTCAGTAAATATACCGTCACTTTTAAATTACTGCAGAGATTTACTTTCTCTGATTCTAAAAGCTGATACCTTTACTTTTTGTTTAAGTAACTCTTTCTCATTTAGTCTTGATATTAGTATATATGAAGCATTTTTCTTAAGGCCAATAATCACTTGCCGAATCAGTTAATTCATTTTGACCAATATAAAATCTGAATGAATTTCATCTAAAAACTGAATGGTAATGAAAATCTTTATTATTTCTCTAATGCATTTTTAAAAAGTCACTCAGATATTCTTAACAAAGTAATTCTAAATTGTCACTGAGGTTTTTACTATAGATTGTCTTGAATACTAAGTTTTATTTTAAATATGTAAAAAATGTTTGTTTGAAAAATGTTTTAATGTTTTTCCTTAAAAAGCCTTAGTACAAATCTTGTTTAAATAACAATAATTTGTTTGACCTAAAAAAAAACAAAAATGTGTGAAAAACTACTACAAAAGTCTTTTTCTGATTTCGTTTCTTTTATTTCGTGGTTTCCATCTATGTTGTTAATGATATACTTGAGTGATATTTTTTTATTACAGATGTGCATGACTTAATATTTTTCTTTATTGAGTTTTATTCCCCAAGTATTACACCAGTCAATTACTATATTAAAGTCAGTTTGAAGTAGATTTAGTGCTTTTGAATCGCTTTCATCATTGTTAATAATTGAAATTAGTTTGCTGCCATCAGCATATAATTTGCATTAAGAATTTAACCGGTCAGGCAAATCGTTTATATATATATTAAAAAGAAATGGAACCAGTACAGAACCTTGCGGCATTCCACTAAATACATCATACCAGTTAGATATGTTTTCACCCATGATTACTCTTTGTGTTCTACTGATTATAAAATTTTTGATCCAAGCTAGCAACTTCCCTTTAATGCCATAGGCTCATAATTTTTTAATTAATTGTTTATGTGGAACTTTGTCGAAAGCTTTTTCAAAATATATGAATAATAAGCCAACCCCCTTACCATCGTGAGCAGCACTTGTAATGATGTCCAAAGATTCTAGCAAGTTTGTGGCACATAATTTTTATTTAACAAACCCATGTTCGTATACCAGAATGGTATACCATGATTGGTATACCATTCTGGTATACCAATCCAACATCTTTAAATAATAAAATGAATTCATTGAAAAGCAAAATTCTTTGTGATGTACCAGATGTTATATTAATATGTGAAACTTGGTTTAATGGAAGTTCTAATATTAGTGTTGATGGTTATAAATGTTACAATGTAAACAGGAAAAATAAAGAGGGCAGTGGCAATGCAATATACTTCGAAGATAAATTAATAACTTCTTGTCTAAATCATAGATTATATGCAACTAATTCCATTGAATAAGTCTGGTGCTCACTAAATATCTGAGCTAAAAATATTTTGATAGGGTGTATTTACAGACCACCCAATAGTTCATCTAAAACCAATCGTACAATTAACCATATAATAAGTAGTGCAAAATTTGATATCAACTGCAACAAGTATTCAAAACTTATTATCATAAAGAATTTTAATTATTCACAGACTCAATGGAATGATAATGGATCAACAATACTTAAATCGAACTGTGAACAGAGTGCTATTTTTATAGACAACTTAATCGGAAATTACATTCAACAGTTTGTATATGAACCAACATTCCAAACTGATGTCTTTAAACCAACAAATACACTGAATTTAATTATGACAATTGTGAAACTTGTGTGACTTGATAATACACCCACAATCGGGCGAAATAAAACAAGCGCACTATATATTAAAATGGAAGATGGATATTTTAATAACAAATCAGTAAGATTTAAGAAATAATTGAAAAAAATTCAAATATGCTAATGGTGATTATGAAAAATTAAACCTAGCCTTTTCTAATATGATTGGAGTTTTATTTCAGATAACAGTACTATGGGCAAATGCTACAAAAGTTTCTTAATAAAGTATGATAATTTATGCACTAATTCTATACCTAAGAAACCTTCGGTTCTAAAAAACTTCTCACTCTTTCCTAACATTCCTAAATTTATTAAAAAAATGATCAAGTTAAAGCGTAATCGATGATCAAGTTAAAGCGTAATCTATGGCATAGATTAAGAGCAACAAATTTTAAAAATTGTCATTTACTAAATGAATATAAAATGATTAGTAGTATAATACCTCTATCTATAAAAAAATTTACTATTGAATATGAAATGCAACTATCATATAAAATCAAAGTTATTTTATTCATATGCTATAATTAAAAAAATAATATTACCAAAAATACAATCAATAAGAGACAACAATAACATAGTTACTGATAAAAAAGACATTGCAAATTTATTTAATAAATATTTCCATTCAGTTTTTGTGAAAGAAGATGATAATGAGTTGCCTTATTTTGATAGTAAAGTTAATGCATCGTTTAACTGGAATTGGAATGATGCAATTAATCAAACATTAATTATCAGAGAATTACACAATTTTAATGAAAATAAATCATTAGGAGCAGAAGGAGTTAGTCCATATGTACTAAAAAATTGTACGGAATCATTAGCTCTTCCAATTTCTCTTTTATTAAAAAAATCATCAAACTTATCTTCGCTAACTACTATGTGGAAAAATGTTAACATAACACCAATATTTAAAAAAAGGCAACACAAATATCGCTTCATATTATAGACCTGTATCTCTGACATCAGTTCTTTGTAAACTTTTAAAAAGTATAATTCACAAAATTATATTGAATTGTCTGAAAAAATATGATTTGATTTCTAAGTAACAGCATGGGTTTGTTAAACAAAAATCTTGTGCCACAAATTTGCTAGAATCTTTGGACATCATTACAAGTGCTACTCACAATGGTAAGGGGGTTGACTTATTATTCATGGATTTTAAAAAAGCTTTTGATAAAGTTCCACATAAGCACTTAATCTACTTCAAAATGACATTAATAGAGTAATCGACTGGTGTAATACTTGGGGAATGAAACTTAGTAAAGAAAAATGTAAAGTCATGCGCATCTGTAATAAAAAAATGCCACTCAAGTATACCATTAACAACACAGATGTAAACATGGAAATAAAACACAGATGGAAACAAAAGAAAAGAAATTAGAAAAAGACTTTGGTGTATTGATATCATCTGATCTAAAATGGCACAAGCAAGTAAATTTAGCAGTTGCTAAAGCGCAAAGGTCATTGGGTTTGATAAAAAGAATTTTTACTTATTTAAATTCCGATATAGTAAAATCATTGTATATCGACCTCATCTTAAATTTGCAGTACTTGTTTGGAACCCAACTCTAAACAATGACAAAATAGAACTTGAAAAAGGAGAGCCACAAAACTTATTAAAGATCTCAAAAACGAAGAAAATCTTATAAACCTTATACGAAGAAAACCTTAGGAAATTAAATTTAACAACTTAAGAAAATCGAAGAACTAGGGAATATTTAATATACCACTATATAATAACAAATGGTTTACAAATTGTGAATTGGTTCATAAATCTCAAATTGGTTTCCGTTCTAACAAGTGACGGTCCTTCATCAAACATACGTGGACATAGTAAGAGAATCGAATGTGAGAAATTCAAGTTTTCCTCAATAAATAACTTCTTTAACAACAGAATAATTAAAAACTGGAATTCTTTGCCTTTCTATGTTGTTTATTCAAGATCCTTAAATTTTTTTAAAGCTAACTATGACAATTTATAGCATTAATGGCTATTATAACATCTCAGTTAGCTGTGCAACAATGTATATATTTTTGTTACAGCAAATTTATATTATTATTATTATTATTATTATTGTTATATATTACTATATTATTATTATTATTATTATTATTATTATTATTATTAAATTCACCCAAAGCGTGTTTAGACTGACATTTATGATGATAAGAAATAGGAAAAGACATGATTTGAAACAAAATAAATGTTTCTTTTTAAATATTCTAGCGTTGGGCATTTTTTTTATCTGTAGGGTGCAAAAAAAAAAAAAAACTTGATACATTGGAAATAATCTGACTACACTGTAGTCCACTGATTAGTCACAGCCTTATTTACATTAAGCAAGTTTATTGAGCAACAATTATTAAACTGCATATTTACTTTAAATTAAAACAGGATAACAATTCAAATTTTTTTACTCTGTCTTAAAATTTTTTTGTGATTTGAAAAAAATTTTAAGACAGTTGATTTTACTCAAAATCTCCAAAAAATACCTATTGTTTTATATATGTTCAATTTCACTGCATTTTTTGTAAAAAAATGCAGTGAAATTGAACTTTAATAAAAAATTGTTCCAAGGTCTCATGCTCTTATGTTGTCTTGTGTTCTTTTATTTGATTGTTTTTTTAATTGTGAAAATCTATGTAATATCTTCAAATTCTAGGTTTAATGCATTTTTTAAGTTATTATTTTTTTCATAGATGTTGGAGCTATGTTGGTAGAGTTGGAGGAAGCCAACAATTAAACATTGGTGATGGATGTCAATATACAGGTATTTAAATGATTATATTTTTATGTTAAGGTTTAAGTAATAAAAAGCAAATTTAATATATAGTTATATATCCACACATACATGCAGATAATACCATCTAGTTTGAGCATTTGAATTTTTGATATTTAAATGTGTTTGCACGTTTTTTAACTATTTTATATTTGAATATTTTTAAAAAAAAAATTTTAAAATAAAAAGGCTTTGTTTAGCTTTACAGCAAAATTTAGTGTAAATGTTAGAATTAAAAAAAGTATATTATTAAATATATATGTAAAGAAAATATTATTAAATATATAATGAAAATTTTAAAAAGTATATTGTTAAAAAGATTAAAAAAAACCAAAATAACAACAAAAAAAAATTCTAAATTTTTTTATACAGCATTAATGTAAAGAGGAAAAAATTTTTTGTGATTTTTTTTTGTTGGTCTGTTTTGTTTTGTTGCAGACTGTTATTTATGTTGCTCTTATTGTGCGATTTTTGTTTTGTTGGGCATAATTTAGCTGGTTTTAAAAATGCAGTCTGTTATTTATGTTGCTTATGTGTTTGCATAAATAATTTATTATGTAAATGTTACATAATATTAATCAATAAACTGTTCCATAAATTTTATTTATTTATAATGATAAAAACATTTTTTGATACAAATAGAATTTGTGGTTGCATAATTTAGAATGGAAATTAAAATTTGTGAGATTTTCTGCGATCTGCGATTCTGCGATTTTTGTATTAAAGATTAATGCTTTTATTATTGCCAGGGTTGGCAAAAACCCGGGTTTTTTTAAAAAAACCCAGCCCAGTGGGTTTTTTTGGGTTTTATTGGGTTTTATTGGGTTTTTTTGGGTTTAATTTTTATTTTGTCCCTGTAAAAAATTTTTTTGTGTTTTTGTTTAATGATATTGAAAATTAGTTTCATTTTCTATTTTAACTTTATTTAAAATATATTTTATATATTGTTGTTTAATTATTTATAACAAGAATTTTTAAAATTATTTTGAAAAAGATTTTTAAATATAATTTAAAATGTAATAGAAAAAAAAATTTTCACGCTTAATCTATATGTATTTATTTATTTTAAATTTAAAAGTATTATTTTATATAATTAAAAATGTCAATGAGAAAATGGGAAAAAGAAGGCTAGAGAATGGGAGGTAGTAACTGAAGCTTCAATTAAACTTTGAACTTGAAATTCAAATGAACAAACTTGTTCCTCTGCACAGCGGCCTTGTTTATAAAGATTCGTGTTTAGGAATTAAAGAGTTTTTTTTTTTTTTTTATTAATTCACCTCCTCAAGGCTTAAGGCCACTTCAACCCTTTCTCAACTCTATAACTCCGAAACACAAACCTTGACGAACAAGGCCGCTGCGTGGAGAAAGGAGTTAAGCGCGGTACTGCCAGGGACGTGGTGGGGATCGAACTCGGAACCTCTCACTTATGAAGTGAGCACTCTACCACAACACCACTACTGCATAAGAGTTGAGAGAGAATTGTAACCACAACAAGGTAGCCTCCTCGACTGTTGTGTTGGCTTCTCTGGTCACTACTGCTCATTTAAATTCAACTTGGGAGGTGAATAACATAAAGTAATAAAAATCTCAATGGATAAAAATATTTGAATAAAAATTGTAATAATGTATTTCCAAATAATGATTTAAATAATAGTAAACCTGCTCTGATAGCTGTTATTGTTGGTTATAATAGTTAATAATAATAGTTAATAATAATTTAGTTAATAATAATAGTTAATAATTATTTTAGTTAATAATATTATAGTTATAATGTTAAAGTTGGTTATAACAGTTTATAAACTTATTAAATATCTTTAAAAAAACCCAATAAAACCCAGATTTTCCAGGGTTTTATTGGGTTTTTTTAGGCGGGGTTTTTTGGGTTTTATTGGGCGGGTTTTTTTGGGCGGGTTTTTTAATGCCAACCCTGATTATTGCTGAGAAACATTTTGTTAAATTGTTTCAACAGAAACATTTTGTTAAGTTGTTTCAAGAGTCTTTAGTTTTTTAAATTGTTTCAACAGATACATTTTGTTAAGTTGTTTCAAGAGAAACATTTTGTTAAATTGTTTCAAGAGAAACATTTTGTTAAATTGTTTCAACAGAAACATTTTGTTAAGTTGTTTCAAGAGAAACATTTTGTTAAGTTGTTTCAAGAGAAACATTTTGTTAAGTTGTTTCAAGAGAAACATTTTGTTAAGTTGTTTCAAGAGAAAAATTTTGTTAAGTTGTTTCAAGAGAAAAATTTTGTTAAGTTGTTTCAAGAGAAACATTTTGTTAAGTTGTTTCAAGAGAAACATTTTGTTAAGTTGTTTCAAGAGAAACATTTTGTTAAGTTGTTTCAAGAGAAACATTTTGTTAAGTTGTTTCAAGAGAAATATTTTGTTAAGTTGTTTCAAGAGAAACATTTTGTTAAGTTGTTTCAAGAGAAACATTTTGTTAAGTTGTTTCAAGAGAAACATTTTGTTAAGTTGTTTCAAGAGAAACATTTTGTTAAGTTGTTTCAAGAGAAACATTTTGTTAAGTTGTTTCAAGAGAAACATTTTGTTAAGTTGTTTCAAAAGAAACATTTTTTAAAATTGTTTCAAGAGTCTTTAGTTTTTTCACAAAATTTATGTCAATAAGTTTTAAGTAAATTTTTTGTTTTTTAAAATCTCTTTGAAAATTATTTTAAGACCTTAGTTTACATATTTTAAATGATTTTTTAATGAAAATATTACCGATTATACCTTAAATGCTAAAGATTTAAAATACCTTTACAACTTAATATGATGGTGAAAAATGGGTTGCATGTTTGAAATCAGAATGATATATGCTCAGGGCTGCTTGAAGATAAAAAATTTTCTTGAAAGATGACATCTTGCATGAGAGTTTATTATATATTATTTTAAAACATCAAGAAATCGATAATAAAAATTTTATCAGTTTCTCTCAATACTAATAATTTTATTAAGACATTTTTACTGGGTTATGGATACCAGCATCATCAGCTTGCATACCAGCACCATCATCAATTTATTATGTTATAGTTATATAATGCTAGATGTGTTTGTTAAAGTTACGTGTTTGTTCAAGTAACAAAATATATTGCTGGTAACATAGTCAAATAAATGTTAAAACCTGGGGTTTTAAAATCAATTTTTTATAGCTAGAAAAAATGCCAACTTTTATAATTTTTTTTCTTATTTTTTACATAATTTTTTTATAAAATAGGAAATCCAATCTTCTATCATTTACAACAGATCTTAAATAATTTTTGATACTTAAATAAGTTTTGATTCTTTCTGTTTTGGTTCTTTCTGTTTTGATTCTTTCATTTATTGCTACACTTATAAGTGCAGTTAATGCTAATCTACAAATTCGATTAGCCCATGGTAAAACATTTTTCCTTTCTTCAGATGTTTTCATAGTGTTTTCAAATTTAATTGAATTTTTATTTCTACAAATCCCAATAAACATATTCAATTCTACTTGAATAGCATCAATGTCTATACATTTTTGTTTGATTTTTGCTGGAAATAATATTTTTTTAATAACATCGTTCAAAATATTTAAATATAAATATAAATATTACACATTGCACTATAATGGACATGAAAACAAAAACAATAAAGTCTATTTCCAAAAACTTGAACTTTAAAAAAAAAAGGGGATTTTTAACTCTAGAGTCCCTAAAAATTAATCAGACTTCACATTCCTGAGGGAAAATATAAATTTGAACTATTAAAATAGCATAATTTTAATTGCATAAAATTAATTAAAAATAAAAATAATTTTTTTTTCTTTAAAGTTAAATTTAATAGTAAAACTTTTATAACTTTTTACGTTTTAAAGAAACTATCTATCTTTTCACGTTTTAAAAAAAAATTGTGCTAAAGATAAATTGTTGCTTTGAAATGTGAAAATTTACACATTTCAAAGCAACAATTTATCTTTTGCACAATTCAAAATTTTTTAAATTAAATTGCAAGTTTCAATCTGATCTCCACAATTAATTTAATCATTCCTGCAATTTCTTTTATTTATTGAAATAATTAATAGCGATTTATGTGATGTAGTAAAACTTTTTGTGAATAGCTGCTATATTTTGAGATGTTTTATTATGCAATATACATGTTTTATTATGCAATATACATGTTATGTTATGCAATATACATGTTTTATTATGTAATATACAAAATATGCTTAAAGTTTAATACTTTAAATCAGACAGAAAAGAATTAAATTTTTGTAACCATAAATAAAATTAATTAAAATTTATTTGTTGATCATTTTCAGCTTATAGTAAAATTTTTTTTCCATTAAGCCCTTCTAATATGGGCTTAAGGCCCATACTAGATTCCATGCATAGACATTTTCACGGGTTTAAGGCTCATGCTGGATTCCATGCATAGCCACTAGGGCCTGCATGTTTAATATAAATTTGACTTAATATTACATACTGTTATCGATGTAATGTTAAGTCAATGATGTAATGTTAGTAATCTAATATTAACGACCGATGTAATGTCAATAATTTAATGTTAATGACCTATCATAACATTGTTGCTTCATGCCATTTTTAGCATAAATTTTTCATAACATTGCCTCATGTTAACTTTACTATTAAAAATCGTAAATAAATCTTTTTAGGTATTGTATTGCACGAAATGCTTCATGCTATGGGTTTTGTACATGAACAAAGTCGATGTGACCGTGATACAGCAGTTACGATTGTATATGAAAACATACTAACAGGTATCAAAAAATAAATTTACGAGTTTTGAATAAAATTTAAAATAAACAAGAATATTCTTATTAAATTTTTTTTTTTTCGGAATGAAATCCTTGCTTACAGCTAACCAATAATACTGTCTGGTTAATTAGGTATAGAAAATACATCTATAGATATCTGTATATAGATATAGAAAAAATTAAAAAAATATAGATTTGATTTAAAAAGCAACATGTAAAATATACAGCTGTTGAGTGAGAATTTAAAAGAAAGTTATCGATAAATATCTAGAACAAAGTAATTATATATACAAATTATTAATATTCAAACCAAACTTAAATGTAATTCTATTTTTTTTTTAAATTTATAAATATATTACATGCATTAAATAAATTCTTGCAAAATAAAAACAAAACAAGCAAAAAGATAAGCACAAAAATGAAATTGATAATCCAATATCATAAATCATAGTGATCAAAGTTGTCATAAGCGATAATTGCTAAATACACAAAATTTTCTTTTTTTTTTTCTACTTTTGTTCTCTTGAACTTTTTTTTTTCTTTATAAAAAAACGAAAAGAAACATCTGAAATTATTTCTTTCTGGACACAAATTTGTTTAAATCTTCATAAATGAAGATTTTGTACTTTGTTTACATTAAATGAGGCTAACTACTTTTTGATATTCTTGAAAAGTTTTTTTATCTTAATAATTTATAATGGTTTACTTCGTTATCTCCATATCAACCTTATAAATCCATTATCAAACGCCATAGCAAATACAAAATAGATTCTGTATTCTATTTAGATATTTTTGTGAATTTTTTTATTCAAATTTTTAAATTTGAATAATTTAAAAATTTGAATAAAATTTTTAAATTAATTTTTTTAAATTTTTTTATTTTATTTTAATTCACCTCCTCAAGGCCGAGACGGCCACTACAGACGAGGAGGCTACTTATTTGTGGCTATAACCCTCTCTCAACTCTATAACTCCGAAACACGAACCTTGACGAACAAGGCCGCTGCGCGAAGAAACGAGTTGAGCGCGGTACTACCAAAGACGTGGTGGGAATCGAACTCGGAACCACTCGTTTATGAAGCGAGCGCTCTACCACTACACCACTACCGCATTCTTAAATTAAATGTTGATAGAATCAGATTAAAAGAAGAGGCTGCTACTTTTTTAAATAAAATAAAAAAATTAAATTTAAAAAAATGGACAATCAGGCAAGTAACTAAACTTTATTATATTTTGAGTAACTGCAAGTTTAAAGTTAGTTATTTTATTTGGTTCATAAAAGTTCAGCATGCTTCATAAAATTTGATTTTTCATTTTTTAAGTGAAGTTTGCAATAATTTTGTTGTAGCCCAGAGTTTTTTCAAGATCATGCTCAATAAATATAACTAGGAGATTGGTAAGCTGGTTTTGAGTCATTATAGATCTTAGTGCCACCATTAGTGGTTGCCATCTTTCCTAGACCAAGTTTACTGAAAGACTGTTCTCCTTTGGCAACTGAAAAAGGGATTTGTTAAAAATATCCATTAAAATGCATATTGGTTCAAAGAGAGAATTTTTAGCTTTCTGGTAGATCCCATTTGACAGCTTTATCAAAGTAAATAATTCTTTTAGACCAAAAAGATTGGGGTTGAGTAATATTGTAAATAAAGCCTAAAACCCGTTATTTGCGGACTCAAAAAAGGGATTGCCTGAAATACACATCCGCCTTACTCAGGACCAGAGGTGTATTTTTATCTTTTTTTAAAGTTGTTATTTATTTAAAAACTAGTTATTAACAAGTACTTAATTGTAATGAATTAGAAAAACAAACATTATTAAGGATTTTTACTTTAATTAGTGGATATTTCCTTTTATATTGAAACCTCTCTGCCCCCTCCCCCTCCCTCTCTATACTTTAGTATGCTATTTGAAAACCTCCCCCCCCCATAAAATATGAAAACTCTTAGGAGGAGAGCTCCTATGAGTTTTCAATGCTTTTGATAATCTTTTGATAATCTTATCAATAATGTTTTTAGTAAACTTAAACAGTTACATACATTTAAACACATTATCTATTTTAGTGACATAGCGGTATCACAATATAAAAATTACATAAATCAATTTGTAGTATCATAGGCAAAATTTTGACAATACTTGCAGAGTGGTTCTTATTGTGCAACATTGCAAAGTAAAAGTTTTTGTGATGGAGTTAATGGAACTGTAAAACGTCTTGTTGCACTAGCCAGTCTTCAGTTACCTAACAACCCTATTAACACCTTAAGCAAAATGTGCAACTGGCGCGTTCAACATTTAAAATTTTATGTTTTTTACAAAGTTTCTAATGAAATACATTACAAATTTTAATTTGGAAGAGAGATATCATTTATCTTCTAACGTCAACTGTTAAATGAAATCACCACAATTTTATCCAACATTGCTTATCTCATTAAAAATGAGAAAAGTTTCGTTTGATGGTGCTTGCACTAATGTTGGTGTTACTGCCTGTTTAGTTCATATTGATGAAATTTCAAGTTATTTCACCAGAAACATATGTGATCTGCATTTACGATGTTTAATGTTACTTATGAAGTATTCTTAGAACATATAATTTGTTTTTATGAAAAATTTCCTAACTTTTTGACAAACTTTTTGAGATCATCTTTTAGAATTATAAATAATCATTAATAGTTTCAGTATTTTGTTAAGAAATTCTCTTCATTAATATGTATAAGAAATCTAAAGAAAAAAATTAGTATCTTAAGTAAGAAATGATTTTGATCGAGGATCAATATTAAAATTATTCTAATCCGGCTCACTTTGATGACCCATAACTTTTGGGTGCAGCTCTCAACTTTTTTGTAGATCAATTTTTATGTAAATGTTTATCCACTAAATGTAGATCAACTTTTGAAAATCAACTTTTTTGTAAATGTTTATCCACCAAATGTAGATCAACAGGTAATTTGATTTGTATTCTAGTTTTTTAGAATCCAGAAAAATTAAAATTCCAAAACAAAAGCATTAACTTTAGCCTGCCATTATTGGAAAAAGTTAATATCATAGATTTTTAAATGTTTTATTTTTCTAAATGTATCCATAGCAAACTTGCTATTTTAAAATAATTGGAGGATAAAACTAACTTGTTCAAAAATTATTAGTTGTTAAAAACGATGAGAAAAAAAACCCTTTTTGCTTGAAAAGTGAAATTTTTTGCAAAATAGTCACAATTTAAATAACATTTTTACAAGAAGCATAATAGATATTGATTTGAAATTTTTAAACCATACTTTTTTCACATATATATATACAAAATTAAAAAGTTTCAGCAAAATCTGAAATGGTTGATGAGGAGCCTCATAAAAATTTAATTTTTGTAAAGCCTAAAAAATAATTGTTTGTAGGTTGGTCAAATCAGTTTGATATTGATACTAGTATATCAACATTTACTTCAGTAAGTTTTTCAATTTGCAATATTTACTTTTTTTTTATTTCTTGAATAAATGGAAGTTTTAGTAATTATAATTTTTTTTTTAGATTTACTTCTCTTGGTATTTAATAGAGTTCTTAGAGAACTAACTTTTATTTAGCATATTTATCAGTACAAAAATAAAAACAGTATAAAAATCAATTCATTTCAAAAATCTTTTAAACTTAAAATGAGTAATTTAAACATAATTTATTTAAACATTAAGTTCAGTTTTTTACTTATTTTTTCTATTTATATTTTTAGCAGAAGATAAGTGCATTTTAGTTGATTTGCATTTTAGTTGATTTTCTAGATAAAATCTTCTCTTTTCCCCTTTTTTTTAATAGCAAAAAAAAGTTTTAATTGAAAACTAAAACTTTATTTTAAAATACTATTATTTTATTTTAATAAAGTTAATTTACACTCTAAATATTTATTTTAATAAAGTTAATTTACACTCTGACTCGTAAGTTTGGCTGAGTGGTTAATGCGAGAGATACCACATTGGAGGCCTGTAATCTAAACACAGTCAAGTCATTTGTTTTGATGATAAATCAAATAAAAATAAACTTTACTAAAATGAAGGACTAAAAGTTGAAAAAATTATATATAATAATTATATATAATTTAATAATAAAAATTATAAAAATAAAATATTTACGCCAGTAAAAATCAAATTTGATTTCTATTGGCGTTCTAGTTTGTGTAATAGGTATTATTATATATATATATATATATATATATATATATATATATATATATATATATATATATATATATATATATATATATATATATATATATATATATATATATATAATACATATATATATATATATATATATATATATATATATATATATATATATATATATATATATATATATATATATATTTATATATTAATTATATATATATATAATATATATATATGTAGTATATATATATGGGCATTTCCATTTCTGTGCGTGATTTTTTATTTTTCTTTGTTTTAGCAATTAAAAGCTGGGACTTTATGCAATATGCATACTATTTTGATTTTCTTAAAGAACAATTATAACAAAAATATTTTTATCATATTTTAGACTATCTGAATAAATTAAATATACACATTTTTACAATTTCATTTTTTTGAGTAATAATACCGCTAAATTTTAAAAAATATACAATAACTTTCAAAACGCAATACTCTAGCTAGAAATAATTGATGACTGCCATTTCTCATCAAAAATATATTAAATAAGAGTCGTAGAAGTATTTCACTTGAAATACTCACAAGCAATTTATTTTCATAAAAATATCTACATGAAGTTGACAAATTCGCAACATCCGTGCGTGACTTCCGTGCGTATTCATAAACTGCATTTAAATGATTGCTGTGACTCTATGATTCATAGTGCAATCCTGTAACTTTCTGGAAATCTTTACTGATGTTTAAAATATTATTTAAAAAAAATGTATACCGGTCAAACTTATATTTTCCGAGGAATTAAAGTTTATTTATCTAGTAACTAAAATAGAAGTTTTTCTGTTCCGTGCGTAATTCCATTTCAAACTTTATTTATTCTTTGTTAACATTAGTAATGCTTACTATTTTTGTTTACAAAATATTTACATTGATTAGAATTAAATGAGAGTAAATTGGAGATTGCTAGTTTCATTTTTATGAAAATAAAAGTAAAAACATATACGAATTTCCGTGCGTGATTTTTTGGAAATGCCCATATATATATACTACATATATATATATATATATACTACATATATATATATATATATATATATATATATATATATATATATATATATATATATATATATATATATATATATATATATATATATATATATATATATATTTATTCATTTTATTTGCTTTACATGAGGCAATGATGGATTGGGTTTCTACTTTAAGGTCATTGGTAATTTAATTTCCCAAGTCACGCTCAGAGGTGGTTGCTTCCAATGTAGTTCGAGTCGTTATTGAACGAGGGCATATTTCCTCCATTGAGTACTTGAAAGAAGTTGATTTTTTTTGGCCAAGGTGTATGACCTTGGACTTCTCTGCATTTAGCTCCATGCTCCAAGCCAAGACTTAGTCCAATGAACAATTTGGTCAGTATCTGATTGGAGTTGAAGTTGAGCAGCAAGTGAGTTGACAATGCTCAGAATTTTAGTGTCATCAGCATAGATCTTACAAATATTTTCTTTGCTTATTACATCTGGCAGATCATTGATGAAAATGACAAATAAAATTGGACCCAAGACTGATTCTTGCAGAACTCTACTTGTCACAGGTAACCAATTCGAATTAGTATCACCAAGGATTACTTGTTGTGACCTGTTAAGTAGAAAAGCTTTTATCCAATTGAGAAGATTACTTTCGATTCCGTACATTTTTAGTTTGAGGGATGATTTGAAGACAACATTCATTGTATTTGTTTAGCCAAATTTGGTAACAGAGTTCTACGTTTAATTCTTTAGAAATAGATGACCAGTCAACCTTATTAAATTTTTTTTTGATTCATTCGTAGTTACCTAGGTTGTAAATAAAATTAGAGCTGTTGAAATGCAATAATTTTCTAGGGGAAGCCAGTTTGAATTGCCAGGTGATAGAGCAATGATATTGATCAGACAAACCGAGTGGAGGACCAATGTTGAACACGATATGGAGAGTCACATATTATGAGATCAAGAGTGTTTGTCATTGGGCGATTAGCAGGTTTGAAAGTAGGGACAGTGACAATTTGGTAGATAGATGACATCTTGAAGAAGAGAGACAAATGAAGAACTGAGACCAATTTTACTAGAGGAGAAGACTGAATTGGAAGTCCAAGTAATCTCTGGGAAATTGAAACCACCAGCAATGATCATACCATTGTATTTTTTGGTCGATACTGATGTTTGGGCATGGAAAATAGCACTTGAAATCTCTGAGAAGGCTTTGATACCAGAAGATGGAGGTCTATAAATGCAGCCTAAAAGCAGAGTTTCATTCAGATGCTTTAGTTCCATACGTAATTGTTCTGAATAGTAACAAATAAAATTTTTGTATAATAGGGAGTCCTGTAGTTGGTTTGAGATGATTTTATTGTTTGCGTATATAGCTACACCTCCTATTTGGTTTAAACAGTCTGAACGATAGAGGTTGTAGTTTGGAAGAGAGGGAGTTGATTGGTTGTTGAACCATGTCTCAGTTATAAAAATAATGTCAAAGGAGTTGTTTTCTGCGAGTAAGGAGAGTTCGATGAGTTCTATTGGATTGAGGAAGGTTGCATTAGTTTAGAAGCATGAAAGATTAGATAATTTAATGGAAGAACTGGCCTTGTTTAAAAATGTTGAACCAGTAAGATTCTGAGAGCAATTGAATGGCCTCAGCTGCTGATTTCCATTTGAGGTATGGGTTTCTCTCTCTTCCATTGATGTTAACTATTTTGGATGTGTCAATGCATTTGATTTTTTTGCTGCGGATGACAAATCGAAAGGGTTTGTCAAGTAAATTTTTTGCCAAAAGTTCTGCATTTTCGGAAACACGCTTTTTGTTTAAGTTGTTGAATGTTTCTTGTTCGAGAGCAGTACGGTCTGGACGAATATAGACAGATTTTAATTCATCTATTGAGGCAAGTCGTTTTACATTAGATAAGAGATCATTGCAATGCTCATTGGAGTCAAACTCAATGATAATCAATTCATTTGGTTCAGCTGCTATTGTAGTTAAACTAGTGGTATTGTTAAACTTTTTTGAGAAATGCCCAACAACTTTAATAGCAATATTATAGTTAAGCTTTTTGAGCATACTTTGAACTGAAATTAGCCTCTGATTATTGTCTGAGGATTTTGGAAGACTGGTGCTATAGCTCTTTTAGATTTTGTTTTAACAATTTTGATATTTTCCTTGACTGCTGTGATAATTGCTTTATTGGCTTCTGAACCGTGCTTAACTGCGCTTGCCCAGTTGAGTGTTGTGTTCAAATTCGTAGGAGCTAACTTTGGTTGTTGAGAGTGATATGCTTTTAGAGTAAGGTTTTTGTTTTCAAGAACAGATACGCAGGTGAGAAATATGCTGACTGTGGCTATTAGTTTTGATCTTGTAGCATCAAGCTTTTGAGAAGCAGCTGAATGATTACCTTGACCTAGGCCTGGCCAGTTGGCTGCTAGTGCTGCAAGTTGGTCGGTTGTGTAAGGTGTGCTCATTATCACCAATGATTTACAAATTGCTCAATACCTAGTTTGTTTGTTTTAATTCATAAGCTCTGTAAAAAGAAAAATAACTATAAAATCTAATAATCCAAATATAATAATAAAACTTTATTTTTAAGTTACAAAGTTTTTTCAAAGTTTGTATTTTAACTTTATTTTTAAAGTTTTCAAAGTTTGTTTTCTGCATTTTCTATTAATAGTTAGAGCATAAAAAAATTGTACTAGCTTTTAAGCATATTTATTTACTTCCTAAATAAAAGCTAAAAAAATTTATTGTTTATACAAAAATACTTATTTATATCTACATTTTTACAAGTTTTATTTAAGTATTTAGAGATAAAGTTATGAAACTAAATTTGCCAAAAAAAAACACACATTGGCCTTGTTAAGAAGCTTTACTCAACTTGCTTTTTTTCTTAAAGGTTAAAAGCGATCAGTTTGCAAAATATTATTTTTTGGAATATATAAATTATCTTTTTAACATAGTTAAGGTAACGTTTATTCAGAGGTTGTAAAAAAAAAAGCATGTAACCGCAACTGAGAATTTTTTAAAGAAACGAATTGTATGTATGGAACACCAAAAAAACAGCTTAAAAAGAAAATGGTCCAGTTCGGGTGCAACTGAGCATTCTAAAACATGCCATGGTAAGTTTGATTGGTTGCACCCCAAAACATTATCTGTAGCCCCAGAATATCGAACTCGGAAAATCAGAGAGTCACTCGAAATAAGCAAGGCTAGGGTTCAACAGGAATTGAGAAATGGTGACATGATTCTCAATCAGGATGACGGTGATAGCATAACAACCAAAACCTGGGGGCCATTTTTTAATAAAATCTGCTGACGTCAGTTGTTTGAAAAGTTTTTTTCACATTGGAGCCCTTTGTTACGGCTTAGGGTTTATTAATGGAAATGAGGCAATTGCTTGGGCTATAAAACAGTGTACTGAGTACTATCTATGTTTCGAGTCAAGTTCTTTAACAAATTTAAAAATGAATAAAGTAACAAAAACTATAAAACACAAAAAACCACAGTCATCACCAAGTTCGCTAAACCTATCATTCACCAATATTTGTGGTCTTCGAAGTAACTTTTCTTCTGTCAAGTCTTATCTCTTGCAAAGTTCACCAGACCTATTTGCTCTTTGTGAGACTAATTTGAGTTCAACTGTCTCATCTTGTGATCTTAGTGTTGATGGTTATCTTCCTTTAATTTGTAAAGACTCCAATAGTCACATGCTTGGCCTAGGCATTTACATTTGTAAGAATTCACCCATTTGTCGGAAAACTAGGTTTGAATCTACAGACTACTCTTTTATGTGCTTTCGTTAAGCACCACTTCACTCTATCACCTCTCTCTTTGTTCTATATCGCTCTCCCTCATCTCAAGACTGCACTCTTCTTGATGTTATTTCTGATTATATTGACAAAGCCCTCATTCTTTATCCATCAGCCAATATTGTTGTTGTCGGTGACTTTAATGTTCATCACACTGAATGGCTTGGCTCTAGTGTCAGTGACTCTGCAGGCATTAAGGCCCACAACTTTTGTCTTTCTCAATCCCTAACTCAAATAGTCAACTTTCCAACTCGTATTCCACACAACCCGAATCATTTACCTTCTCTACTCGACTTATGTCTTGTTTCTAATCCTGGTCAGTGCTCAGTTTCTTCACACTCACCCTTAGGTGCTTCTGATCATGGTTTGGTCTCTCTAAAACTATTATCTCATTATTCTTTACCATCAGAATCCCCCTATCATTGTACATCTTACAACTACCTTAAAGCTGACTTGTACTCTTTCTGTGATTTTCTTCGTGATGGCCCCTGGGTAGAAATCTTTCGTCTCCCTGTCGACAAATGTGCTTCTTACATAACTTTGTGGATTCAGGCTGGAATGGAATCCTTTATTCCCTCTCGACGATTCCAGGTCAAGCCTCACTCTTCTCCATGGTTTTCCTCACATTGTGTTGCTGCAATTGCCAATCGAAACCATAACTTCCATATCTATCAGCAAAACAATTCTCCAGAAAACAGACGTCTGTTTATTACTGCTAGGAACCATTGTAAAAAAGTTTTGTCTAACGCTAAAACTCGCTATTCTCAGATCATAAAATTTCCTATTTCATCATAAAAATTAGGCTCTCGTGACTTCTGGAGAATCTTTAATAGTATTAATAATAAGGGCAAGTCTGAAATTCCACCTCTTTTGTATGGTTCAGACTTTGTCACCTCATCTAATCACAAAGCTGAATTGTTTGCCAAGAACTTTTCATCAATATCATCTCTTGATTCCACTAGTTGAATTCTACCTGATATAGCTGTCAAACAGGTTGATCCATTGTTTGACATTTGTATCATTCCAGCTTCTGTACCTAAAGTGATTTCCTGCTTATACTCTTCTACAGTTTGCGGCCCGGACAACATACTTGTTATAGTCTTGCAGAAGTGTTCTCCGGAGCTGTCATCTATCCTCTCAAAACTATTTAACAAGTGCTTATCAGAGTTTTGTTTTCCAGCCTGCTGGAAAGCACCATCTGTTATCCTTTTTTTTAAAAATTCTGGAGAGCGATTTGATTAGTCTAACTATAGTCTAACTACCGTCTAATGATAGTCTAACGATATTCTAACGATAGTCTAACGATAGTCTAACTACCGTCCCATTAGTCTTCTTCTTATCATTAGCAAGGTTTTTGAATCTTTAATTAACAAACACTTGATCTCTCATCTCGAATCTCATAACCTACTTTCTAATCATCAATATGGATTTCGATCCTCTCGTTCTACGGCTGATTTTCTATCAATAACCAATAAGTTTTAATGCGCATTAGATAAAGGTGGAGAGGTTAAGGCCATCGCTCTTGACATTTCTAAAGCGTTTGATAAAGTTTTGCATGCTGGTCTTCTCCATAAGCTTTCTTCTTACGGTGTATCTGGAAACATCTTTAAGATTATCGAATCCTTCCTTTTCAATCGTAGTATAAAAGTTGTCCTTGATGGAAAGCACTCTTCTTCTTATTCTGTAACCTCAGGGGTTCCCCAAGGTTCAATCCTTGGCCCTATACTCTTTTTAATTTACATTAACGATCTTACAGATATTCTCACATCTACGGTGGCATTGTTTGCTGATGATACTATCATTTATTCTTGTCTCGATAAGAAGCCAACTCCCTCTGATTGCTTGCAGGGGGCATCTGAGCTTGAAAAGGATCTTCTGCTAAATCATGGGGCTCTCAGTGGCTGGTGAACTTTAATTCAGATAAAACTCAATTTTTTTCAGCCAATCATTATCGCAATAATTTAGTCCTTTCTATATTTATGAACGGTAATGTACTCGATGAGTGTCCTACCCTTCATCTTCTAGGATTAACTGTTACTTCTGATCTTTCTTGGAAACCTTATATCAAATCCGTTGCAAAATCAGCATCTGCTAAAGTTGCATCTCTTTATCGAGCTCGACACTTTCTTACTCTGGATTCTATTCTCCATCTCTATAAATCTCAAATCCGGCCTTGTATGGAATACTGTTGCCATATCTAGGGCGGATCTTCTAATGATGCCCTTTCTCTTTTAGACAAGGTGCAAAAACGCATTGTAAACATAGTTGGACCTGCTCTTGCAGCCAACCTTCAACCTCTGTCACATCGTCGTAATGTTGTTTCTCTTTCTCTTTTCTACAAATACTATAATGGGTACTGCTCTAAAGAGCTAGCGTCTCTTGTGCCATCTACTAAAATTCATTCTTGTGGTACTTGTCATTCAATTAAGTCTCATCCTTTTTCTGTTACTGTTCCTAAGTGCTTTAAAAACTCTTATTTGTCTATTTTTTTTCCTCGAACATCAGTTCTTCGGAATTCGCTTCCTTTATCTTGCTTTCCTGATTCATATAATTTGCAATCTTTTAAGTCATCTGTCAATCGTTATCTTGTTCTACAATCTTCATCTTTTCCCTTCCAGTAACTTCCAAGACTAATTAGTGGTTGCTTGCAGCCTAGTTGGAAACGAAGATGTTTAAAAAAAACATATATACATATATATATATATATATATATATATATATATATATATATATATATATATATATATATATATATATATATATATATATATATATATATTTGTATATTTATATATATATATATATATATATATATATATATATATATATATATATACATATATGTATATATATATATATATATATATATATATATATATATATATATATATATATATATATTTATATATATATATATATATATATTGTTGTTTTGATTATTTGATAATAATCAACTCTTTTTCGATTTGAGAGTGATCAATATAAAGTAAAATAATCACAAAAAATAGATCAATAAATAAATAAATAAAAGGTTAGATGAGAAAAAACAACTTTTTTACGGTACTTAAAGTTTCATGCCGTTTTCGGCACTCATCAGTTATATATTTCCATATATTATATTCAGCTATATATTTCAAATATATGGCTGATGAGTGCCAAAAACAGCATGAAACTTTAAGTACCGTAAAAAAGTTGTTTTTTCTCATCTAACCTTTTATTTATATATATATATATATATATATATATATATATATATATATATATATATATATATATATATATATATATACCAGATATTAATTGTTCTTTTTTTAAAAAATATGCTTAGAAGTTAATTTTCTATGCAGATATAGAAAAACCATTGTAGGATATGATTGAATTTGAAAAAAATTGTTATTGTTGTTTAGAAAATAATAATCAATTATCACTTAAAAAAGACAAAGGATATTACTGCCAAATAAAAACTTAGCGTCTTGTTACTGAATATTAATGCTACAATTTTTTTGGTTGGACTGTAAAAGACTTTTTAATTTATAGATTTTTTTGTGGAGAAATCTTAACATATTAAAGGAACTTAAAAAAAGTATCCTTATCCTCAAAAAATTACTTTCGCAACTAGAGAACCAGAACACATTGAAAGTAATGAAAGTAATAAAGCTTTATCATTTCAGGATCTAATTTGTTTACATCAGTTCAAAAGATGGCGATATGATTGTAAGATGAACCAATAACCATTGTAAAGTTCAAAATCACTGTAGTTAGTTTTGGAACAAAATACTATTAACATTTGAGGATACTATACATTTAAAGAAACATTCTAAAATTAAAAAAAAAAGCATGCTGAGAAAAAAAAAAACTTCATTAACTGTTAAAAAAAAATGTTGAGAGAAAGAAAAAATTATTTAAAAATGGCGATATGATTGTAAGATGAACCAATAACCATTGTAAAGTTCAAAATCACTGTAGTTAGTTTTGGAACAAAATACTATTAACATTTGAGGATACTATACATTTAAAGAAACATTCTAAAATTAAAAAAAAAAGCATGCTGAGAAAAAAAAAAACTTCATTAACTGTTGAAAAAAAATGTTGAGAGAAAGAAAAAATTATTTAATATACATTTAATAAAAAAATGAGTTAGATGAAATGATATATTGTTCTCACAGTGTCACGAAATGGCCATCAACCTTAACCTCATGTCCCGAGAAAACCCTTTGGTGGGATGATAGCCCACATATAGTAGATCACTTATAATATAATATAAATTTGGAAATCGAACTATGACGTCCGAGAGAGATATTTTAGTTTTTATTTTCTTCAATTCTGGCATATCAAAATTTAAATGAGATGATAGGAATTTGGCATTTTTACAGCATTTTTGTTGTTATGTTGCTTAGAGTACTATTTAAGACATTATATAACTAATTGGAGCAGGTTTTTTGAAATAATTATTATTTTTTGTTTGTTTTTCAATTTTGCTAATTCCGGGAAAAGGGTGCACATTCAGTTTTTTTCAAATAAGTCACATTGAAAGTTTGATAAAATGCCTAACAAAGCTAAAACTCCTGAAGAAAACCGAAAATGCGTTTGTTTCCTATGTTTGAAGAAGGCAAATCAAGAAATCACAAGTTTTTTAGTGGAGAAAATTCGCACAGTCCTCAAAATTGAGCTTGATTTTTTAAACTTTCAAATCCCTTGTGGAATTTGTGAGAGATGTCGTGTGGCTATTCGCAGACGAAAAGAAGGGGAGGATGCACCTATCCCAAGGCTCTTTGATTTCAGCACCATCTCAGTTCAGCGTGCTGCAACAAATATTCCTTGTAATTGTTTGATTTGTCAAACTGCAAGGACAAATATGAATCAGCGTCATCCTTTGGAACCACCGAAACCCAAAGAAAATTCAAGCATTGAAAAAAGGTGCACTGATTGCTTCTCTGTGATTGGTCGTGGATTGCCTCACAATTGCACAACAGGAACATTAAGGCAAAATTTAGTGGAAGTTGCTTCGAGGGATCGCATTGCGGCAGAGAGGGTAGCATCATTAACAATTGCTAATAAAACTCCATCACCTCATGGTACTGTTCGGCTAAGTCAACCACTTGGAGGAAATCGTTTTCCCGTTGTTCCAGGTAAAGCAATATAGATTTAAGCATAAATCACTTAAAAATTTCTTTTAAAATGTAAATGTAGAAAATTTTAACCTCGGCCATTAAATGTTCTTTAGGACCATCAAGTGCAAGAGAATTGTTTCCTGCTGTGCCCAAGCTCACGGCACAAGACATGGTTGGAGTTCAAATTGGAACTAGATTGTAAAATTGTGGCATGTCCAAATTGGCATCATCTTTGAACCAAGCTACACCTCTCCGGATTGTAGAAAAAAATTTCAGAGAAAAATTTGACAGTTTCGTGAAATCTCTTTCTGAGCATTTTGAGACCAAGGCCATACGAGATTCTACAAAGAATGATGACCAGCACCCTTCACGACTGCTTGTTTTTTGCCCAGATGTAGGAAGTCTTGCAAATCATGTTATCAAAGTAAGGAATGTTTCAGGAGATTCGCTGATGAAGATTGGCATTGATGGAGGTGGTGGGTTTTTGAAAGTATCTCTTGGAATCATTGCCAGAAACACAGATTCAAATTTTCCACCACCAAAACGAGGGCTTAAAGCCACAGGAGTCAAATGGCAACTTCTGGTGGCAATTTCAGAAGATCTGCCAGAGAGTTATGACAACTTGAAAAGCATAATTTCTTCTCTTTAACTTCACAAACTTTCCTACATAATCTCTTGTGACATGAAAGTCGCCAATCTTGTTTGTGGTCTTCAGTCCCATGCAAGTGCACATCCTTGTTCATGGTGTGATGCAGAATCAAAAGATTTGAGTCGCTCTGGAAATTTCAGAACACTTGGTTCAATTCGAGAAAACTTTGTGCAGTTTCAAAGCAGTGGTGCCAATGCAAGGAGAGCAAAAGACTTCAAAAACGTCATCCATGAACCCATAATGACTCTGCCAGATGACATACTGATTTTGGACATCATTCCTCCCATGGAACTTCATCTGCTTCTATAAATACTGAAAAAATGCCAAATTCCTATCATCTCGTTTAAATTTTGATATGCCAGAATTGAAGAAAATAAAAACTAAAATATCTCTCTCGGGCGTCATAGTTCGATTTCCAAATTTATATCTAAGTGATCTACTATATGTGGACTATCATCCCATCAAAGGGTTTTCTCGGGACATAAGGTTAAGGTTGGTGACCATTTCGTGACACTGTGTTCTATTAATCTGTCAAAATCTGTATAGTTTAATGGCATGTTATTTTTAAACTATTGTTCAAATTATTTGCTATTTAAATGCTACTAAAGTTAACCAAAGCACATATTGAATGAACAATTTTATATTATGTCAACTAAAACAAGACTCTTTGTCATATTTTTGTCATATTGTCTTATTAAGTTTAACAAATTTAATTTTCTGCTTTTTTTTTTTTTTTGGTTAGTTTTGATATATAGTTTATAAGACCTACTATATATTATAATTATTTTACTAAGTTTTATGTGCAACGAAACGCTACTCTAAAAATTTATTTAAAAATCGCAATGGTATATTTTTATTATATCGGTTTTGTTTAAATTTTTATTCTCTCATAATGGCAAAGCTTCCTGAGTCATGTGACCCATGGGAACACTCTATTGAGCAAGTATTTCATAAGTTAAAGCTAGTTGTGTTATGTAATTAGCTTAAAAAATAAGTGGCACTGAAAAGTATAATCAAAAAAGAGATTAGCAAAATCTGAGATGGCATGGTGCTGAGCATAAATTGAATCGAGCTAGAATAACCTACAAGTTTTTTTACCCAGTTAAGTATAGCTCTGGTAGGGATTCTAGTATTTTCCAAAATTCAATACACTCTTAAATGACGAGATTTTTGCTTTTCACTAGCAGTCAATTTAACTTCAGAAATGTTAAAAAAATTACTGCAAGAACATGACGGTTAGACAGTGATTTTGCGCCTGTTATTTGATAATTCACATCACCAACTAAGGAAATATTTTTTTTGTTGCTTTTTAATTCCAAGGCCGTTTCTTAAATGTAAAACAACATGTGTTAATCACTAGGATAATTGAATCAGGGTTTTCTAAAAGTGCAGATTTGCTTAAAGCAGTTTTTACAATGTGGCAAAATTGATAATAACTATCTATTTACAATCATTGTAAACATAATTATTATCTATTTACTATTATCAGTTATTATCAAATTATCAAGACAATAATTATCTATTTTTAATTAATTTCATGTCATTGAAAAAGTCACTTTGAGCATATCCACCCTTTAAACAAATAATGTGAGTAAGCGAAGCTACTGCACAACTATATGAACATGATTTGATGCAAGTATATATATATATATATATATATATATATATATATATATATATATATATATATATATATATATATATATATATATATATATATATATATATATATATATATATATATTCATGTATATTTATATATATATATATATATATATATATATATATATATATATATATACATATATGTATATATACATATATGTGTGCATATATATACAACCCTCGGAATTAGGAAAAATGAGGTTGACAATATTTTGCCGACTTCAATCTTTTAAAGGTCGGCATCAGGTCAGCAAAACAATTTGATATAAAGGTCTTGCCAGAAAACATAAAAACGAGGGCGGCAATATTTTACTAACCTCAAACACTTTTAGGTCGGCAGTAAGGTTGGCATTGCCGAATGCCGACCCTAATTCCAATGGTTGTATATATCTATATGTATATATATATATATATATATATATATATATATATATATATATATATATATATATTCATATATGTATATATATATATACATATATATATATATATATATATATATATATATATATATATATATATATATATGTATATATATATATGTATATATATATATATATATATATATATATATATATATATATATATATATATATATATATATATATATATATATATATATATATGTATATATATATATATATATATATATATATATATATATATATATATATATATATATATATATATATATATATATATATATATATATATATATATATATATTAATGTTATTATTATTATTTTTTATTTTATAAACATCAATAAATACGAGTTTTTCTTGAAACTAAATTTTTTTTTTTTATATTTTTTCAAGAAAAAAATTAAAAAAAAAAAATTTTTTTTTTGAGAAAAAATTTTTTTTCTGGGAGAATTAAAAACTAAACAAAAATAATGAAAATGACAACCTGACTTGTGAACACTTACACAATTAAAAAACTTTAACAATATTGATATATACCCATTTCATAAAAGAATGGGCTTTGTAATGATCCCTCATGATAAATCAATAAAAAAGATTCGAGAACACATTGGGCCAACTAAAATTATCAATGAGGATCTGACACAAAGTTATGCAATCAAAATCGAAGTCCAACTATCAAAATTAAATAAAAAAGGTTGGTTCACAAAAGATGAATATCAGCAAATTTATCCCAGTGACTCGATACCAACTTGTATGTATGGTGTTGTGAAGGCACATAAGCCTGAACAATCTTACCCAATGTGAGTTGTAGTATCTACCAAAGGCACACCAAACTACAGAATCTTAAATTACTTAGTAAAACTAATACAACCAATATTAAATAAAAACCCAACTTAATTAAAAAATTCGCAACAATATGTAGAAAAAGCAATATTGTGGGACATATCCAGTGACCAAATTCCTCTCAAAGAAGCAACTGAAGTACTCATAAGTTTATCGGAGGTGAGCGATAATATTAAAAAAGCGACAAAATTAAATATGAAAGAAATAAAAATTCTGATAGAATTATGTTTATACCAACCATACTTTTTATGGAACTATGAAATACATGAGTTTGAAAATTCAAGTCCGATAGGTCTTTTGTTTATAGTGTTTTAGCTGAATCTTTTCTTCTTCATCTTGATAAAAGAACACATAATACATCTTGAAAAAAGAGTAATTAATAACAAAAATGGTAAATATGAATTTAAAATACACAGAAAAAATGCAATTACTAACATTCAAGTTAAGGTATTATCAAACCATGACCCTCAAATTTTAAATGGAATATTGAAGGGTTTTGTACATAGAGCGTTTAATGTATGCAGTCAGAAACATTTAAAAAATGAACTGAAATTCCTTATTAAAGTACTTGTTAAAAATAGCTACAAACAGTCCAACCTCATAAAAATCATAAAAGAAATAAAATGAAAGAACAAAAAATCACTAGTGACTGCTAAAAACATTGAAAACATCACCATCACGTATCCAAAGATTTCATTACTTTGGGTACCAATATTGTCTCTTAAATTACGTAAAATGTTTAGGAAGGCAGGATATAAAACGGTCTTCAAATCAAACTTGAACCTATAGGCAATATTAACATAAATGTACCATTTCTGGCACACTTACGTAAGAAAAAGATGAAACCATACGATTGACATAAAATAGAACTGCTGTTTTAAAAATAAGATATAAACAAAAACAAACAAAAAACTTTTATGCTGAATACGCTGGTCACAACAATCCAGCAAAAATTTCTTTTAAAAAATAAATTTAGTATTAAAAGAAATTCATATATATTGATGTTTATAAAATAATAATTTACATAACCTCATACAGGATGTCTACATTCAATATATATATATATATATATATATATATATATATATATATATATATATATATATATATATATATATATATATATATATATAAAATAAAGGTTAATGATAAGAATATTAAAAAAGATGACTTACAAAAGTTTTGTTTACATGAAATTAAATATTTTAAATCACTATTTTATTTAGAAGTATGATATAATGTCAATCATGCAGTATCACTTGTGGTCATTTAGTAAGTATGGGAACTATTACATAGAGGAAACAAAAACTATTAGAGTGAATAAGCAGTTTTTAAACTTGACTAAAGACCAAGATAGAAGTATAGGTACTAGAGATGATTTAAGCGATACAGACAAGCTTGATCTATTGATCATGTATGGATGCACAGGTATAATTAGCTATAATTAGTTTTATTACTATAGTTGACATTAGAATGGTATTATAAAAAAAGTGAGAAATGAATACATGAGAGGAGTATATTTTAGAGTAATTGGTAAAAGAATACATTGTTATAAGGGTATATATGTAAACATAAGGTAGTAGCTATATAGTGTAAGGGTACACAGTAATAGTGATTTATAAATTGAATGTGATCAGACCTGTACGAAAGCTATAAATAAATGTGATCAAACCTGTAAGAAAGTTATAAATGAATGTGATCAAACCTGTACGACACCTATAAATGAAATTTTAGAATATTAAATTGTTATATATAAAATATTACGCTAGATACCTAATTTTTAAGCATTAAAGATAGGAATTTTTGGAAGTGTTGTAAGTTTTGATATTTTATTTATATATTATTTATTTAAATTTATTTTTATACAATTCAAATAAAAAGTCCTAGTTAAGCAAAGTTTTTTGGCCCCAAAAAAATGGACCTAAAAAAACTGTCAAGTTAGCGAATGGTTCCACGTGACCAGAGTAGGGAAAAGGCTAACATGATTTAACAGGAATTTAAAAAAAACATCAGGCTGAATTAAACTTTCAAATATTAGATATAAATCATTAGCTCTCTTGCACTGAGATTTTTAATTTAATTCAACAAAAACATTTTACCAAAAAAAGTTTTCTATAAAATCAACTTAAAATTTTTTTCCTCGCAAGTTCTTCAGACAAGTGCAATTTTTTACTTTTGTAACAAAATTTAGCAAGCGCTATTTGTCACACTCGGAAGACCATTTATGGGTGTGTTTTACATGCGTGAAAGGGATCGCTCTAACTTAATCACAAGGCCTGTAAATATATATATATATATATATATATATATATATATATATATATATATATATATATATATATATATATATATATATATATATATATATATATATATATATATATATATATATATATATATATATATATATATGTATTATTGCTTGCATATGTCTTCTTGAGAGTGCTTGATGAATTAAAGTAAATTAAAATGATTTAAATTAAAACAAAACTATATTTATATATATTAGCCCATCCCATTTTGACCCTCATGAAATATATATATATATATATATATATATATATATATATATATATATATATATATATATATATATATATATATATATATATATATATATATATATATATATATATATATATACAAATAGTATTGCGTAGTAAGGTAAGCAATCTGACGTCATACTAAAATAGCCTGCTACTGGGGGCTTCAGTACATACATTGACTGACAAATAGCCTGACTCGCAGTAGAGTGCTGCTACATCGACTGAGGGTTTGGGATGGGGAAGCAATCGTTTCATTCATTGTTCTTCGTTTTTTCTTCTTCTTTTTCAAAAAAAATGGTTTAGCTTAAGGTAAGCAGAAAAAGTGAGCAAATGCTTATCAAAACACGCTTTAGTAAGTGTATATATATATATATATATATATATATATATATATATATATATATATATATATATATATATATATATATATATATATATATATAATATATTTATATATATATATATATATATATATATATATATATATATATATATATATATATATATATATATATACATACATATATATAAAATAAGAAATATATATATATATATTTGTACATATATATATTATATTATATATATATATATATATATATATATATATTTGTTCATATATAATTACACATATATATATATATATATATATATATATATATATATATATATATATGTATATATATATATATATATATATATATATATATATATATATATATATATATATATATATATATATATATATATATATATATATATATATATATATATATATATATATATATATATATATATATATTTGTAATATATATATTTATATATATGTGTATATAAATATATATACACATACTTATAAAATAAGAAATCTAAGGCAAGCAATTAATTCAACTAGCCAATACAAGAAATTGATGGTCAATTGTTTTTTTTTGGATGTTCAAAATTTTATTTTTTTTGTTTAGGTTCTTAACTTTGTAATTGTTTGTCATGATTGAAAATTAATGAATTCATATCAGGTTATTAACAATATTTTTTAATAATGCTTTTTTTAAAATTACAAGCGGGCAATCAATAATTTTTTAATTTTTTAACAGATTATTTCATTGCAATAACTTTGCATATGGTGGGAAAGCTGCAATAAAAATAATTGAAAAGATTAAATGAAAAAAAAGAAAAAAAATACAACAATTTTGAATAATCTCTGAAGATAAAAATGAAAAACTTGCTCACATTTTATATCTTGCTCATTAAAATCATTTCAAAAACCACTAATGTTATATGTCGTTCACACTGACGATAAAACACGTTTTACTTTAAATAATTTCTTTTATTCTAAACGCTTTTTCTGTTTTAAAAGTTATAAACTGTGTAAAACATCAATAAAACAATATGACGAGGTAGTTTTATATTAAAACAAGTCTTTTATTGACAAAACAACCTTAGAGTATTGTTTTATTGTTTAATACACCTTTATATAATAACATTTTAATGTGCGTTTAAAATAAAACGTATTTTATTGTCATGAACATGGTATTAATTAGTTAAAAAATAATGTTATTATATGTGTATATATATATATATATATATATATATATATATATATATATATATATATATATATATATATATATATATATATATATATATATATATATATATAAATTAGTCATTTATAATCAGAGAGGTTTATGCCCAAGCTGTGTTTGATACCCTAGAAGAATAAAGAAATTCACAACATATGTGATCATCACAACATCTTATTCAATAAAATTTGTTTATCAGATCTTATATTCAAAGGCAAAAAGCAGCTCTATATCTTTATTATGAAAAACCATTTAATACATAGATGAGTATTTGACTTTATGAAAATCTCGGAAATTTTTTTATATGAAAATCCCGGAAAATTATTTTATTAAAAATTGATCGTATTTACAGACAACAAAAACTAAACTTTTAAAACGGAATTTAAATTATTTACCTATTAAATATTTAAAAAAAAATGTTACAAAAATTTATCTCGTGAAAATTTTAATAATAGAAAACATATTTGTTTGAATGCAAAAGTTGTCGATTAAAATTATATGTAAATATATATTTTTTTCAAATTAATAACAAAAAACATCTAGAAAATTCTGGAAAATTAAAGGAGTTTGAAGTGAATTTCCGGAATTCCGGGAATTCCCGGAAAAAACTCATGTATGTTAAGATGATCTTTTGCTTCACAAACATATTATTTCCAATGGTTATAACATGCTACTTTTTTTTTTCATCCTTACTTAGATATTATTTTCTTTTAATAGATGAGATTGAAATGTAGACATAGATATGTATGTTGAAAATATGTGTTAATCATTTTTTTTTGAGTTCCTGCCTAGAATTTATTCTTTGCTTCTAGACAAACTCAAAAAAGTCCAAAACTAAGCCACAAAAGTAAATCCACTTCACAGAACACAGTATCCAGCCAGACACATCTGTTTCTTACTTTGTTTAATGATTAATATATTTGAGACAATTTGATATACAACTTTACGCTTAATGATATTTTTTGATTTTTTTAAAAGTAACAAATTATTAAAAATTTTTTTACACTTTCATAATTTGATTTGCTTAAAATTAAGCACATTTCTAACATTTTAGTTTAAAATAAAAATTTTTCAATTAAATTAAAAATCAAATTCGGTTTTAATTATTATTGTTATTTGTTTTTATTATTATTTTATTATATTATCATTATTTTTTAAATCTAATTGAAAAGCTAAACATCAAATCTTTGGTCAAGCATTAAAAATCATTTTTAACATTTCTTGTCATTTCATTTTTAACATTTCTCATTCCTGTCACGATAAGAAGCCAACTCCCTCTGATTGCTTGCAGGGGGCATTTGAGCTTAAAAAGGATCTCACTTTTGCTACAGCATGGGGCTCACATGGGCTGGTGAACTTTTTTTTTTTTTTTTTTTTTTTGAATAATAGAGTGAGTAATGTTTATTTATTTACACTTTTGCCGATAAAAAAAAAATTTACTGTTGTAACTTATAAAAAAAAAAAATTACATGACCGGGGCTAGAAGAAGACAAATTTAGTCTTATCATTAAGCCCCAACTTTAATTCAGATAAAACTCAATTTTTTAGCTAATCGTTATTGCCTTCCTATATTTATGAACGGTAATGTACTCGATGAGTCATCTAACCTTTATCTTCTAGGATTAACTCTCACTTCTGATCTTTCTTGGAAACCTTATATCAAATCCATTGCAAAATTAGCATCTGCTAAAGTTGCATATCTTTATCAAGCTCGACACTTTCTTACTCTGGATTCTATTCTCTATCTCTATAAATCTCAAATCCGGCCTTTTATGGAATACTGTTGCCATATCTAGGGCGGATCTTCTAATGATGCCCTTTCTCTTTTAGACAAGGTGCAAAAACGCATTGTAAACATAGTTGGACCTGCTCTTGCAGCCAACCTTCACCTCTGTCACATCGTCGTAATGTTGCTTCTCTTTCTTTTTTCTACAAATACTATAATGGGTACTGCTCTAAAGAGCTAGCGTCTCTTGTGCCATCTACTAAAATTCATTTTCATGTTACTCGTCATTCAATTAAGTCTCATCCTTTTTCTGTTACTGTTCCTAAGTGCTCCAAAAACTCTTATTTGTCTATTTTTTTTCCTCAAACATCAGTTCTTTGGAATTCGCTTTCTTCATCTTGCTTTCCTGATTCATATAATTTGCAATCTTTTAAGTCATCTGTCAATCGTTATCTTGCTCTACAATCTTCATCTTTTCCCTTCCAGTAACTTCCAACACTAATTAGTGGTTACTTGCAGCCTTGTTGAAAGCAAAGATGTTAAAAAAAAAAAAAAAAAAAAAAAAAAAAAAAACAAACAGTACGAGATGAACAGTTCAGCTTGCCATTGTTAATGAGAGAAATAAAATTATATTTTGCTCCAAGTTAGTGTTTGACGTTAAAAAAAGAAATACTTTTTTTTTAACTGTCAACATTGTATAATGTTTCTGGTGGTTGTAAGTATTAAAATTATGATTGAAATTATTTAATTGATTTAAAGCAAAAAAAATTGTGACATTGAGTTTGCTTTCAGTATATATGTATATATATATATATATATATATATATATATATATATATATATATATATATATATATATATATATATATATACATATATATATATATATATATATATATATATATATATATATATATATATATATATATATATATATATATATATATATATATACTTATATATACAACCCTCAGAATTAGAAAAATGAGGTCAGCAATAATTTTCAACCTAAATCTTTTAGAGGTTGGCATCAGGTTGGCAAAAAATTTGATACTAAGGTCTTACCAACAATTTTTTGTTAACCTAAAACGCATTAAAGTCAGTAGTTTAATTGGCATCTCTGAATGCTGACCTTAATTCCGAGGGTTGAATATGTGTGTATATATATATATATATATATATATATATATATATATATATATATATATATATATATATATATGTATATATATATAATATAGAATATATAATATATAATATATATATATATATATATATATATATATATATATATATATATATATATATATATATATATATATATATATATATATATATATATATATATATATAAATATATATATATATATATATATATATATATATATATATATATATATATATATATATATATATATATATATATATATATATATATATTAGGGGTAGTCATTTTGAGGGAATTTTTGAAATCGAAATACATACCTAGCTAAAGTTGGAGCAAATATGCTAAAACTTTGTCAAAATTTTTTTTTAGGTCAATCGGGTGACTTTTAAGTCCCCCTCAAGAATAAAGTTGTTAAGAAATTGTACTTCAAAAAAGAAAAAATAGGGTGTGTTCAGGGTGTTTGAGGGGGATTTAAATGAAAAAATTATTTCCATTTTTTTTTTTTTTTTTGTTATTTGATATCTATATTTTCATTTTAAAAGGTCATTTAAAATGAAAATATAGATAGGTTTTTTAATGTCATCATGTTTTTTACATATTCTTGGTTAAAACGATATTTAAGAAATCAAAAAATGAAAAGTTTAATTTACGCAAGTGGTTATGAAATCAGTAAATTATGTATTTTCATACTTAAAGTTCATTCAGATGGACAGACGTAAAAATTCCCGCTTAAATCAACCAAAAAAACAAACTATTTTGAACTAAACAAGTAATTTACCATTTAATTAAAATCTTTACAAATACTATCAAGACAAAAATTATGCATTAATTGAAATAAGTATTTTAAAATGAATAACAATTTCCAAAGTCTACACTTTTCCTTTTCTTTAATTTAGAGAGTGACATCAGGCTTTCTGATAGTTTTTTTTTTGTATTATTACTTTTTCCCACACCAAAAACCTTGAACGTTGACCTTACTTTGTTGACAGTTAAAAGTCTGTTCTGCTTGTCATCCTCATTTTCGAATCTTTGTACAAACTGCTGCATCATTCCGATTGCTCGTTCAGAATGATCATTGACAACAAATTCTTAAACGAGGACTGGGTGTGCCAATATTGGGGTGGAAGTGGGTGGAACAACCAGTCTCTCACTCTCTGATTATCCAACCCTATCATTGAAAAAATTAAATATGAAAACTCATTAACCAAAAGAGAGAGGGTTGGTACCTTCATATTATTTATGATATTAATCTCGTTTATTCGATCTTTGCTTCTATGTTTAAAAAAATCTGGATCTAGCATTTGGAAGGAAAGCAAAGCATCTGCAATGGCTGTTTTTTTATCCATAGAAATATTTTTATCCAAAAGAGCCAAGGGAATAATCGTTGAATCAAGATACCATGTATGCTTATAAAGAGATGCTAACACTGCGTCTACTGCCTCTGGATTAGAGCAAACTTTCTTATACTCTTTCATCTGAAAGATTGCATCAAGATCAGACGCAGGAGATTGAATTGCTTTATGTGCTTGAAGGTACCACCTTATGTAAAAACATACTATGAACTCGCAGATGAGTTTTAAATCTTCGCGTAGATTATCATTTTCTTGCACAAATGACAGTTGCTTGCACAAAAGCTGAAGTTTAAGGTAGTATAAACTCTTGCCTAAAAACCTAGCATGATGAACAGCTCTAGTTTTCTTTAATTTGAAATGTGCAGAAGAGGATAAATACTGCATGGTTAGCTCAGCCAACTCTCTTCGGTCATTCCTCATATTGCATTTTTTAGTAATATAGGTCTCACAGTAATCTAAAGTTTTCCTTGCAGCTTCCTTCAAAACTGTTCCTTCCACGGTTTTCCAATCAAGAGAGGTCAGGTTATTTTCGTCGTATTTGAAGTTAGGGTTCTCAAACATATGTTTAAACTTTACGAATAAAGGATTTTCAGGCCCTACGCTATTCTCTTTTATCACTGCTTCACAGAAATGAACCATTCTAAGCTCAATGATATGATGCCTACATGCTAGTAGAAGAAGGTATTTGTCAACCTCTCTTGCAATCCTAGTAAGTGATCCTTTCTTAGAACCAGTATTACTTGAAGTTGTATCAAAGCATACTCCGCATACTTTTGAAATGAGGTCATATTCTTCTAGTATTTTCATGATTCCTATATACATATTTTCACCTGAAGAAGACGGCAAGGCAGGTACTCCAAGAAGATGCGACACCCCCTCAATATTAGCGAGCACAGTTAATCTTTCATTCTTCAGTCTTTTTCCCTGATTTATTTCAAACAAAGTCTTTCCGTCAAAATGAATTATACAGGGATAACGGCTTTTTTCAACGGCCTTCTTTATATCTAATTTAGCAATTTCTGCAGTATCCTTGGCAGTTTTTTTCATCTTCCTTAATGCTGTTGAAGCACTGGCTTTGCATTTTGCGATATCAACTCCACAATCTTGAAGAATTGCTCCAGTTACTTTTTGTAAGACATTGGGGGAGATATCATTTGCTGTAGCTATGATAGATACATTTCCATCAAAAATATTCTTAGGGACTTTGGCAGTAATGTTGCAATCATCTGCTCTTCTATGATGCCACCCTTTGGGTTCAAATTCTGAATCAGAATCAGCGCTAGTGTCAGTGAAACTCAAGTCTAGTTCTGAGGTAGTATCAATCTTAAGAGATTCGTCTTCTAGCCTTGTCCTCTTCCTCACACCTTCAGAAACCAAAAATTTGTTTTAACATAGTGTATGTGTATTAACAAATAATGTATGTTAAATTAGCAAATTTGAATAAAAAACGTCAAATTAATTCAATAAAAACAACACAAAACCTTTTTGCTAAATTTTTTATCTTCTGATCCCAAACTAAAATATCTCGGTCCTTCCTGGTCTTCCAAAAAAGTTAAATCATCGTGCTTATCTTTATCTGAGCGTTTTTTATCCTTCCTAATTTGGTTCTTTAAATCTGTAGAACCAATCCAAAACAGCTTTTTCAAAAATGAAATAAACTCCCCTTGATTAACCTTGTCTCTAGCTGTTCCTCTGCATTTATTTCTACTCAAATCTGAATACTTCTTGTTCATCTTCATAAGGTTCTTGATAATACTTTTATCTGACATTACTTGAAATCCCGCTTTAAGCCATGGTCTTTTAATTAAGCCTAAAATGCATTCACAATCATCTACTTCACATCTCTTGTAACCCTGAATCTTGTAAGGAGGGCATGATAAAATTGCTGACTTCTTAAGATTATGAGGAAGTAGTGATCTTCTGTAGACAATGTGTTGAAGAACATCCATTCCAGTAGGGAGTTGAAGACCTTAAGAAAAAAAAAATCAATATTTTAATTTTTTAACAAAAAATTTAAAATTCAAAACAATTTTTTTAAATTAGATATGTACATGTAGTAGCTGGTTTAGCCTCATTTATGATAAAAAGTTTGTTTTTGCTTGATCTGAGAAACTTCCTCTTCCCAATATCTTTTACAATTTTTTTTTCCATTTTTGTATTCAATCTAAATATATTTAATGGTCTGTAATTAATTAAAAACTTCAATACAATTTTACTTTATATTGTAATTCAATTAATAACAATCAAGTAAATGCGAAAGTTATTTACAAAAATAAAATAATGTAACGCAATTTCACGTACAATTTCTTTATAAAAACTCTTAGTGACTTAAAAATACAGTGCAGGATCTTCAGCACATTTTCTTCTGCATTATTTTATAAGAATTTTTTTATTGTTGCCGATTTTCATAACCTCTTGCGTAACATAAAATTTTTATTTTTTCCTTTCGTAAATATCGTTTTAACCAAGAATATGTAAAAAACATGATGACATACCCTTTTAAAATGAAAATATAGATAACAAATAACAAAAAAAAAAAAAAAAATTAAAATAATTTTTTCATTTAAATCCCCCTCAAACACTCTGAACACACCCTATTTTTCCTTTTTTCAAGTTCAATTTCTTAACAACTTTAGTCTTGAGGGGGACTTAAAAGTCACCCGATTGACCTAAAAAATTTTGACAAAGTTTTAGCATTTTTGCTCCAACTTTAGCTGGGTATGTACTTCGATTTCAAAAATTCCCTCAAAATGACTACCCCTAATATATATATATATATATATATATATATATATATATATATATATATATATATATATATATATATATATATATATATATATATATATATATATATATATATATATATATATATATATATATATATATATATATATATATATATATATATATATATATATATATATATATATATATATATATATATATATATAATATATATTTATATATATACATATATGTGTGTGTTTATATAACAATATAGAATCAGAATAGAATCAAGAAAATTATAAGCATGATAAAATGAAACAACTTTAGCAGATGCTAATTTAACAATCGATTTTTTTTTATGAAAAGTTGTTAATGAACATTAACCCAAGAAGATGTAAAGCCTTTACTCAACCAATAACCCCAAAGCAAGGGATGTAAAGTCAGAGTTTGTTTCTCCTAGCCTTAGCTTAAAGAAAGAAAACCCTACAAGTTAGCAGAGTATGGAGAAAGTAGTACTGGCTTATATGATACTAATAGCAGAATGATCATGGTGATCCTGAATTTGACATGACCTGGAGTAGTTTTTAGAAGTTACTTCAAGTAAGCAGTACTATAAAACATTGACAAAATTTTTTTAGAAAAGCTTTAGGAAAGACATTCTTACAGAATACTAGAGATCAAGATGAGTCTATGTTTTAGAGTTTGAGTTACTAGTTGTTAACTGAGCTCACACTGCATCAGAGAATTAAACACAACACAAACATACATAAAATAACTAACAGGTGAGTAAAGACTGCGCCAGAGGTTCATGCAGAACTCAAATTTTTGATTGCAACTTTTGGTTGAGTGAACACTGCATCAGAATTTTAGACAGAACACAAATATATATATGTAGTAAATAACACATAACCTAATGGTTATTAGGAAAATAAATTTCTCGTCGTTGTTATAGAATAAAAATATCTAGTGTATCACCTTGTAATCAATAATAGATTTGTAAAGTTATTCTAAAGGAATAACTTTACAAATCTATTATTGATTACAAGGTGACTTAAGCTAATTATATTTTTGTAATTGCTCCTCAACACAAACTTATTCCTTCAATAATTGCAGCCATAGAAATCAAGAAAGACCATCAGTCTAAAGTCCATACTTTGGACTTACATAGCAATAAGAAGTGCAAAACAAGATTCATCCACAGCACTCAGTCATGCTAAGCCATAAATCTTGCAGGAATTATACTTCCATTTAATCATTTGGGAAGCTGGAGAAGTTCTTGCGGAAATTTGGTTAAGCACAGTCATTGATGAATTTGAAACTATAGCCGAGTACAAAAAACCAAACAATAAAAATGTGTAGAGTTAAAGCAGTTTGGAGCAGAGTGGGGTGCTAAACATGTCAGAGAAAGTCAATACTTACTTCAAATTGCAAAATGTAATGATAAAAACTGCTGTGATCATTGTCACAGCTCACTGTTTTTTCTTATTCCAACTGAAGAAGATGGCCTTGAGTGCAATAATACAAAAAACACTTAGCAAAATAATTTTGCCCAAGAAAGTTTCCCAAAGGATTGTCATGTGACTACTTATGTCCCAGCATTCAAACTTCCTTACCAAAAAGAATTTGTACCAATTGTAGTCTATATTTTGCCACTATCAAATCAATGAAATAACACAAAACAGTTTGCTCATGTATTGGGTTATTAAATAAGGTAGGCAAATAGGTTTGCACAAAAAGTTTAACCTATTTGCCTAGTTACTCGACGTCTATCTAAACTCATATGCGTCATTTTAAATTCAGACAAAGAAGCATTTGAATAGTATGATCAGGATGATGTTGATAACTGGCCTTAAGCTCAAAGTCTGATATGGGAACAAATTTAAGTCTTAAACAGAAATATATCATATGTATTTAAATATATATGTATATATATATATATATATTTATATATATATATGTATTTTTATATAAATATGTATATATATATATATATATATATATATATATATATATATATATATATATATATATATATATATATATATATATATATATATATATATATATATATATATATATATACATGTATATAAACAATTTAAAATGTATTCTACAAAATAGAGTGCTCAATGTTCTTAAAAGAACCGAGCAATTATAAATGAGTACAAAATGTGTTTCATCAATAAAGACTCATCAGAAATGAATGATCAAATTAATAAAACTTGATTTTTTACCAAAAATTAAATTACAAAAAGTCGCAAATGTCTTAACTTCTGTAAATTTTCACACATTTGTGGAATATGCTGGCACTATTATGAAAAGAATTCTTTAGAATTGATTACTTCTGCTTTTTTTAAAAGGGGGGATTTAATGTTATTATTATTTGAGCTCACTTATTTTTACAGTTTTTTAGGAGAAACTTATTTTCGTGCCTGCATTTAGAAATCGATTTTTTGTTTAATAAACATTCTTGGTTTTCATGTGTAATAGTTTCAAATTTTTTTTAAGTGTAGTTTGCATTTTTTGGAAATATTGTTATATGCAGGTGCTGTTTTAAGGGTGGACCAATTCAGTATAAAATCATCAATATTTTAATCTTTTAATTCCCATATATATTTTGACAGCATGGTGTCTATTGAATACTTTTTATTTTTAAAGGATTATAATTGGCAAAACATTTTTTCTACTCTTCCTCTGTTATGCCAATATATTGTTTTTCAGGTACATTCCACTCGTTGGACAATTGTTTTTTGTTTACAATTACAATTTTCTGTAGTTTTTTCATTAAGGATTTCTTTTTTGTTTAACAAAGCTTAATTGAGACCTTTTATAATTCTTTCCATATTTTTTGTACAACTGTGGCTAACTTTATTTGTATTTTGACTAAAAATTTTTTGTAGTTTATTAGAGGGCAGGATATGTTTATCGACTAATTTTAAAAACACTTTTCTTATGTTAGTGGAAACATTTTTGCTATATGGAGGGTTGAACCAGATTACATTTCTAGTTCTACTTTGCTTTTTTGTATTCTTTTTTCCAGAGTCAAATTTTAGTTCAATATTTTCAAAACCACTATTTTTAAGAGCATCTTCAAATATTTGTTTAGAGGAATTGAATACATTTTCATTAGAGGAGTTTTGGTTTAGCCTGATATTATTTGAAATCGGGATTTGTTTTGGAATTTGGGGTGAATGATTTGAGTTCATATTAATATACAATAATTCATCGTTTTGTTTTTTGAAAGGCTTATATAAATTTTCAGCGAGGTTAAATGTGACATCAAGAAAGTTCACAATTTTTAAATTTATGTTTATTTGGATTTGAGAGCCAATATCTTTAAAAAAGTTTATAATATCTTTTCTAATTTTATTGAGCTGTGGATCAGATTTTTTATGCATAACTATTAAACCATCGTCGCAATAAAGACCTAAATCATTTATATTGATTATTTTACTTAATAAATCTAAAATATATAGTCCAACAAACTCACAAATTTCTGCTCCATCATATCTGCCCATTGTTACATCAAAGCAGTGATGTATGTTTTTCTTTTTCCCAGTTAATATTAAAATATTAACTGGGAAAAATATTAAATATTTTTCCCAGTTAATATTCTATATTAAAATAAAGTAAGGTTTTTCTACATTGTTTTATTTCTGATTGTTTCTTCAGGAATAACTGTGTGGCTTTTTGCAAATTTAATTGTGTTATCTAAAATATCTGCAGATACTGAGGGGTAAAAATCACTTATGTCAAATTGAATAAATGTACAGTCATTTTTATTTTCGGTTATAGAGAACCAATTTATAACATCAGTGGTATTTTTCCGCTGTTGCAAATTTAATTTATTTCTAAGAATTTTGTTAATTTTGTCCAATTTAACTTTGCTTACATGTCTAATCTCACTTTTTGAGGGAACCAATAACCTACAAGGAAGTTTGTTTTGAAAATATGGTTTATGATCTTTTAGTGTTATGAAGGCTTGGGCTTGGGCAGTCAATTCGATTCTGTTATCAATGATTATTTTTTTAGCACTTTGTTTCTGTTGTGAGTTGGAAAATGTTGTTTGTTTTATCAGCAAAAATCAAAATATTAGGGTTTGATTTAATTTTTTTAACATCTAACTTTAATTCTGTTTGAAATTAATTTTTTTTAGGGTAAAACTTTATTGTTTTAATTATATCCAATAGGTCATTTTCAAAAATTTCTAAATCAGGTATAAAAGGTGGGGTATTTTTTGTTTTAAATCCATAATTTTCATTATCTTGGTTGTTATTAAATACATCATCTGTGTTTGTTTTTAGTTTTAAGAAAAATAAGCTTTCCAACGAATTCTTTTAATAAAATGCTCAACTTTTTCAATCAAAGAAATAGTATAACTTTTTTTATCTAGTATTGGTATATTTTTCAACAAGTGAAAATTATTAGTTTCCATATTTACATAGAATGTTAAAATACAAATAAGAGTGCTTATCAAATGTTAATAAGGAGCCTAATATATATTTAAACTTTTAAAATGTATTCTACAAAATAGAGTTCTTAATGTTATTAAAAGAACAGAGCAATTATAAAGTAGTAGAAAATCTCTTAACAAATTTTTTTTTATTTAACACTGTGTTTCATCAATAAAGACTTACAGATTTCATAGAAGTTAAGGCGTTTGCGACTTTCTGTAATTTAATTTTTGGTATAAGTTGAAGTTTTATTAATTTGATGATTCATTTCTGATGAGTTTTTATTGATGAAACAGTGTTAAATGAAAAAAATTTTTGTTGAGTGATTTTCTACTAATTTATAATTGCTCTGTTATTTTAGGAACATTGAGTACTCTATTTTGTGATCTAATTATCAGTATATATATATATATATATATATATATATATATATATATATATATATATATATATATATATATATATATATATATATATATATATATACATATATTGATAATTAGATCACTACCACCTAATTTGTAAAAATAATATAACCACACATTTACACATTCTATAAATTGAGTGTGTTTAGCATGTTGGACACCATTCCAAATTGTAACTTATGTGAACAGCCTAATGTACCCAAATTTTGCAAAAAAAATTATATTATTATACTAAATTGTTATGCCATTGACAAAGTTTTGTAATGCATAAAAAAAATAGGTTAACTCTATGTTTATTTAACCTATGGTTTACTCTGCTGTTTGATATGATGACATTTATCAATTTCATAAACATTTTTCAAAATCCGCGAAAAAACAAGATTTTTATAAAAATTTTTTTGATGATTGATAAAGCAAAACATCAAAAACCAGTTAAAAATTAAGGAGCAATATTATATTGAATAAAATATAGTTTAGTGTATTAATATTATATTGAATAAAAGATAGCCTTTAGTGTTGTAAACAAGTTCTAATAATTAAGTTATAAGTTTGTTATATAATAAGTTTTTGTTATATTTATTATATTTAAAAATCAGTTTATACTATATTTTTAGTTATAGTTTTAATATATTATCATATAGAATATGCCATGCTTAATTGAGTTGCTTTTTGTTTTAATAAATATTTATCTAATGATTGAATTACAAAAATATCACCTTATTTTTGTTCTTTTTTGTAATTAGTATTATACTTATAACAAAAAATATCATAATTTTCATAATTGTTGTTTTAATTGTCGTCATTTTTTTTTAAATTTACTTTTATTAGTCTAATCAATTCAGTCTTCAGGACTTAATTAGACAATAAATCCATAGTTATATCTCTTTGGATACACTCCATACAGGCCATAAATATGTCTAAATAAACTCTTGAAAATCTGTAAATAAAACTAGTTATATTGAAGTAACCTATTTATAAATTAGTTTGCTATATTTTTTGAGAATTTTTAAACCCTTTAGTATTTATTAAAAGTATATTTTAAAAAGTTAATTTTTTTTTATCTTCCAATTATATTTTATACATACTCTATTTTAATTATATGTTCTGTATTTTATATGTACTTTATTTTAAATAAGTATTCTGTACTTCATATATATATTTTGTTTAATTATTTTAATTTAAGTATTTTTTTTAATGTATTTTGATTACATGTCTGTATTTTATATGTTTTATACTTATAACTATTAAAGTTTACAAAATACAGAATTTATTTGTATTTTTTGTTTTTTACTTGTAACATAAAAAACGCAAAATATATTTTATTTGTATTTTATATTTTTTACTTTAAGTACATAAAATACGCAATATATTTGTATTTTATATATAAAATGCTTATTTTAGTTTTTTTTACCATTGTTTTGTTTTTTGTTTTTTAAAATATACATTTTATATTTTAGTTGCTAAATGTACAGCATCTTGTGATGGTGTTTTAAAATGTTCAGGTAAAAAACGAAATATTTAAAAATTATTTTATAAATAGAAAATATAATATGAACAGACATTTAATGTAATTTTTGTTTTTTTGTCAATCAAATTTAAAAAAACTTTATTAATGACTCTGAGCAACTATTGACTAAATAGAGAAAACAGGAGTGCCACAATTTTGGCTAAGGACTTGGATTGGGGCAGCTATTGTTTTTTTCATTTTTTCCTTCTTTTTTTTTGTAAAAAAACCATAAGGTTTTTTTAGGAATTAGGTTAACAAATAATGTCACTAGATCTATATTTATACATTCTAGTAGATGCGTATATATATATATATATATATATATATATATATATATATATATATATATATATATATATATATATATATATACACACTTACTTTTACATATTTAGATCTGCATTTGGTTAAGTCAGCAGTATTTGTTCAAAACAGCTTAATGCTGACTTATATCTATACAGGTTTTTTTTGGAAAAAAAAAGAAATCAAAAATAATCAAAATAACAATTATTGCCCCAACTCAACCCTAAGTCAAGTAGAGGCACTTCCTTGCATGTTCTCTTAGTCTGGAAATGTGTCTACTCATAGCTCCCTAATTCAGTTTAGTGTCAGATTATACTTACCTAAGTGCGCAATGGGGCCATCCATAAATGATGTCAATGGGGAGGGGGGTGTTGAAACCAAAATGATGTCAATTTAAAAAAAAATAATACTAAGCTTATACGAGCAGATTTTAAAGGTATTTACATCTACAATCTGGTATAGAAATGGCATATTTGCTTTGCGGGTAATAGACAAATGGTAATAACATTTTATCATTGTATTACCATTTGTCTGAAAATCTAATTGTTTACAAATATCAACAATTTGTATATAAATTTAACAATCATTATTCACTCCCTAGCAGATTATAAAATGTGCTTCAAAGGAAACACATAAAGTCATTTGTCATTATTTCAAATACAATTGTCATTAATATCGAAGATCACTTCAACAACCCATGGGAAGATGATGGGAGATCGAATTTATGTTATAGATATAGAATAAAATTTTGATTAGTTTGTTTATTATTTGATAAGGTATCAACTGTTTTATAATAGAACTTGCTGAGATCTACTGCTATATAAATGTATAATTTAACCAGAAAAAAATCAATGGTGTTTAAGCATATTTTTAATGTTACTTTAGGAGGAGGGGGGGAGAGGGTAAAAAAACTGACATCATATATAAGGTAGGTCGGCCAAAAATTGACTAAGTCTGACAAAGGGGGAGGAGGGGGTCGAAAATTGAGAAATATCACTTACATCATTTATAGACAATCCAAATAGCATTTGTATATGTATATATTATAGATTGGCCTATTCCAATTCCACCCGATTTACCTAATTCTCAAGGAATTGAAAGAATTAAGGTTCTCTTCAATTTCAACAAACTTGAATGATTCTAATTCTTTTAAAGTTTTTATTTTTCTTTTTTAAAGACTTGACTTCTTTTATAAATACTCCCTTGAGTATATTCTATTGAAATAGAGGTGTTCACTTTTCATCGCAATAAATAACAAAAAATATTTATTTATTTAATAGCTGATTGGGGCCATAAAAATACAGAACTTTGTAAGTATTTTCCAAGCCAAACTTTTCTATGCTTTTTACTTGTATATCCTAGATTTCTTGATCCGTAAAATACAGGTCTTTACCAGACCTACCATTTCTATGCAAATCTATCCCAAACGGATTATTTCTATACCTATTACTTATTTTCTTCATTATTTTTAGTAAATTAATTTGTTCTGAAAAAAAAACTTTAAGAGCAAAAAACTCAACATGCGCACCTTTTCTGCATACCTAGAGCTTATGAGAGATTTATAATAAGGTTTTTTTTCTGCTAAATGCATTTCATTGATAGCTCAGTGGATTAGTGCACTGTCATCAGTGTCTTTTTGGGGGTTTAAACCTTTCCTTAGCATAATAAAATTTAAAAGTTTTTCAATTTTGCTTATATATTTATAGCAAAATAATAATAATAATATAGCAAAAAAGATTTCTAAATTTTAAAATGAAATTTCAAAGTTTTCTTTTTTTATAGGTATATTATACACGATTATTCCATATAATGCATGCAAACTCATTATATCCTAGAGACATTTACAATTACAGACGTTTGTACGTAACACTATACAAATGGAAATTAGAAGATCTTAGACTATTAAAACATAGTCATAAAAAAAGTTCATTCTCATGATTTTGATTGAAAACTAAAAACGCAGCTTCAGCTATTAAACGCTAATCTAAAAGGTGAGCTAAAAAATTTTGCTCATTGACGTCAGTTTGTGGCAAAATAAGCATTTAAATGTCAAGTTTCTTTTTGCATTAATCTTAAATTTTTTGACTAATTTTAACTATGTTGCATACAATTGCACAAAAATATATAAAACTGGTATAGATTATCATTTCACAGATATCATTTCTCAGATAAGAGCACGGTCATTTAGATATTAGTAAAAACCGCTATGTTTAGCTACGCATGCATAAGAAAATACGAAAAACTTTTGAACTTTTAAAATGGCTACAGTTCTTAACTACAGAGAATATTTTATATGGCAACAGGTTATTTGTTAATTAATTTCTGAAAAGCCTATGATGTAGCTTTATTTTTAACATAAATCAATATAGTATTACAATTTCACAAAAATATAAATAAATAAATGTAACAAAAATCTTTGCGCGCCTAAAATTTATTTTTATTTTATACTTTTTTAGTGTAAATCATAGATTTTTTTATTTATTTGAAATCAATTTTCTAAAAATCTGACTGTAGGATTTCAATAATTTTTTTTTTAAACTTCAGATAAATATGTTCTATATGTATGATATTTTTCTGGTCATTGCTTCAACTTTTTTTCAATATCAAAATTTATTTTTACTGTTATGACTATTTCCTTATATATCAAAGTGCAATTTCATTAATTATTTTGTTAATTACTAAAACCACAGATGTCACATTATTCTCATTTTGAGAATAAGTAAAACCACAGATGTCACATTTTTCTCATTTTGAGAAAAATGTGACATCATTTTTAATTAAAAGTATATTTTTATGACATATTAGTCTATTCACAATATAAAGATGCAGTTTTTGTGCTAAATGCAAGAATTATTTATTCACAGTGTTCTTTAGAAAACAAGACACTCATTTTGGGCATCTGTGGTTTTTCCGTTGTAAACTCATCAACTCATAAATTCCGTTAGCTTGTAACCTTTTAGAACACTTACTTTGCTTAAAGATTATGGTAGTATAATATATGCAACCACAAATTACTTAGATGTTTGTGAGAGGATGTTAAGCCCTACCTCCCCCTCCCTTTCTTATTAAAAAAAACTCAAATCAAACAGTTCTCGAATTGTTTTTAAGCTTTATAAAAACTACACTTGCAACCATTACTTTCCTGAAACATATCTATCTATCATATTTTTTGTAATATATCACTTTGTATTGAGTTTGTATAAACCAGACAAACACCCTGATGTAAAGAAACCGTTAATAAAATAAATGCTTTTTGAATTTTTGAAGAAATATAAAGTACATTTTTCAGTAAAATATAAATAACCGATCTTTTGAATTTTCTTACTCTGAATCTGAGATTTGTTCTGATTCAGATTCCTGAACAAGTAAGTTATCAACTGGCAATTGATCAAAGAATGGCTTATTTTGTTCACTTACAAAAATTTTTGTAAGTGAACAAAATAAGCCATTCTTTGATCAATTGCCAGAACGTGTCTTAAATGGACAATTAACTAAGAAGAATGGCTTTAAAACTTTGTAAACTTCATAAACTTTTCTTTTGTCATGTTTATAATGTTGAATGGCTCTGGGTTTTTGCGAGAGTTCTTGAAAACACTCCTCCAATCATCTAATGTTTCAGCAATAGCCGTGTCTCTGTCAAATTCCATATAGGAATGACCTCTAATTGGAAATGAAACAGTTATACTGTCAAATCTATCTGTTCTATGAACTAGATAATACAAGAAACGTAAAACTGTCCAGTTTTTGTTTTGTCCAGCACATGAATCACAAAACAACTTGATCTGCTTTACATTTTGAGGTAATAAAGAGGTGCAAAAACGCATTGTAAACATAGTTGGATCTACTCTTGCAGCTAACCTTCAACCTCTGTCACATTGTCGTAATGTTGCTTCTCTTTATCTTTTCTACAAATACTATAATGGGCACTGCTCTAAAGAGCTAGCATCTCTTGTGCCATCTACTAAAATTCATTCTCAGGTTACTCGTCATTCAATTAAGTCTCATCCTTTTTCTGTTACTGTTACTAAGTGCCCCAAAAACTCTTCTTCGTCTATTTTTTTTCTTCAAACATCAGTTCTTTGAATTTCGCTTCCTTCATCTTGCTTTCCTGATTCATATAATTTGCGATCTTTTAAGTCGTCTGTCAATCGTTATCTTGCTCTACAATCTTCATCTTTTCTCTTCCAGTATCTTCCAACACTAATTAGTGGTTGCTTGCAGCCTTGTTGGAAGCGAAGATGTTAAAAAAATAATAATAAAAAAAAAAAAAAAATTGATAATTAAAAAAATCATGTAGCATTGAGTAAACATCATCAGAACCTTTATTGCCTACGGTTTCATTGTAGCAATAAAAATATGCTTTTTGAGTAGAAACTATGTGAATGTTGAAAGAGTAAAATGACAGTTGCCTAGAGTTTTATACATCTTGTGTTGAAATGTTGGGGCATTTTAGATTTTTTTGGTAATCAAAGCAGATTGCTTCACATTCAAAATTGTTCTGAGTGTATAGACGTGCAGCTCTCTTCCTCTGGTAAAACATTTCAGCTTTTCTTTGATGAAGCTCAAGTCATGCAATTAAAACATTTTTATCTAGTATAAAATTTTTAGCAGCATCAGAATCACTAGGTACTTGAATATATATTGCGCCTATTTTTTTCTTTGTTAGATCACAAAATGAGCAAGTGTCCTTTCTAGGATATCCAAATGAAATATTAAATTTTGTATTGAAGATTTTACGATAACTTTTATAGGAACATGCAGTACATTTTGAAAATATTCAAGTCTTCTGGAAGGTAAAGCCTGGTAGATTTTGTTCTAGCATAATGAGCAGATCGTCTTTGAAATGACTTAATATCCTGCATACTAATGTTTTCAGCAGAAAAAGCATGGCTTCTGTTTTTATGAAGTCCTCTCAGGTCTTTACATGGTAGAACTAATAATTAAAAATAGCAATATATAGTATATATGTATATATACTTTTATATATAACATATTGGTTAAATGTTGCTGAAAGAATTTCTTTGATTCGTCTTACTATATATATATATATATATATATATATACACACACACACATATATGTATATATATGTATATATATATATATATATATATATATATATATATATATATATATATATATATATATATACACACACACACACACACACAAATATATAATATATGTGTGTGTGTGTACAATAATATACACACATAATGTGAATTATTGTACACATACACACATACATATATGTGTGTATGTATGTACATATGTGTATATATATATATATATATATATATATATATATATATATATATATATATATATATATATATATATATATATATATATATATATACACATTAGTAAATAGTCATAACAGTAAAAACAAATTTTTATATTGAAAAAAAGTTGAAGCAGTGACCAGAAAAGTATCATAAGTATAGAACATATTTATCTGAAGTTTAAAAAAAAATTATTGAAATCCTACAGTCAGATTTTGAGAAAATTGATTTCAAATAAATAAACAAATCTATGAGTTACACTAAAAAGTTGATAATTGAAAATAAAGTTTAAGTACTCTAAGATATTTTTTATCCTTTTTTTATTTATATTTTTGTGAAATTTTTGTAATAATGTACTGATCTACATAAAAATAAGGCTACAACATTGAGTTTTCAGAGATCAAATAACAAATAACACGGTTGCTATATAAAATATACTCTGTAGTTAAAAACTGTAGCCATTTTTAAACTTCAAAAGTTTTTGGCATTTTCTCATGCATGCGTACCTAAACATAGCACTTGTGAACGACCGTGAAGAGATTTATTTATTGCTATTGTATTTATTACAATAGTAATAAATAAATAGTTTTTGTCTTTTTTAGAATACATTCCATAAAAATATATTTCATATATTTTTAATAGGAGAAGTATTCATTAAAAAATTAAATAAAATATTGTTTCTGGTTTTTTTTTTTTGTTATTTTTTTGCCACAAAGTGACGTCACAAACGCAAAAAAATTGTGGCTTCAACAATTTACAAATTTAATTTTAATTGTCAAAAGAATGTTTTTAAATTTTTTCTAGCAATGAGCTTTTTTTTTTTTTTTCCAGCACCTTCTGGATTAGCAGGACTGCCTTATTTAGTTTTTTCTGTAATAAGTTTCAAACAATTTTTTTTTAAGATCATCCGCAGCTTCTTAGGACTAATTACATCTCAATCATGACACATACGCAACAAAATTTTCTCCCAGTGTTTTGATGTTTTTAGAATTTTTAGCTTTTTAAAAAATATTTTCGTTTGTTAAAGTGTATAATAAAGTGTATCTAAAAAATTAAAAAAAAAAAAAGTTGCCAGTGGTAGGGCTTGAACCGCACTGAGCTTTTGTGTTCAACTTTTGTTCGTCAAGGTTCATGTTTCAAATCTTGACAAACAAGGCTCAGCAAGCTAACCACTCAGCCACGCTGGCACATTGTTCGACAAAATTTCAAAACTGTATAATAATTTTTTTTTTAACGGAAATTAATGCTATAGGTAGAAGCTAAGGAGAGCTTGACACAATGCAATTTTCAAGTAAAAGTCAACCTGTAAAACTTAATACATGTTTAAGTTTTACATGATAAAGTTTAATAATTTAAAGTTTATATATTATAGATATTTGCATATACTTTCATCCACATTTTTTTAAAATAAAAGTACTTTGACTCTTTCTACCTACCTTGGTTGTAATGGCCACCAAGGGCTACTATTATTACTAACACAATTAGGTTTAGCAATTATGTGTAGAGATAAAAACTATTGTATTATTGTATTATTTGTTATTGCTTTTATTATTATTGTTATAAAAACTATTTTATTGTTAAAAATGTTATTTTTACTTCAGAATATATACATATATACTGATTGATTACAATACCAAAAAAAAGATGCAATCATTGTATAAATGAAACTAACTCTGCAATATGCAATTTTAGCGAAACATTTATATACAGGGCTGGTGGCAGAATTTTTCAGTCATACACAACATCAAAGATGCAATTGAACAAAAACTTTTCATAAATTTAACATCAAAAATTAAAAACAGGCTAAAGATAGCGTTGTTGACTTGAATGTATGCAAGGATAGCTCTACTGCATGCTCATTTTCTAATTCCAGTCCTAGCCTTACTTTTGAAAGTCCTATAGTCATGCCTAAGGAACAATGTTTTACTGCATTTGCATCCGTATTCATAAATCAAATTCCTAGGTTTGAGAACACCAAAACCAACATAACCAAGTGTTTGTAAAAACCAGGCCTTTCATATTTACAGATTCAAAGCAATAAAAGTTACAAGGCTTATTGCTAAAATTTTTATGCACTGATAACCAACCTGTTAGCATATTAGAGAGTCCTAGAAGTCGTAAATGCAGTGATTAGAATTGTGGCTCACAACCAAGAGGTCCAAGGTATGATTCTGGCTCTGGCCATGGAAAAAAATTTGAACTTTCTAGTTAAATGCTTATCCATGGTCACACATCTTTAACAAGACCATAAGACCTCTTTGAAGCACCTTATTAACCTCGCAAAAAAAAATTCTGGTTTTGATAGGTTGCTTCAGTTTTTTGAGCCTACGTATACTTCTTGATTATTGAAAATCCCAAAATTTATCAGAAAGTAACAGATGAAATTCTCTTCTTGCAAGCTAATTATGTTATTATAAATATCAAAATGTGAAGCTCCTGTTTATGTTGATTACATGAGCCTTAACAACACTTCCTCACAGAAGATTTTTTGATAAGGTACTTTTGCCATACAAGTCATATGCCAATCGTTCTAAATTTATGAATGAGTCTCTTAAGCCTTGAGAATTACTTGAAAAAATCAATGTAAAAGTAAGAGATAATGCCTCATTATATTTATATATTAGTTACATAGTTGCATTTATGAAAGTAAATATTTGATCTAAGTCAAAGTAGAAAAAAGTATGAAAATCAAAAAAAAATTAATTAAAATACCTGCCATTTTCAACAAAATAATCAAAAACCGGTATTTTTTGTTTTTAAACATACTCTAGTGCACAACAACTTAAGTGTTATTTAGCAATATATGTGTTGTTTGTTTTAAAACTTTTGGTAAAAAGTTAGCAAAACTTCAAAAAATGACTAAAGTTGTTGAAGAAAAAATAAAAACTTTTATTTATTTAGGATAGCTATGATCAGAAGCAAACCATTCTGAAGTTTTTGAAGCATTTGTTTAAAAAACCTATATTTTTTCATCCTAAAGTCATTAAAAATGTTGTTGGAGTTTAAAATATAATGTTGTGAAGTTGTCAGACATAATTCACCTTTGAAAAAAATTTAGTTAATACAGCATATGCATAGGTATCAGCAAGTGCAGAACGTGTTGCTTTAAGTATCTTAAAAACCAAAATGGATTTATTTATATTGAGTTTTATTACTCAATCTTTGGCATTATAATTCATGATAAAATAATATAGTTATTTGTGGCATGAAGGTGAGAGTTATTTCCATGATGGAAAAAAACTGACACTTGGCTCCCTTAACTATAACATATATATATATATATATATATATATATATATATATATATATATATATATATATATATATATATATATATATATATATATATATATGTGTATATATATATATATATATATATATATATATATATATATTATTAGAATTTGTCGGATTTCTACTGACAAATCTGGCTGGAACTGGAGCTGGATTTCGAAGCAAAATTACAGGAGCCAAAATCCTATACATCCCTTCTTGATATTGAGAATGGTCAACAGTGTTGACCATTCTCAATACCAAGTGACAAATATTTTCTATTAAACTTTATTGTTATTTTTAAAATAGAAGAACACAATGTACCAATGTTGGTACAGTTGTTGGTTGGGCACCTAAATAAATGCAAGCTACTTTCACCAGAGCTGGCAATTGTCTTATGCCCAGGAAAAAAAGTTCTAAAGAATTTTTATAAACTTTTGCAACATACGGCCATATGATTCAAACAAATGATTCAATAGAAATTTCATAGAATTTCTATTGAATCTTTTATTTTCAAGCAATTTCTATAGAAATGAATTAACATTCTATAAAAATTATATAGAACTTTAATAGGTTTTGTCTTTCAAAAGTTTATAGAGGTTCTATAGAATTTTTTTTCCTGCTTGTTGTCACTCCACTGTAGTAGTGAATCAGCATGTCTATTTATTTTTAATTCTGCCAGAGACTGCCTTAGCTGAGTGTCAATGCCTGTTGGTGATTGTTGCTCATGTGCTGTGCCACCAGCTGGCATAGACTGAATAAATTCATCAATACATTTCTAGTGCAATAATAGTAATGTAAAAAAATTATCCAGCTGGGCTTGTTTTGCTAGATTTTCTTCAATTTTGTCAATCTGCTACTTAGCATGCTCAGATTGACTAACATCTTACTTTTGCAGCTGTCAGTGTTGCCAGTAATGAGAAGAATTTAGTTTTAAATCGTGGATCAACCAGTGTCGCCACTGTATTAAGAGGTTTCTCTTCAATGGTTTCAAAATGCTCATCCAATGACTAGAGTATGGTTAACTTAAAGTCTTTACACCAGCATCATTGCAGGATATCATGTATCTTCCCCGTTGTTTAAAATTAGGCATGGCTAATTAAATTGTAAAAAAACATAAATACAAATACCAAAAACAAGGAAAATTAACAGAATATAGAATTACAAAAAAACTTAATTGGCATAAATAAAATAAAATGTAACTGTAAACATGGACACTACAGATATTATAATTATCAGCCCAAAATTTAGAAATCCAGCTTAAATTTCCTGAATATGCTAACATTTTCATAACGCCTGATTTGTAAATATAACCTAATATAAGCTAGAAATAATTAGAGCCAAATCCAGTACAACCATAAAATAAATGTATATATATATATATATATATATATATATATATATATATATATATATATATATATATATATATATATATATATATATATATATATATATATATATATATATATATATATATATATATTAGACTGCTTTATTTTGAGGTCATGAAAAAGTTTTAAGTACCATGGAGTGTTATCTGCTGCGTTGACCCTTATTTTATTAGTAGAATTTTTTTTTTTTTTTAATTTTGACCACTTTTAGAGGTTGCTCAAGTGCCTCTAAAGTCATATTTTAGGCTTTTTTACCCTTTTTTAAGCCCATTTTTCGCACGTTTGAGCAAGTACTAAAACTCAAAAAAATTGAATTTTTTTTTTTCTAGAGTTTTTTCTAAGTTAGAATAAAAAAATTAAAATGCATGGTAATTTTTATTTTATTGAAATAATTTGTGTAAATTTATCTACAAAAACGCAAAGTTATGCAGATTTTTACCGAATATTACGCATTGCAATATCTTTATGAATATGTTAAGCCATTTGGAAAAAAAAACCTATGTTGCATAAAACATCTATATATAGCATTAAAGGTCTATAAAAACTTTATTATATTGCATGAAACTTCATTAAATTACATGAAACGAAAAAAAATCTAATTATATTGAATAAAACGTCTAGCAATTTTGTTTAACATATTTCTTTATAATTAAATTTCTATATAATTTATAATATAAATATATGTTATATTTTTATATTGTTTTTTTTTTTGTTTTTCTTCGATTTCTTAGTTTTTCCTCCATACTTCCTTTTGTAATTATGCAAAAATATAAGTTAATCCTGTCTTTTCTCTTCTTTTCGGGCAATATCAATTTTGTCTTTTATGAGTTTAACAATTCTTTCCGAGCAATCATTAACAACTGAAAGATTAAAAACTGCCTCCTGAAATTTTAAGTAGAAATCGTTGCAAGTCCAATATTCTGGAGGAGTTTTCATCTATTGACAGTCACTTTTACTTTGGCCTATCATAAGGAACAATAGCCACAAATTTTCTGTGACCAAATGAACTAAGCTGGGAGGCTTCGGTCCACTGAAGTCTAAAGAATTGAGGACCTCTATGTTAGCACTTATTCGGGCTAACGGATATTCATCCATACTATGAAATTCACAGCTGTGTAGTTTTTGAGCAATATCACCTCTTTCTTTACATTTTTCATCAGCTAGAGCTATTACAATAAGGTAAGGGTCCAGAAACCATGTGTGGCGTTTGATAGATTTAATGACTGATTCTGCCCCAATCAAATTTTACTCCTTAAACCTATTCATTTGCCAAAGCGCTCTCTAAACAAAAGTTAGTCGTTGTTCTCAATTATAATTATATCTTAAACAATGTTAGTTTCTAAATGAAATGACAATAAGTTTAAACAACAACAATATAAAACAATATAAAAACAAGAAATGAATAATGTCACTATTTCTACATCCCCTTCCATGTTTTTAAGTGTCAATGAATATAAACATAATTTCTGGGTTCATTTCTTAAAGTCATCTAATGTCAAAGATTTCCCGGTTTCTGGTTGGTAGAATTTTTTGGGGATATGTAGCCTGGATGAGCGTTTCAATGGTTGATCTTCTACGATTTCAGTATTTAATAAAGGTGGCATTGCTAGATGCTGCGAGCTTGTTGATAAAGATGCTGGCATCAACGGTAAGGGTACTGGAGTTGTTGGTAGAGGTAGTGGTGGTACTGCTGGTGCTAATGTAGAAGGCGGTAGCAATACTGTAGATGGTGCTAGTTCCGGTTAGGATGGTATGACTTTGTTGCTACTTTCTGGGACATACTCTGTAAATGGTGTTGGCAAATTGGCAGAGTTATAGTGACTAGAGCTTGTTTTTGGTGGTGTGGTCAATGCAACTTTGGTTTCGTATGATTTTAAAGGGTTGAGGAATTTGCGCAAATATTTTCTATTTCTCAATGTTAGTCGACCTGTTCCTTCAACCTTAATGATGTATTGGTCATTTTCCTTACATTCAACAACCTTTCCACTACGATCCCATTTTTTAGAGTGGTTCCCTTCTAGATTTTGTATGAAGACACTGTCTCCTTCATGTAGTGGTGTGAGAAAACGTGTGTGTTCTTGAAGTGATTCAAGGGTCTTTGCATATCTCGTTCATAATGCTTCTTCTCTTGCAGACCATGCATGTCTCCACGTTTTCAAAAATTGGTCGTTATTAAACATAGGTATTCTGGATTTTATCCTGGGCATGGCGTCGCGAATGGGATGGCCAAATAATACTTGAGTGGAGGATAACTGACAAGTAGGGTCTGGTGTGTTTCTTATTGTAAGCATTGCCCTTACAAAAGCGTTATTATTGAGATCACCATTTGGTCCCACATTATTTTCAAGGAGGCGTTTTGTTGACTTAACTGCAAGCTCAGCTCTTCCATTAGATTGTGGGTGGTGGGCTGATGAAATGCGATGAGTTATGCCCCATTGTTGTAGAAACTCTTTTGTTTCTCCAGAGGTGAATTGAGGACCACCGTCGGTTGAAATTTCTTCTGGGACTCCAAATGTTGTAAATAGTTTACGTAAACACGTGATAAGACCTTTTGCACTCATTTCTGATGTTCCTGATTTTATTCTGTAGGCTTCTCTGGTCATTCTGTAGGCTTATCTGGTCATCTCCAATGACCAGATAATCCCAGCCACGGAATTCAAAATAGTCAGCAAATATGCATTCAAATGGTGTCACAGGGATGTGAGGTCGGATGGGTGGTAGTCGTGCATTAGAAGGTGCATTTCGATTACAGCTGCAACAGTTATGATGTGAGTGATACCTGGCCAGAAAACAGTGGCTTGAGCTCTGGCTGTCATTCCCGATACTCCTTAGTGGGCTGAGTGTAGTACGTCCAATATCTCTTTCCGTAGAGTAGGTGGGATTACAATTCTGTCGTTGTATATTATAACCCCGTCGGACACCATCAAGTCATCACGGTATTCCCAGAATGGTAAAAGATTTGGTATGAAGTTGTTCTTATTTTTCGGGAAACCGTTTTCTATTGCTAACATTAATGCTTTAAAATCGGAATTCCCATGTTATATGTTCCCATGTTACTGCAATCATTTTATCTATGTCGTTTTGTATCGAGGCTATTATTAGTGATTCTGTGTTGTCAAAATTAGTATTTTGATTGCAAGTGGCTGAATTATCAGATTCCTTTGTGTTCTCTGTAGGATAACGAGAAGTAGCATCTGCTACCAGGTTTGTTTTTCCTGGTTGATGTTGGATGGTAAATTTCCATGGCAAAGTTCTTTGTTTTAGTCGGAAAAGTCGTGTGTTGGCGATTTTATCTAAGGTCCTATCTCCTAATAATTTGACAAGTGGTTTATGATCAGTTACTACCATAAGGTTATCACAACCTTGTGTGAAATATTTAGTCTGCTCCAGGCTCCATGCCACTCCTAGCATTTTGCCTTCAACTGGTGTATATCGTTGTTCAGCAGATGACAGGAATCTGGACCCTGCTAGGGTTATTTTCCATCCGTCTATACAGCAATCTGGGTAGTCCGATTTACATTCACAATGTTTTTGGCTTAGGTAATATCCTATCCCCAAGTCGCATCTTAAACAGGTCTTCTTGGTAATGTCAAATATTTGGACTCCATCTTTAATTGCGTTGATGATTTTTTCCTTTGACACGTTGAATAAAGTGTTGAGTTCGTCCGACCAATAAAATTTTGATTTAGGACTAAGCAGAACTCTGAATGGGGCCATAGTTTCTCGAAGTTGAGCGTAATGTGATACTTGGGTTACTAAGCCGAACCAAGATCGGATGTCTGTTATTAAGGATGGTCTCGGAAATGATCAAATGGCGTCGATATATTTAGGTAGTGGTTCAACTCCATTTTCAGATATTCTGAAACCTGCAAAATCCACTATTCTTTTAGCAAATTTTTGTGGGTTCAAAATGATCCCAGCTTTACCAACAAGCTCAAGAAATTCGATTGTCCGCCACCAATGTTTGACTAGGTCGTCATTGTAGTGGATGGTGTCATCTACACACCTTTGTTTGCCAATAAAGTCTGCTAAAATTTTGTCGAAACGTCTGTTGTAGCCATCCCCACTAGATACAAAACCTTGAGGAGCTTGGATGTATCTGTAGCGCCCAAAAGGAGTTATGAAGGTGGTAAGATTCCTGTCTTCAACCCGTATCGGGATGCTATGATAACCATTCCATGCGTCGGTTACAGTTTTCCATGAATTTCTTGGGACTGAACGAGCTAGTTGGAAAGGCGATTTCATTGCACGAGTTTCTCTGTATCAGTACTTGTTTAAAAGAGATAGATCAACAGTGCGACTAGGCCCACCGTCATGCTTACGTGTGATAACCATTCTATGACACCATGTTGTAGGTTCTCCTAGAGGTACTTTTTCAATAACTCCAAAAGTTTCATCACGAATTAAATCCTTTTCCACCTGGTCTTGCCAATGGATTGGTATGGTGGCTGGAGTAAATGCTGCAACTGGTTTGGCATTTTCTTGAATTAAAATATATCAGATAAAATCTTGTGTGGACATGTGTTGAATGTTGAAGCAGAATATCTTTCAAGGAGCCACGCTTTCATCCGTTCGTTGTTTTCAGGACAACAGACTAATGGAAGTTTGGTGGGTGCACCTGCTGGGAGACTTCTTTTGGGGCAATTGCACACGTATGAGCTATTATTTTCACTGGATGTTTTGGTCCCTATAGTTTGAGGGCCTGAGTTAATAGCTCCATGGAGGGCACTGCCTATCTCTGGAAAGTCCTTAGTGATGATACCCAGTTGGGTCATTGCTTCTTTAGATAGGTAGAATCTGTTTGCGTCTGGACTTATGTGGCCATTAGATTATTGTCCTTCGAGACGTAAAAGAATTGCACCATCTATACGAAATTGGGTTTTATTTGCGGTCGACATGCTATGTTTCACAGGTATTAAATTGTTTGCATTAAAGCCTGCACTGTCAAACCCTTTCCTAGACCATAAGCAGGACTGTGCACCGGTATCTGCAATAACTTGTATATATTTTGGTATAATGGGAGGAAATGGAATACCAAATGCGACATAGTCTGATTTGTTAGTAGTCACACGCAGCTGAATTGTAGGATGAACAAGCAATTGAGCTGTGGCCCATCCATCATGGGTAAATATGTGATGGTTTATTCCTGTGCAGGGTCGTTTCACATTGGTCTTCATTTGTGATCTAATTTTTTTATTTGAATGCTCAATTGCACTTAACTTTAACACAAGTCCACCTGCCTCAGCATCTTTGATTGCATTCGATTTCTTATCGTTTGGGATGATTCTGTTGTTAATTTTAGAAGTGCGAGATTCTTCCAACAGTCTAGACACAGCTTGTGGGGTTTTTTGTTCCATCCTCTGGATGTTTCTGTAAATAAACTGTAAGATTCTGAGCAATCTGGACATTTGGCTGTTGGTCCCTTTACTACTCTGTGTATTGCTCTTGTTTTGTTTCCTGTAACTTGCTGTTGTTGAACTACAGTCTAGTGCATTCCGTGCCATTTCTTCACCCTCTATAAATTTAAACATTAAACAACTTCAAACGAATATGTAAGTGAATTACAATTTCAACCACTGATAAGAAGTTTTTATCTTTGAAATACCAGTGTTTCTTTAAAATTCCATAGAATGCATAAGAAACTAACATAAACAAAAGTTAGTCGTTGTTCTCAATTATAACTATATCTTAAACAATGTTAGTTTCTAAATGAAATAACAATAAGTTTAAACAACAACAATATAAAACAATATAAAAACAAGAAATGAATAATGTCACTATTTCTACACTCTCATATCCTGGATAAAACAAAAAACTGTTAATCTTTCTTTAAAAAAAAATATTTCTTAGATACTTTTAATAATTATCAAAACTTTTTATTCAAACTAGAACCCTTTAATATATAATATATATATATATATATATATATATATATATATATATATATATATATATATATATATATATATATATATATATATATATATATATATATATATATATGTATATATATATATATATATATATATATATATATATATATATATATATATATATATTTCATACTTTTTAAGTTGGTACCTACCTGACTCGGAGCAGCAGCGGATAGTTCAGCTTTGAGAAACCAGGTAGTATAGAAAACAGAGACAAAAGTTACCACTTCAGTAATTTCATGCTTCAGCCATTTTTCCAGACTAGGTATAGCATCCATCATAAGTTGGAGTTTTAGGTAGTAGATACCTATAAAAAAAAGTCTTTTTTTTTTAATTTTTTAAAAAGACTAATATTTGATAATGTAAAACAAATTCCTTTTTTTTGCAACTTGAACTTTTTTTTATCATGAAGCTACAATTCCTTACCTTTTGCCATAAAGCGAGCATGGTGGACTGCTCTGGAAGTACGAAATTTGTACCTGTCCTCAGAAAGCACCGTAAGTGTAAGCTCTGCCAGCTCGATGTAGTCCTTCCTTGTAGCCCCATCCTAAAAATGAAATAAAATAATAAGTATTTAGGTATAATAAAATAAACCTATTTATATTTTAGTATAATAAAGGATAATAGAATTAAAAAAGAAAAATTTATAAAAAAATTTCAACATAAAAGTACATACTACATAGATATCTACAAATTCAGATATCTAGTTATTGGCTACCTTTTTTAGAGACCCACTGGTAATAATATTTCTGCAGAACGTTATGCTTTCATGCTTTTGATGACGAAGCCATGTTTCCTCTGGAATAGTCAATCTTCTCAAAACCTTATTTATTCAAAACGTAAAAAAAAAATTCAAAGAACTCAAAATTAGAAAAAGAAAATTATTTGGAAAAAATAATATTTCACAAAATGGTAGCTAATTTTGTAAAAACCTACCTGGTTGTCTGCATCAAGATCATTCCATGCTGATTTTAAAGTTTTAAACAGCAGATTATCTGGTCCAGAAGTAATACTACTTTGATAATTTTTCCAGAATTGTGTTATGTGTAGCTTATTGACATGATGTCGGCATGCAATAGATAGAACTGGTCGTTGAAAGACTTCATTTACCAGTAAAGATACAGCTCCATTTTTTTTTCCAGCGTTGATTCTGCTAGTATCAAATGTTACAGCTTGTATATTGTCTGTAAGGTTAAAGCTATTTAAGATATCTCTGATTGCATTTTTTTGATTTTCGCCAGTTCCAGAAGAAATGGGTGGAATTCCCAACAGGTGCGTTTCCTTGTTAGGGTTTATTAATATTGCTAATCGATCTTGTTCCAATTTTTTCCCATCAGTATTATTTTTATCCATACAGTATATCAGACACTTTTCCATCAAAATGGAGTTGAGCTAAAATGTTCTTATTGATTTTTCTTAAACTTCTTAAATCATCCTTGATCCTCTTTGATTCATCATGAATGACCTTATCTGCAGCGCGTAATGCTGTAGAGGTTGAAGATTTAAATTCAGCTACATTTCCACCCGATTTAGCGATTATACTATTAATCATGGAAGCATGCTGCCTATGACTTAATCCTTCCCCAACAGCAGTATCAGCAGTTCTCTTGAGAATATCTTTTGGAAGCATAACAGTATTAGTTGTTTTGACTTTTTTCTTTAAATCTGG
>NC_061169.1:2909582-2979582 GCF_022113875.1 Hydra vulgaris | reverse complement strand
AGCCAACAACTACAACTCAACCTACAACAACAACTTTAAAGCCAACAACTACTACTCAACCTACAACAACAACTTTAAAGCCAACAACTACAAGTCAACCTATAGCAACCACTTCAAAACCTACAACAACTACAACTCAACCTACAACAACAACTTCAAAGCCAACAACTACTATTCAACCTACAACAACAACTTTAAAGCCAACAACTACAACTCAACCTACAACAACAACTTCAAAACCAACTACTACTACTCAACCTACAACAACAACTTCAAAGCCAACCACTACAACTCAACCTACGACAACAACTTCAAAGCCAACAACTACAACTCAACCTACAACAACAACTTTAAAGTCAACAACTACTACTCAACCTACAACAACAACTTTAAAGCCAACAACTACAAGTCAACCTACAGCAACCACTTCAAAACCTACGACAACTACTACTCAACCTACAACAACAACTTCAAAGCCAACAACTACAGTTCAACCTACAACAACAACTTCAAAACCAACTACTACTACTCAACCTACAACAACAACTTCAAAGCCAACAACTACAACTCAACCTACAACAACAACTTCAAAGCCAACAACTACAACTCAACCTACAGCAACCACTTCACAACCTACAACAACTACAACTCAACCTACAACAACTTTAAAGCCAACAACTACAAATCAACCAACAACAACAACTTCAAAACCAACTACTTCTACTCAACCTACAACAACAACTTCAAAACCAACAACTACAACTCAACCTACAACAACAACTTCAAAACCAACAACTACAACTCAACCTACAACAACAACTTCAAAGCCAGCAACTACAACTCAACCTTCAACAACAACTTCAAAGCCAACAACTACTATTCAACCTACAACAACAACTTCAAAGCCAATAACTACTACTCAACCTACAACAACAACTTCAAAACCAACTACTACTACTCAACCTACAACAACAACTTCAAAGCCAACCACTACAACTCAACCTACGACAACAACTTCAAAACCTACAACAACTACAACTCAACCTACAACAACAACTTTAAAGCCAACAACTACAACTCAACCTACAGCAACCACTTCAAAACCTACAACAACTACAACTCAACCTACGACAACAACTTCAAAGCCAACAACTACAGTTCAACCTACAACAATAACTTCAAAACCAACTACTACTACTCAACCTACAACAACAACTTCAAAGCCAACCACTACAACTCAACCTACAACAACAACTTCAAAGCCTACAACTCAACCTACAACAACAACTTCGAAACCAACAACTACTATTCAACCTACAACAACAACTTCAAAGCCAACAACTACTATTCAACCTGCAACAACAACTTCAAAGCCAACAACTACAACTCAACCTACAACAACCACTTCAAAACCTACGACAACTACAACTCAACCTACAGCAACCACTTCAAAACCAACTACTTCTACTCAACCTACAACAACAACTTCAAAACCAACAACTACAACTCAACCTACAACAACAACAAAGCCAACAACTGCAACTCAATCTACAACAACAACTTTAAAGCCAACAACTACTACTCAACCTACAACAACAACTTTAAAGCCAACTACTTTTACTCAACCTACAACAACAACTTCAAAGCCAACAACTACAACTCAACCTACAACAACAGCTTCAAAGCCAACAACAACAACTCAACCTACAACAACAACTTCAAAACCAACAACTACAACCCAACCTACAACAACAACTTCAAAACCAACAACTACAACTCAACCTATAACAACAACAAAGCCAACAACTACAGTTCAACCTACAACATCAACTTCAAAACCAACAACTATATCTCAACCTACAACAACAACTTCAAAGCAAGCTACCACTACTCAACCTACAACAACAACTTCAAAGCCAACAACTGCAACTCAACCTACAACAACAACTTTAAAACCAACTACCACTACTCAACCTGCAACAACAACTTCAAAGCCAACAACTACGTCTCAACCTACAACATTAACTTCAAAACCAACTTCTACTACTCAACCTACAACAACAACTTTGAAGCCAACAACTACAACTCAACCTACAACAACAACTTCAAAGCTAACAACTACAACTCAACCTACAACAACAACTTCAAAACCAACTACTACTACTCAACCTACAACAACAACTTCAAAACCAATAACTACAACTCAGCTTACAACAACGACTTTAAAGCCATTAACTACAACTCAACCTACAGCAATCACTTCAAAACCTACAACAACTACAACTCAATCTACAACAACTTCAAAGCCAACAACTACAACTCAACCTACAACAACAACTTTTAAGCCAACAACTACAACTCAACCTACAACAACAACCTCAAAGCCAACAACAAAAACTCAACTTACAACACCAACTTCAAAGCCAACAACTACAACTCAGGCTGCAATAATAATTTCAAAGCCAACTTTTATTATTCAACCTTCAACATCAACAAAGCCAACAACTACTACTCAACCTGCAACAACAACTTCAAAGCTTTAACTAACTACTTAAAACTACTTCACAACTTACAACAACTACACCTACAACAATGTTTTGGAAACTTACTACTTCTTAACCTTCAACAGTAACTTCGAAGTCTACATCTACAAGGCAATCTCTATTATTTCTTTTATAATCAACTTCTACTACTTATCCTACTCCGGTAACTACGATATTTACAACAACTACTTAACCACTTAACCTATAATGTCAACATAGAAATCAACTCCCACTCAAACACAACGCCATCATTTTAGCTAACTTCTTAACGTTTAACGCCAGTCAACTTGAAGCCGGCATCATTTTTAAGTTTAGCGACATGGTTTCAAGGAAGATTATTTTTTTTGTCAATAATTAACCAAATCCGTATTTAAATTAGTTTGTTAGAAGAATGAACTGAATATTTGTTAACTTTAGAATATTTTTAATGTTCGCTTTTTTATTTTATGTGTGTTTAATTTCTTATCTATGGTTTTTGTTAATCTGATCTATGTTTGCGAACTAGAGGAATTATTTTTAATGTATTTAAATTTGTATAATTATCTTTTTTATTTTATAGTTTTATATCGATTATATTTATTGAGACTGAAAATTTGTAGCTGGCACGCCGGAAACTGGGTAGCCTAGGGAAGCAACTGCTACTCCTGCCCTTTTGGCTGGGAGGGCGAGGATAGCATGAATGTGCCCCTTAAAGAAATAGGTATGGTAAGTTTGGTGCTCTAAAAGCATTTCATTATCCAACATTTCATTATCAATTTTTTATTATCAAAAAAAAAAATAAGATAAAGTTATTTTTCCTCCACTGTGCTTTGTAATTTTATTTAACAAACCGTTAATAAAATTACAAAGTACAGTGGAGCGACATCTGACGTCTCTATAGAGACAAAAAAAGAAAACGTCAAAGAAAATCTTATATAAATCAGCTAATCGCCAGCATCATAAAACGAAAGTAGGAATTTATTTTTATGCCTACAATTTGAAACCAACTCGTTCCTTTTGTTCAACAGGTTTCCCCCTGTATGCGTTAAAATAAAATACTTTTCATTAAGACAAAGATTTTGGACGAAGGATTATATGTTCGGCAGCGCTTGATAATTTTCCATTTAGTAACAAGCGAAAAGTTTTCTTCTTTAAGTTTCCAAATTTCTTTAGATAATTCCGTATCATTGCTGTACTTATATAAATTAAAAGATTTTAAATGGTTTGCATACCTTAACTTGAAAGGGGTCTCAATAATACTTTATATAAACTTTATCTGTGTAATCTGGTTTATTGGATGAAACAGTAGCTTGATACACAATGTTCTTACTTAGACACTAGTTGTTCATAACGCAGGGAGATTTATTGATGCAGTTGCAAGTTTTTGTTGTTGTTATTTCATGATTGTATAAAATATTTTGATTATGCGAATTAATGACTGATTTAACGTTCGGCATACACGAGTAGCTAATTTTAATGGTGTTTCTGTTAAAAATCTTGTGTAATAAATGACTAACAGGAAAGCTTGCATCAATTATTTAAAAAAAAAATTACCAATTTTTGTTGCAACATTAATACTATACGGGGGATTATACCAAATAATGTTTCGTTTGTGATTTTTGTTTTTAGTGGGAACTATATCTGACGGATATTTGAGCGTGGATGAGAAACCCGATTTAATTAATGCATCCTGATAAGGAGAAATAGCTTTTTCAAAAAAATTTTTGTTTCAAGATGCAGTAGACAATCTTAGTTCAATTGTTCGCAGTAGACTTTTTAATATGCGCGGAGGGTGGTTAGAGTCGGCGTGAATATAATTCAGAGTGTTATCGGGCTTTGAGTAAAGTTGGAAGGTACTGTTCTTAAGATTTAGTGTTAAGTCGAGGTAATTGACAATTTTTACATTACAGCTGATAGATAAATGGAGACCATTGCTTTTAAAAATTTTAACAAAATGCGTCTTTATTTTTTTCATTTGTTGGCCACTACGATTTTTAAATATAGCTAGACCGTCATCCCAGTATAAACCTAATTCCTTCCCGTTGTAATATTGAGATAGTTGCAAGGCCTTCTTTATTAGAAGACTATTAATTATTAATTTAATTTACTACTTTGTTATGATAGCCTTTTATGTTATCTATTATCATTACTATATAGTTATATTTATTATTGTTATAATTTTACAATAATTGTTTTATATTATCGTAGGTCTTTACGCATCATCAGTCTTTAACTGTTTGTAATTGTCCCTCACTATTATATATATATATATATATATATATATATATATATATATATATATATATTATATATATATATATATATATATATATATATATATATATATATATATATGTATATATATGTATATATATGTATATATATATATGCAGTTATAAAGTGGAAATATATTGATTGATTAATTGATTGATTGATTACAAGTAAACTTTGCTTGAATTTTTTTTTACAGTTTTTCAAGTAAGTTTTTTTTTAGAGTTTGATTAATTGGTTTTATTATGTATGTTAGTATATTTAACTATACTAATTTTATATTATATAAATATAAAATATATATTTTCAATAAATATACATATAAATATATATATATATATATATATATATATATATATATATATATATATATATATATATATATATATATATATATATATATATATATATATTTATATATATATATATATCAAGGCCTTCTTTATTAGAAGGCCTCGACACCGTGCGGGAAATTTTTTTGACTGAAGGCCGATTTTAAAAAATCTGTTTAAAGTTGTAAAAGCTGTAGCTGCTTTCAAAGAAATTTAAATAAATAATTTATGATGCCTTTAAAATGCTGCGTACCAAATTGTTACTCAAATTATAAGTCTTCAGATTGTAAAATATCTGTATACAAATTTCCTCGTGATATATCTGAAAAAAAAAGTGGTTTATGAGTATTCCTCGCTCACACTGGGCTTTAACAAAATATAGCGTTGTTTGTAAATTGCATTAATTGCGAGTTTACTTTGTATCGTAGTAAATTAAGACCAATTAATCCTCCATCAGTGTTTCCAAATATATCTAAATGTTGTCTATCCTCTCCACGACCAAAAATGAGAAAAACTTTATCTTCTTCAAAAAGAGGTATCGAAAAAGATGAATTAAAAGATTATAGAATAATTGATAATTTAAAGTTTGAAGGTATTGAAAAATACTTATCTACTGAAAATGATATAGTTACTTGCATAGATATACATGATATAGTTCAAAATGTAATGTTAAAACTCTTTCGAAAAATAGAATAACTTCATTTAATACAAAGTCAGCTTTAAATAAAGCTCTTAGATATCTAAAAGTTAAAAATGAGGATCATAAAACCCAAGTATTATTTCAGCATCTAAATGTAATGGGAGATCATTCTGTTGGCTTAACTGTATATTCACCTGATATAATAACCAGGGCTTTTGAATATTTTGCAACAAGTCGTTCCACTTACAATCAATTGTGTTGTGATTATCAGTTGCCAAGTATTCGAACTTTAACTCGTATAACTTCAAAAATAAATTCTCAAGACGATTTGGTTTTTTTAAGTTCTGTGCTATTAAACCTTGAGAAAAAAAAAGAAATTGTGTTTTATTGATAGATGAAGTTTATGTCAAAGCTGCTTAATTATATCAAAGTGGAAATATTTTTGGAAAAGCTGTTAATAATCCAGAGAAATTAGCTACTACTGTACTTTCATTTATGATCAAAAGTCTTTATGGTGGTCCTGAATTTTTAGCAAGAGTTTTACCAGTTACTAATCTAACATCAGATCTCCAACTAGATCAATGCAAGTTAATTGTAGACACCATAGAAAGTTCTATATGTAATGGCAAAGTAGTTGCAATTATTACTGATGATAATAAAGTTAATCAAAGCTTTTTTTCTAAATTCAAAACAGTAGATGGAAAACCTTGGTTATGTCAAAATGGAACTTATATTTTATATAACTATGTCCATCTTTTAAAGTGCATTAGAAATAATTGGCTGACAGAAAAGTTAGGTCAGTTGCAGTTTATTTATAATGAAATATCTTACATTGCAAATTGGAGAGATTTAGTTAACTTATATACACTTGAAAAAAACCAATTACATTTATTGCAGAATTCTACGAATTTTCTATTTCAAAGAAACAATGCCAAATACTGGCAAACATTTTTTTAAAGAACCTTGCATTACTTCACACTCCTAAAAATAATAAAGAAACTAAACTCAAAGAAATTAAGTTTATGTAAACGTTTTTTTTTTCCTATTTAGTACAAAGTTTTTATTTTTTTATATTACTTATTATATCTTATATTACTTATTATATCTTTTTATATTACTTATTATATTTTTTATATTACATAGAGTTTGCTGGTCAGCACCTAGTTATAAATCAAGAAGATAGGAAATTTATTATGCACGCGAGAAAATCTTTAATCTTTATCAATGGCGATTCTTGGATTAAAAAAAACGTAGAATTATTTGATGTAACTATGGGTGCTTATGATGGTGCAGAAGTATGCGAATTAGTTGGAATTTTTATCTTGTACCAACTATCCAAGGCTTTCTTTATTAGAGGGCCTCGACACCGTGCGGGAAATTTTTTGACTGAAGGCCGATAAAAAAAAAAATGGCGGACCGGTAAAAGTTATATAGCTTTGCTAAAATTTAACACATACAAATAGTTCACAGTCTGTTTGAAAAAAATCTTAATTTCTTATTGCAAAAATAATTTATTGAGGTTAATTAATAACTTTTAAAAATAAAGTTAAATAAAAACATTTTCAATTGAGATTTTCAATTAAAAAGATATAATAAGTAATATAAAATATAATAATTAATATAAAAAGTAATATAAAAAGTATAATAAGTAATATAAAAAATATAATAAGTAATATAAAAAGATATAATAAGTAATATAAGATATAATAAGTAATATAAAAAAATAAAAACTTTGTACTAAATAGGAAAAAAAAAACGTTTACATAAACTTAATTTCTTTGAGTTTAGTTTCTTTATTATTTTTAGGAGTGTGAAGTAATGCAAGGTTCTTTAAAAAAATGTTTGCCAGTATTTGGCATTGTTTCTTTGAAATAGAAAATTCGTAGAATTCTGCAATAAATGTAATTGGTTTTTTTCAAGTGTATATAAGTTAACTAAATCTCTCCAATTTGCAATGTAAGATATTTCATTATAAATAAACTGCAACTGACCTAACTTTTCTGTCAGCCAATTATTTCTAATGCACTTTAAAAGATGGACATAGTTATATAAAATATAAGTTCCATTTTGACATAACCAAGGTTTTCCATCTACTGTTTTGAATTTAGAAAAAAAGCTTTGATTAACTTTATTATCATCAGTAATAATTGCAACTACTTTGCCATTACATATAGAACTTTCTATGGTGTCTACAATTAACTTGCATTGATCTAGTTGGAGATCTGATGTTAGATTAGTAACTGGTAAAACTCTTGCTAAAAATTCAGGACCACCATAAAGACTTTTGATCATAAATGAAAGTACAGTAGTAGCTAATTTCTCTGGATTATTAACAGCTTTTCCAAAAATATTTCCACTTTGATATAATTAAGCAGCTTTGACATAAACTTCATCTATCAATAAAACACAATTTCTTTTTTTTTCTCAAGGTTTAATAGCACAGAACTTAAAAAAACCAAATCGTCTTGAGAATTTATTTTTGAAGTTATACGAGTTAAAGTTCGAATACTTGGCAACTGATAATCACAACACAATTGATTGTAAGTGGAACGACTTGTTGCAAAATATTCAAAAGCCCTGGTTATTATATCAGGTGAATATACAGTTAAGCCAACAGAATGATCTCCCATTACATTTAGATGCTGAAATAATACTTGGGTTTTATGATCCTCATTTTTAACTTTTAGATATCTAAGAGCTTTATTTAAAGCTGACTTTGTATTAAATGAAGTTATTCTATTTTTCGAAAGAGTTTTAACATTACATTTTGAACTATATCATGTATATCTATGCAAGTAACTATATCATTTTCAGTAGATAAGTATTTTTCAATACCTTCAAACTTTAAATTATCAATTATTCTATAATCTTTTAATTCATCTTTTTCGATACCTCTTTTTGAAGAAGATAAAGTTTTTCTCATTTTTGGTCGTGGAGAGGATAGACAACATTTAGATATATTTGGAAACACTGATGGAGGATTAATTGGTCTTAATTTACCACGATACAAAGTAAACTCGCAATTAATGCAATTTACAAACAACGCTATATTTTGTTAAAGCTCAGTGTGAGCGAGGAATACTCATAAACCACTTGTTTTTTTTTTCAGATATATCACGAGGAAATTTGTATACAGATATTTTACAATCTGAAGACTTATAATTTGAGTAACAATTTGGTACTCAGCCATTTAAAGGCATCATAAATTATTTATTTAAATTTCTTTGAAAGCAGCTACAGCTTTTACAACTTTAAACAGATTTTTTTAAATCGGCCTTCAATCAAAAAATTTCCCGCACGGTGTCGAGGCCTTCTAATAAAGAAGGCCTTGATATATATATATATATATATATATATATATATATATATATATATATATATATATATATATATATATATATATATATATATATATATATATATATATATATATATATATATATATATATATATATTTATATATATATATATATATATATATATGTATATATATTGAAAATATATATTTTATATTTATATAATATAAAATTAGTATAGTTAAATATACTAACATACATAATAAAACCAATTAATCAAACTCTAAAAAAAAACTTACTTGAAAAACTGTAAAAAAAAATTCAAGCAAAGCTTACTTGTAATCAATCAATCAATTAATCAATCAATCAATATATTTCCACTTTATAACTGCATATATATATATATATATGTATATATATACATATATATATATATATATATATATATATATATATATATATATATATATATATATATATATATATATATATATATATATATATATATATATATATATATATATATATATATATATATATATATATATATATATATATATATATATATATATATATATGTATATATATATATATATATATATATATATATATATATATATATATATATATATATATATATATATATATATATATATATATATATATATATACAATAGTGAGGGACAATTACAAACAGTTAAAAACTGATGATGCGTTAAGACCTACGATACTATAAAACAATTATTGTAAAATTATAACAATAATAAATATAACTATATAGTAATGATAATAGATAACATAAAAGGCTATCATAACAAAGTAGTAAATTAAATTAATAATTAATAGTCTTCTAATAAAGAAGACCTTCTAATAAAGAAGGCCTTGCAACTATCTCAATATTACAACGGGAAGGAATTAGGTTTATACCGGGATGATGGTCTAGCTATATTTAAAAATCGTAGTGGCCAACAAATGAAAAAAATAAAGACGCATTTTGTTAAAATTTTTAAAAGCAATGGTCTCCATTTATCTATCAGCTGTAATGTAAAAATTGTCAATTACCTCGACTTAACACTAAATCTTAAGAACAGTACCTTCCAACCTTACTCAAAGCCCTATAACACTCTGAATTATATTCACGCAGACTCTAACCACCCTCCGCGCATATTAAAAAGTCTACCGCGAACAATTGAACTAAGATTGTCTACTGCATCTTGAAACAAAAATTTTTTTGAAAAAGCTATTTCTCCTTATCAGGATGCATTAATTAAATCGGGTTTCTCATCCACGCTCAAATATCCGTCAGATATAGTTCCCACTAAAAACAAAAATTACAAACGAAACATTATTTGGTATAATCCCCCGTATAGTATAAATGTTGCAACAAAAATTGGTAATTTTTTTTTAAATAATTGATGCAAGCTTTCCTGTTAGTCATTTATTACACAAGATTTTTAACAGAAACACCATTAAAATTAGCTACTCGTGTATGCCGAACGTTAAATCAGTCATTAATTCGCATAATCAAAATATTTTATACAATCATGAAATAACAACAACAAAAACTTGCAACTGCATCAATAAATCTCCCTGCGTTATGAACAACTAGTGTCTAAGTAAGAACATAGTGTATCAAGCTACTGTTTCATCCAATAAACCAGATTACACAGATAAATTTTATATTGGTATTATTGAGACCCCTTTCAAGTTAAGGTAAGCAAACCATTTAAAATCTTTTAATTTTTTTATAAGTACAGCAATGATACGGAATTATCTAAAGAAATTTGGAAACTTAAAGAAGAAAACTTTTCGCTTGTTACTAAATGGAAAATTATCAAGCGCTGCCAAACATATAATCCTTCGTCCAAAATCTTTGTCTTAATGAAAAGTATTTTATTTAACGCATACAGGGGGAAACCTGTTGAACAAAATGAACGAGTTGGTTTCAAATTGTAGGCATAAAAATAAATTCCTTCTTTCGTTTTATGATACTGGCGATTAGCTGATTTATATAAGATTTTCTTTGACGTTTTCTTTTTTTGTTTCTATAGAGACGTCAGACGTCGCTCCACTGTACTTTGTAATTTTATTAACGGTTTGTTCGTTTTTGATATAGTACATGGCTGATGATTGCCGTATAGGCATGAAACTATTAGTCCCATGAAAAGTTGTTTTTTCTATATGTAAATAAAAATATATATATATATATATATATATATATATATATATATATATATATATATATATATATATATATATATATATATATATATATATATATATATATATATATATATATATATATATATATATATATATATATTAATTATATTGTATGATATTTTGTATTTGCAATAAAATACAAAAAAACTCTTGAACGTATAAGAGTGCTTAATAATAAATAAATAGGATTTATTTATATTATTTAATAGAGCATTATATTAATTTATAAAAATAAAGAAAACAACTTTTTTTGGTACTAATAGTTTCATGCCTAAAGGCAATCATCAGCCATGTAATACAAAACAAGAAACAAAAAAAACCGTTAAAATATAAAGTTACAGTGGAATGTGCTCCGTCGTCAAAACAAAACAAAAACAAAAACCTAAAAACGGCTGCCTAATCACCCGTATCGAAATTCGAAAGGAGGAACTTGCTTTTATGTCTACATTTAGATACTAATTCATTCCTCTTATTTAATAAGTTATCATAGGTGTACGATATTATGAAAAACTTTTCGTATAGACATAAGTTGCATCGTTTTATTGTGGGATTGTAAGATCTACAACGTTTTAAAATTTTCCATTTAATTGTCGGGTTTACTCCATTTTCCTTTAACTTCCATACTTCCTTAGACAACTCAGTATCGTTTTTATATTTTTCGATCTTAAAAGATTTTGTATGATTAGCGTATCTAAGTTTAAAAGCAGTTTCACTTACTCCAAAATACACTTTTTCAATCCCGTCTGGAGTGCCTGGATATAGAGTGGCTTGATACACTATGTTATTAACGAGACACTGTTGATTTAAAGGGCACTTGCTTTTAGTAATACAATTGCAACTTTTATCTGATTCTGGGGGGATGCTTTTCATAATATGACGGTTATGAAAGTTAACGATTGATTTGATGTTTGGCATACAACTGTAACTCACCTTTAGAGTATTTCTATTAAAAATCTTGTGGTATTTATGTCCAACTGGAAAGTGCTTGTCAATTAAATCCAAAAAGATTTTACCAATTTTAGTAGAAACATTTTTACTATATGGGGGGTTAAACCAGATAATATTGCGCTTACGGTTTTTTGGTAGAGGTTGAATGAGTTTCGGAATATAATTAAGTTTAAATTTGTAACCAGACTTTTTTAATGCATCCTGATACAAATGAGCAGAGCTTCGAAAGCTAGTGTCATTAGATGAATTAGCTGACAACCTTAATTCTATAGAACGAGGAAGTTGCTTTATTATGCTAGGAGGGTGATTGGAATCAACATGTATATAATTTAGTTCATATATATATATATATATATATATATATATATATATATATATATATATATATATATATATATATATATGTGTGTGTATAAACGCCTATCTAGCTTTCTTCGACAGCCAAAAGAGACAATCATTTATGAGCGTCTCTTTTTTTGAGAATTTCGTCTATTGATGGAACAGTGACAACGTTAATAATACGAGTGTTCGAAATTATTGCAACAGCTCTTGCTTCTAATTTGATGATTTTATTTATATGGTTGCTAGTTTTCTTTAAACTTACAATTCCACAATATGTTATTATTGGAATTATCATGGAGATACAAATATTTTTTGATGCACCCATTGTCAGCAGATGGCGCGTCTTCTTCATCAAGTTAAGACGGGAAAATGCCTTTATAAACGAGTTATTGAAATTTTAGGTTAAATTATGGTGGCTGTCTACAATTACTCCTAGATATTTATAATTGTTACTTCATGTTATTTTTTATTGTTGAAAACCAAATCTAGATTTTTTGGAAAAGTTGACAATCGCTTAGGGGTACCAAATACCACAGATTGTGTTTTACCACCACTTAGGTTTAAGACTAAATCATTTTCTTCAAAAAATATAGAAATTGAGTTTAAATCGTCATTCATACGTTTTTCGATGGTACTAAAATCATTGCTGGCATAGTGTATCACTACATCGTCTGCAAATTCAATGTCATTGTATTGATTTAGACATTCATTAAAGTTATTAAAATAAATAACTTTAATAATAATGGATGCAAATTAGCATAAGTTACATGCTTTGAAATCGTGATTGCTTTTATCATGTTGCTTTCAGCATCAGTAATCATTACTTTTTGTTTTGTTTAAAGCTGACAACTGACTCAATCATTTTGTCTATTCTATAAGCAATATGTTGAGCAGTATGGCGTTCTGAAAACTCTTCACAGCTATTAACAAAACTGAATGATTGATTGCAAGAATGATTGAAAATTTGACTGCCTCATCAAGTTTCTTAATCTGTTCAAAATATATTTCCATTTTGAAAATGACCTTTCAAAATCAACTTGTGATGAGATTAAAATCAACACAAATTTGTAAGCTAGAAACAAATTTGAATACGAAAGACTATGCAAGTTGAATTTCTGGATAACAAAGTATCAACAAACAACACATTTTTTGCAAGATTTGCATATATTTCTGTGACTGTCACTGTTTTTACTTCTGGGATTGTAAAGATAGTTTCAAATTCTACGGATTTAGATTGTTTGAAGTTGTCCGAGACAAAGTCAGGTACTTCTGTGTCAAATAGCAAATTACATTCATCTTTAAGAGTTATTTCGAAACTCTACCATTTTATTGCAAAGTCCAATAAATCCGTTTGAAGCTAATCTTTTGTTAAGCACATCTTTAAATTTTTCTATTAAATTTTGAGGAGGAAGTACACTAATTGATTTTGGTATCATATTTGTAGAATTAAACCATGTTAGTTCTTGATCAACTGATAATTTGATCTCTTGAACCCTATGAAGTGCTATTAAATGCTGAACACTTTTATAGATTAACTTTCCTAAATTACATTCTATATAATGGATTCCACTCGCAATATTATTGCGGTGAGATAATTCTGTTGACCATTTTATTAACTGATGTTTAGGTGGCAAACTTGTTAGAGAAAATATATCAGTTGTATCAACAGAAAACTGACTGGTTTTGATAGAATAATCTTGAACAGTTTTTATAAACTGTTTATGTGACTCGTATGCGTTTTGTCGATTATAGTTGTTGATCGTAAGCTTCATTTTGTTTAGAGATAAGCTACCAGATGCCTTAAACATAAATTTTAATATTTTAAAATATAGAAACATTTGAAAAAAACGAAACTAATTAAAACATGTTAAACTTACCATCGTTATTGCACATTAGAGACTAGGAACTACAAGCGTGCTTATTTTTATATATGTTATGTATATAAATATCCGGCAAACGAGAAAAAATGTTTTTCGGACTTAATGAAACTTGATTTTTTCATCCAATCAAAATAGGGAGCCATTCCTGTATTTAGGGTAAAGTGACCAAATTCCAGCCGCATCTTTACAAAATTGTTTCTACAGACATATTAACAAAGAGGTCTATATGAAAATTATACATTTCTAGAAAGATAAATCTTTCAGCATTTAGGATATAACTACAGCAATTATTATAAATAAAAAATGTTTGATAAAACAACGATTACAAAAAGTACATAAATTTGACCAAAATACAGCCACTATGACCAAATTTCAGTCAGGCGTATGCGGAATGAACCTAATTACAGCCAATATAAATAACAAGCTTTTTATAATACTTTTATGGGTTGGCATTTCAAATATTTTAAAATTAATTGAATTACTAAATATTGAACCAATAACTTTTTTGATGTGATCTTAAACATCAGTTAGAAAATGATTGCTTAACTTAATACTAAGCATTCATCAACAAATAAACTTAGTAAGGATGCCTAAATCTAAAAAAAATAAGTTTTCAGGTCATGATTTTAAAACTATTCAAAAATGATTATGAAACTATTTTAAAAGATTTGCATAGAATATAATATTCACATTAAAAAAGTGAATATTATATTCACTTTTTTAAGTGAATATAATATTCACTTTTTAAGTGAACTCTATAAAAGACTTTTTTAAACACTAAGAACAAAAATTCATAACAACATGATCAAATTACACATTGCTTTTTTATACTTTTATTGGTTCATTTTTATAGCAACGGTTTTTTTCTAGGATTATCTTTTGACAATACCGTTGCTTCCTTTATTTTTAAGTTTTGTAGTCTTTTCAATTTACGCATTTCTTTTTCCTTTTCATTTTGAGCTTGTTTTTGCTTCTGCTTTAGCTGTGTATGCTTCCTTAGAAGTAAGCACAAAAAACTTGTCTGCATTCTTAGCTTTTTTGCTCTTTGTAAAATTTGGATAAGAATATGGCAAAATGTCATTATCTCCATCTCCTGGATAAGATGAATTTTTAAAGGGGAAATTTGGGGCAAAAGATCTAGTTTTTGCAAAATCAGAAGCTAAAAGAGTTGAAACTGTAAAATCAACTTCATGCTGATCAATAGGCTGTTCAATTTCAGAGTAAGACATAATCCTAAAGCTGTCTTGAAACTTACTAGTAGCTTTATTACTTGCAGCTTTTAGTTCTATAGTTTTCATATTTAGTTCCACTAAATCATCACTCCTATGTTCTACTACGGTTATTGGTTCAGCTAAATAGTCGTGATCATTTGCTACAGCAAATCTTGGGTTGGTAATTAGATGTTGTTCCAACTCAATATCTGGTAAAAGTACTTTTGTGCTGTCTGTTGTTTGCTTAATCTGCTTAACTATTGTTGTATTATCAACTGTTTTAATTTGATCAAAGAGATTAGTCATTAACCTGTCTTCAGAATACACATAGTTTGGCAAGTAAGCTTCAGCTGGAATAATTGAAGGATTATATGGAAAGATTCCACATGAATTAAAGCCAGATTCAATATTAGCTTTTGTCATACTTTTATTCCAGGCTTTGGTTAAAAGTCCTGTAAAATTGGCCTTGTTTATTATAACCCCAGGGTGATTAGACATCATATCCTGGGCTGCTTTATTGTATGAAACTTTGAATGGCTTAAATACAGTTCGATCACAAGGTTGAAGCCAATTGCTTGTATGAGCAGGTAATTCAACAATTTCAATTCGGTTTTGTATGGCCATATCTATTAACTCTACGAAATTATGGGAATCGTGGCCATCTAAAATTAAAACTTGTGGACGTTGTGGTCCAATGTTTTTTAAAAATGTAAGCTCAAACCATAGTTTTTCAATCCCTTGTTTAGTCCATCCAGATTCACTTGGACTCCAGTTGGTTCCTTCAGGGGCATCTAGAACTTGAAAACTTTGAAGGGATTTTACTATCTTTCCTTTTGGAATCACATGAGGTGGTAAGGCTCTTCCTGCTGCATTCACACAAACAATTAAAGTAATCATTTCTCGATTTCCACTTGTTCTCATATGTAAATATTTTGTACCTTTTGCAGCAACTATTTTGTGCGCCTTAAAGTCTAGCTGCAGTCCTGTCTCATCCATGTTCCATATTACTTCAGGCTGACAGTCTTTAATGACTTCTTTAAATGCAGTAAAAAAATTTGCCACCTTTATCAGATTCATGCATTGATGACGAACTGATGTGTTGATTCTGGTTGTCGAAGAGTTACTTTTTTGTTATGTCGATTGTTAAGTAGTCGCCACCATTTATTAGATGGTTTGCCATTCTTAAAAGAATATCCATATTTTTTGGCAAGCTTGTCAGCATATACCAAGAATTGTTCTTTTCCAAAACCAATGCCCATCCTAGCTCTGTTGTCTGCAAAATCGAGTAACTTTTTTTCAAGATCAAGCGGCATTAAACTTTTTCTTCCTGCTTTTGCACCAATCTCAACTTTTCCATTTATCCTGCTCTGCAAAGTTGCTCGGGGTACTTTAAAAAATTTAGCAGCAGCTCTAACAAACATTTTAGGTGAACTAATAACACTGTTTATAGCTTCAAGTAACACTTCCTCTTTATATTTCATATATTTACCTCGAGTTGGATGACATTGTTTCTTATTATAAATTTTATTTTTATTATCAGCCATTCTAAAATGAAAACTTTATATTATAAATTATTAAAATTTTCAATTAAAGATTATTTTTTAATATAATTTCATTTATAAGTAATAATTTACATGAAACAATATAATATCTTTCAATTATTTAGACTTTTGTTTATTTTTAAGTCATCATCCTCAAATTTTAAAAATATTATATAAATATTTAACTAAATAAATGCAAATATTTAAGATTGATAACTTTTAGGACATAAATGTAACATAAAGTACTTATATTAAAAGAATAAAATCTAATAATATAAATATCATACAAGTATGAGTTACTTTTAGACACTCGTGAACCTAATTTCGGCCTTGGCCGGAATAAGGTTTATACCTGGCCGGATTTTGGTCTTTCTACCAGGTGCAATTAATTAAGAAATACAATCTATAGTAATGACTCAACATAATTATAAAGCTAAAATTGTCTTTTTAAGAAATATATTTATAGTTTAAAATAATTAACATTTCGTTAAGTAATAAATATTTAATATTTATAAGCTTCAAACTGGATGCTTACATGATATTTTAAATATAAAGTAGTACTTTTTTGAGATAAATATTTTTTATGATGTTACTTCTATTATAAACAGCCGCCAACTATAACAATGCTTTTTTTTATTGGCTGAATTCATACCAGTCTCAAAAAAGTAGCATTTACAAACATAAAGCAGAAAACAAGACAGAAATAATAAATTTAAAATGTGGCTGGAATTTGGTCAGTTTACCCTAACCGCTTCTACCTTTTAATAATGGCGCCATTACTAAAACACCTTTTAATAATTTTAATAATGGCATTTTGCGTCATTAGACATAATAAAAAGGTTTTTCAAATCTGAAAGTGATAAATTTTCTTATTTTCGGAACGGATGAGAAAAAGACGTCTTATTATAGTTCATATTGGGAATAAATCGAGCGGACGTGAACTGAACGTACATAAGACGTCTTATTTCCGTCGTGTGCCCACTGGGAAAGAGACTTGGATTTTATAACAATTTTTTTAACAGGAAATGCTATGTCATACTGTTTACAGAACTGTGCTAAAAATAGCTCATATGCAGTATTGACTTCATGGGATTGTAAAATAACATTCAAATCGATATTTTTTGTTAAAAGAGTTCAAAAATACAATAAGGAGTTTTCATTGATCTGTCGTGTTAAGATTGTAGTGTTCGAAGGGACATTATTTAGGGTTATGTTATCAGTAATTAAGAATATTGGAAAGTGATCAGTTAAATCAGTTTTAATTATGCCTGATCCTAAACGGCAGTTTTGAAAATTGTTAGTAATTATATTATCAAGTAGTGACGATGAGGTCTTAGTTATTCTCGTTGACTTATTTATTGTTGGTATTAGGTTATATTCTATAAAAGTATCTAGAAAATGTTGAACATTTGTATTTGAAGCATAATTTAGTAAATTTAAGTTAAAATCACCGGCTAAGTAAACATGTTTCCGTGTTATGCTAGTTTTGGTTAAAAAACTGTTTAAATAAGCTTTAAATTTTCTAAGGTTGTTTATAAATAGAATTAATTACAATACTTTTGGTGGTTTTGTTTATAATTTCTATGCACAATGACTCACAATCAGTTTCATTAATATTGAGGTCAGGACGTAGAATAAAGCTAATTGATTTGTGGACAAAAATACTTATACCACCACCAGCATAGTTAAAACGTGGTTTTTGAACTGATACATAATTACCTAACTCAAAGTTTGAATTTTTTTCGTTGGTTTTAAGCCAAGTATTTTATTTTAAATTCGTGGTTTAGTTGATGCAGTAAAAGTTTGAGATTTTCAAAATTTTTGTTTATACTTCGAGTGTTTACATTTAAAATAGAAAATGTGTTTTTGTTCTGACAGAGATATTGAGTAGATTCAGAAATTGAATAATACTCGCTTTCTAAATTTTTTCCATTTAAATAGTTATCATCACTAGCATTCTCATCATTTAAATTAAGTGAAAAATTGGCCTCCATTTTTAAGAGAAAAATTAGTATAATTAAACAAAGTAATATATAAAAAAAGTAAAATAAAATTGTAGAATATATAAATATGTTACAAAGAAAAATTTTTACTTTAGTTTGCAGCCCAATCCCGAATAACCAACTTATCGTAAAATTTCCCAGCCGCTCGTTCAACCTTCATCTGTTCGTACACAGCAAAAAACATAACGCTAAAATAAAGGTTACATAACGGTAATTGAAAATTTTGGCGTTATGTTCACCGTATGTTAGCGTTAACCGTATGTTAACTGATTGGTATGTTTTGATTGCTCACAATAAATGCCTTGGCATCTATTGTTAATATATATATATATATATATATATATATATATATATATATATATATATATATATATATATATATATATATATATATATATATATATATATATATATATATATATATATATATATATATATATATATATATATATATATATAGTATTAGTATTAGTATTAGTTTATGCTGTGACTGGTATTGATACCAATGAGTGTGGTTTTAAGCATACTAAGACAGCTGAATCCCGTGATGGTTTGACTCCCATCGATCAAGTTTTGCTTTGAATGAATTCGTTGAAGTAGCCCTGACAATATTTTCCGGCAGTGCAATCCAATAATTTGCAGCTCGATTAAGCAAATTATTGTCTCTATACTTATGTACTGAAAATTCTTTAGAATATTTCAGGCTATGGCCATGAGTACAATTTGATTTAAATGAATAAATTTCTTTAAATTCAACTTTATCATAACCTTTGAAAATATAGTTGTATAATTCCAGCTAAATATAGTTGTATAGTTCTATATAGTTGTATAATGTCTCCTCGTTGTCTTCTTTTAATAAGTGAGGGTATTTTAAAATAAGCAAGTCGATCTTCATAGCATAATTTACTGATTTGAGGTATTAGTTTAGTGGGACGACGCTGTACTTTTTCTAAAATGATTATATCTTGTTTTTGCTAAGGAGCCCATACTGGTATAGCAAACTCAAGTAGCGGTCGAACAAATGAAAGATATAGGGATTTAAGCAGTTCAGCATCAAATCGAACAAAAGATTTTTTTATTATGCCCAACATGCGATTAGCTTTGCTTGCACTCGATAATACTTGATTTTTCCACATCAAGTTATCTGAAAAAATCACTCCTAGGTCCCTTTCTGATGTATTGAGTTTACAAACATTTATATAAATTGGATATCTCTTATTTTTATAGCCATAGTGCATAACTAGACACTTTTCAATATTAAAACTAAGCAGCCAGTCTTGTTTCCAAGCATATGCAGAGTTTAAATCGCACTGTAGTTTATTATGTAACTCATCAGAAGAACTAATTGACATGATTTTTGTGTCATCAGACTCTGGAAGATCATTTATATAGAGTATAAAAAGTAGTGGACCCAATACTGAGTCTTGGGGAACTCCGCTGTGCACCTCAGCCCAAGTTGAAACATAATCTCCTATAACGACTCTCTGCCTTCTATTAGATAAGAAAGCTCGAAACCAATCAAGTGCCAAGCCACTAACACCATATGCTTTAAGTTTTGAGATGGGGAATTTGATGGGGAACGCTATCAAATGCTTTTTTAAAATCAAGTAAAACTACATCAACAGGAATTCCTTGATCAACATTTCTTGTAATATAATCTAAAGTTTCAAGTAAATTTGTCGTACATGACCTGTTTTTAGCAAACCCATGCTGTTGATTAGCTATAATATTATTTTCATAAAGATATTTTTCTAAATTTCTTTTTATTATGCCTTGAAGTATTTTAAAAGTAATACAAGGTAGTGATATAGGTCTATAATTTCCAGAATCAGTCTTGTCACCTTTTTTATATAGTGCAGTTATATTTGCTGAATTAAATTGATTTGGTAGTTGACTTTTTTCTATTGATTCCATAAAAATTATTGTGAGAGGAAGAGCGAAGGCAATAGCACAGTTTTTCAATATAGATGGATGTAACTTGTCAACTCTATACGCTTTGTTTTGATCAAGATTATTTAGCCTTTCAAGGACATCATCATAATGGATATCTTCAGAAGATAGATTAAAGGTGTTATCATTGATTCTATTTTTAAATAATGGAGTGCGCTTATTATTTTCTTTGACAAAAACGTTTTGAAAATTTATGTTCAGTAGATCAGCAATCTTTTCTGAATCTTGAGTTATTTCACCGTTTGGTTGTCTCAGAGCTTTTATAGAGTCTTTAACATATTGTTGTGAATTCATATATCTATATAATAGTTTTGGGTTCTTTTTAGCTTTATCAACAATCATTAACTCATACTTTCGTCTTGCTATGGAAATTTCAAATGAAACTCTTTTTGATAATTCTTTATATTGTTTACAAAGATTTGAGTTTTTCCATTTACTCAAACAATTTCTGTATCTTAAGTTTCGTTTTTCTCTAATGAGTGAGATTAATTCTTTGGTAAGCCACGGGTTCTTTGATGATGAATTTACAAACAAAGTGTTTATAGGTACATATAAATTACATGCTTCTTCAGTGTAATGAATTAACTCATCATACATTTCTTGAACATTTTTGGCATGAAAACATTGAAGCCAATCAACACTTGTAAGGAAACTACTAATACTATCTGCTTTTCTTTTTATAATCTGCTTTTCTATATAAAAATTTATTTCCCTCTGTATTTACATTCATTGTTTTGTTTTTAAGAATAAAATCAAAACACATTATTAAATGACCTCTGGATAAGTTTCCTAAAACAAATTTATTATTGATGGCAGTTATATTTGCAGACTGAGTAGTGAATATTAAATCTAAAATGTTTACAGCAGATTTATTTGTTGTTTAAAAGGTTGGTAAGTTTACATGCTGATATAGGTAATTGTCATTTATTATTTGATAGAAAACATGCTCAATATCTGATGATCCTTTAATAGAGTTTATAGAACCATTGGACCAGCTTATCCCAGGAAAATTAAAATCACCAACTATTATAAGATCTTTGAAACCTTTTTGGTCAACATATTCTCTTGCATTTTTAAATACGTTTTTAATATCTGTCATATCCGTGAAATCATAAGGTCTATAAATACATCCAATAAGATATTTATCATTGCCGAATTGGATTACAGCCCAGACATGTTCTATTTGACTTAATGTAAATGCATTATCGTTAAGTTCATAAGAAGTAATTTTAGCATCAATATAAATACATACACCTCCACCTCGACAACCATCACATCTATCTTTTTTATATAAACAATAACCCTCCAAATTGCAGAGAGAATTAGGTTTGAACCATGTTTCAGTAATGCTAATAATTTTAGGATTGTAAGTTGCAACTACTAATTTAAATTCATCAAATTTGTTGTCAAGAGATGTGGCATTAAGGTACATGCAACTTATTTTTTCAATATTATTCATAGATAACAGACAATTAGCCTTACTGCCTAACTTCGATTGGTTTTTATTTTTTATTTTTGTATCTGACTTCCACGGATACCATACCAAAAGGGGTCTGTCTCCTTAAGGGCATTATTAAGTTTATTTCGCTCAGTTCTGAGTATGAAATCCTGTTGATGTTCAGCATCTGTTAAATCTGGAGATATATAGATATTTTTAAAACTTGGAAGCAATTTATATATATATATATATATATATATATATATATATATATATATATATATATATATATATATATATATATATAATTATAATATATATATATATATATATATATATATATATATATATATATATATATATATATATATAATTATAATATATATATATATATATATATAATTATAATATATATATATATATATATATAATTATAATATATATAAATATAATATATATATATATATATATATATATATATATATATATATATATATATATATATATATATATATATATATATATATATATATATATAATTATAATATATATAATGTCATTTTGATGGCTGTTTATTTGTTAGATTTAACTTATCCTTGTTTTGGGCAGCTTCTGGGATGTTTCCAAGATATTTGCAGATTTGGGCAATCAGGTTTATTATCAGGTTTATTATATTAGGTTAGTTTGAGGAATTATTTGAAGATCGGAAAAATGGAAATTGATCCCTCTTAGAGATATTGGCTATAAAACAGATTCAAAATAGTGAATTTTGAGTTTTATAATGCTATTTTGTTCAGATATCTCAGCACCACAAAAAACACCAAATTTGTTTATGCTGCATTTATACTTCTTGTATTGAAGATGCATGCCTAAAAATTTCAAATTTTTAATTCACTGTTTATTGTGCCAATTTTCGTCTGTAAATTGACCAATAAGTTCCCTGAAATAGACTAAGTCTTTAATATTTGAAATTATTTTGAAAGAAAAAATATTTGTTATTAAGTTGAAATTCTGAAGAAATATTTTTGGTCCATAAAAACTACAGGAGGTATACATTTCAAGAAAATAAAACATTGTCACCCGAGAAGGCTTGGCTCATCTTATATGGAATGACCCTATTATATGCTTATGATATATAAACTTTATACTATAATAGTATGATTATTGTAATATATTATATGATATTTTTATGATAAATTTTTTCTAGTAATATAATATAAGTTAGTGTAGTATTATTAAACTAATTAAATTGTGCCAAATAATGTTGTTTAATACTTGTGTAATAATGGTGTTTACCTCTTACCGTCTGACCTGTCTGTTTATTATTACTGTTTTTAACATTAATTTTGTATTGCAAGTATTAAAAAATGTTAAATATACTATTTGTAAAATTAAAGTAGTATAAACTAATAATAACTGCTTTACTTATTTCTTCAATAGTTAATAGTTGAAAATAATAAAGGCTGTTGTTGTCAAATTTCTTGGGGAAAAAAAATTGTTCTTTCTTGTAATATTGCTGACATTTTAACTAATGGTAAGCATATTTTGTATTGCAATGGTTCACATTCTTTTTTCTTTTTTTCCATTTAATGTATTAATAATAATTTTTTATTTTATGATTGTGATAATTATTTTTTATTTATAAAATTTTAGTGTAATTCACTACATGAATACTTGCCAAAGTTTATATGGTCCGCAAGTTATCTTTAATAAAGCAGAATATGATGTAAGGAGTTAAAGAGGTGTCGAAATGGATGTTCAGCCCTTGATCAGTACATATAGTGGTTGTTTTGATGGTTGTTTACTATTTGCTAGATTTGGCATATTCTTGTTTTGGGCGGCTTCTGGGATGTTAGCAAGATATTTGAGATATTTTGCAATTGGCTTTATTATCGAAAAAATGCATTTTTCTTCTGCAATCTTTTCAAAGCAACGCAAATTACTTTTGAATTTATAAATTTTAATAAGTTATTTTATTCAATTATTTTGTAAATAATTTATTCAATTATTTTGTAAATAATTTTTATGATTATTATAAATAGTATAATATAAATATATTATGATATGAAACTGTATAATTTTTATTTTCTTCTTACAACTTTTATTGACAAAAAAATGTTTTTTTGTCAAGTACTTTGTGCGTCATGTAGAATTATGCGTTTCTTTAAGAAGATAATTTCCATTTTACATAACGGTAATATAACGGGTAATTACCCGTTATGTTAGGTTTTCAACATAACGGTAACATAACGGGTGATTTTTTTTTTTTTTTTTTTATTCACCTCCTCAAGGTGAATTTAACTTTTTTTTTTTTTATTCACCTCCTTTTTATTCACCTCTCGCTTATGAAGCGAGTGTTTTACCACTACGCCGCTACCGCATAAGTTTTCCTCGCACATAACGGTAAATTAGCGTTATGTAACCGTTATGTTTAAGGCAATTTTGCTATGACTAAACATAACGCAAAAACCGTTATGTTATTTTCATACATGTTAAGTATTAAACATTACGGCAATTACCCGTTATGTGCGAGGAAAACTCCCGTTATGTTTTTTAAAAATATAACGGGTATTTTATTTACTCTATAGAGCTTTCCTAATTGTGACAGTTTCGGCGCAAAAGTCTTCGTTAATATAAATATTTTTACCTTTTAATTGAGATGTTTGTTTTTTTTAATTTCAACTTTATCTTTATAATCTAACAGTTTTACTACAATTGTTCTTGGTTTGCTCATATCTCTCTGGCCAGTTCTATGAGCTCTTTCAATCCGAATATTTGTTAATCCCAAATGCTCTTCAAAAACTTTACTGACTTTAAATTCACTGTCAATTATTATTTTTATTGTATATAAATGATTTTTACTTAGCATCAAATATTTTAAATGTTATATTGTTTGCAGATGACTCCAATCTTTTTTATTCCAACAAAGATATAAAAGCTCTCTTTAATATATTTAATGAAGAACTATTCAAAATAAACGATTGGTTTACTAGCAATAGGCTTTCGTTAAATGTAGAAAAAACTGAATTTATTTTATTTTCCAAACCTAGTATAGTAAACCTCCTGATTTTTTGAAAATTGTTATTTGACTTGGGTTTTATTACTTTTTTATTTTTTAATTTCCCTTTATTTTTTGTATGTTATACTTGTCTCTATTTTGCTTGCTTGTATTTTATAAGGTTCTGACGACAAGATCTTGTGATCTTCTTTCAGATCTTAGCTTATGTTTAATTGTTAGCAATTTATATATGTGCATCTATACATCTGTAAGTGTATATATGCTTATATTTATATATGTGAGCGTTTTTCTTATTTTAATTAAACTGGTATTGGAATTTTTTAAATTGTAACACCATATATATAGCATATAATTGTGCTGTCACATTTTAATGTAAGCGAAATTAAAAAAAAAAAAAAAAAAAAAACTCGTTCCATTTTTAGCTAAACATACTCAAAAATATGGAAATAAAGGAAAAGGTTCTACTTCCTATTTATCATTTCAAATTTATGAAGAATTCATTAAAATAATGGCTGATCAAGTTGTAAAAAAAGTTATAAAAGAAATCAAAGAAAGTAAATATTTTTCAATTAGTATAGATTCCACGCCTGACATAGCACATGTTGACCAATTGTCCTTTATATTTAAATATGTCAAAGACGGGTTACCCGTTGAAAGATTTTTATGTTTTCATTCAAACTCTGGACATAATCCCAAAGATTTAGCTGATGCATTATTTCTTGCCTTAGAATCTCATGAACTTAACATAAGTGATTGCCATTGACAGTCTTATGATAACACAGCAAATATGGCAGGTGTTTATTCGGAACATCAAGCGAGTATCAAAGAGATCTGCCCATTAGCTCAATTTATTGCATGCTTTGTACATTCTCTGAATTTAGTTGGAGAATGTGCAGTTAACTCTTGTAAAAGTGCAGTTGAATTTTTCTGTCTTCTTCAAAACCTATTCAATATTTTTAGTATCTCAACTCATCGATAGAAAAAATTAAAAAATAATTTTACTAAACCAGAAAATGTGTCATTGAAAAATCTTTCTGATGTGAGATGGTCAGCCAGGCACAAGGCATGTATAAGTCTTAATAAAAATTGCAATGAAATAATATTGACTTAAACTGATATTAACAATGATACAACTGAAAAGCTTAGTACAAGGTGTGAAGCTAAAGGTTTACAAACTAAATTGAATAGCTTAAAAACTGCTTTAAAGGCTCATATATGGGGTGACATAATGGAAAGATTCTATTTAACAAGTAAAAAATTCACATTGATTTGGAATCTGTTATTATTTTATACAGATCACAAATTCAATATGTTTCTAGTCTAAGAGAAATATTTGATTTATATGAAATACAAAAGTTATATCAAAAACAAAAGAAAAGTCAGGGATTAAAGATTATTAAGAAAAAACACTGCGGAAAAAAAAGAGAAAATTAATGGTTTATGAGACAAGACAAGGTGAATCATAACTTAATGGTAGACAGAATTTCATAATAAATACATTTTTAGTTATCATAGATCGACTTAATTTGGAATTAAATAAACAAGTAATAGCATATGAACAGGTTAGTGAAAAATTTTCTTTCTTCTTTAATATCACTAAATTATCAAGTACTGAAATTTATGAAAAGCTGAAAACTTACAGAAATTTTACAAAGAAGATTTTATTTTCAAAGCGTTCGTTTTAGTTTTTTTTTATTGTCGTTGCCTGATGATGAATTTTCCGATACAATAGTTAAAATGTATTCAACAATTATAGATAATGAATGTGAAGAGTTATATCCATATGTTGAAATTGCCTTAAGAATATCTGCTGCCCTATTTTATATTGTTCAGCGGAAAGGTCTTTTTCAGTTTTGAAAAGAATTAAATCATACCTCAGGTTCAAAACAATTAAAGAACGTTTAAATTGCTCAGCAATTTTAACAATTGAGTCAGATCTAACCAATAAATTGAACTATGATGATGTTATCAATCTATTTGTCAATTAAAAAGCTCAACGTAAACTTTAAAGGACTTTGATTCAAAAATAATTTTTTTTATCATTTTATTATAGCTAAGTATTTTATTAATTTATTTTAGATAACAATTGTCTACCGATAGTAAACGCTAAAAAAGTATTTGATAAAACTGCTAATTTTTCTAAAACCTATTGATTTATATTTTATTTTCGCGTCACGGTAAGGAAGGAGACGTGAACTTCCTGGTTAAATGCACTTCCGTGGTGCTCTGTAACAAGACTGTTGGATCTTCTTGGGGCACTTGAAAAAAACAGAAATAAAAGAAATAAATTAAGAAGGGAAGTACGGGGCAATAAAAATTATTTTGACTCTGGGCGCCAAATCTCTAAACACGTCTCTGTTAGTAATTATTTTGTTTTTAGCTTCAACTTCAACTTGGAGACAACCTATTAATTTTAAAGGCTTCGAAAGTATGGTTGTTGATGATTTCTTGATTATTAAATTAGGATTGTTGTTTCTAATTCTTTCAAACGTATTTTTATAAATTAGGTTTACACTGGAACTTAAGTCAAAAATCATTTTTATCGTGATATTTTCCACTATTACATTTATTGATTTTGTTTTATTAGATTGTCTTTTTCGTTTTGAACTACATGTCAGGGCGAGCGTTTCTTCTTATTCATTTTCTGAGCTGTGTTCACTTTTGGCTTTATTATCTATTTCATTAACTTGTTGGTTTGTCCTATACAATGGTTGTAGAGTATTTCGGCAACAAATAGCTAAATAATTTTTCATTTAACATTTGAAAGACATTTTTCCAATGGCTTTGCAATCTATTTGATATCAAACAAATTACTTCTCCCCACATCGAAAACATAACAAATTATTTTCTTTTTTTTTTAATATTATCATTTCGGCTGGGTCTCAATTTAAAATCTGGGTAGAATCTCTCTGAATTTTTCTATGACGGATAATTCTTTCAAATGCAAGACCGATTTTGCTCATAGAGTTTATTGCAATTATTTTAGATAATTAAGGTGAATCTACAGTTTTGTACTGCAGAAAAAATGTTATAGAGACTGTAATTTACAGTACCTAAAGTGTCGGTTGAAATAATTACTTGACTACGATTAAAGAAGACGATTTTATACTCTAGCTGGTCACCCCATGAAGATGGGTGGAATGGTGCTTTACTTGTAAGTAACTAGTCAACTTAAGTAACTAGTCACTTGTAAGTAGTCAAGTGGTGTCATGTACTTGCTTGGATTGCGGCCAAATGCGAGTGAAACGGCGCTGTTTGCTCCAGTAGTTACCGCAGTATTGCTTCCTGACCAAAGTAAAGTGAGATTACCTGAATCAGCTTTGTCATCACAACCATGTTTTAACCTATTCATCATGGCTTGCTGTGTTGTCGGGAGGTAGAGATCTCTTGTAGCTAAACAAGTGCCATAGTCTTGGAGACTAATAATTTCTTACCCTTACATACGCACAGTTAGTTTATCTACGATAGCGCGTCCGAGATTGTTTACAAAGCGGGTGGCAAGATCAGTACCTCTAGTAAGAGTTATGTCATATAGAAGCCGTACACTGCAAGGAAAACCAATTTTATCTGTATTGAGGGATGGAAATCGGGTTAATGGAGTTTGATTTGATGAATTTGCAATCAAAGATAAGTTTAAATTAGCAGTAATTATTTGTCATTCTCCTCAAAACGCGTATCGAGTTATGAGTTGACGCCCTGGGTCGAGGAGAGTCCCTTAGCTTGATGCTAGTGAAGAAGCCATTTTGATTACAATGCCACAAAGGTTTTTGTAACGTCTTATCATAGCGTAAAGTTTATCTCTAATACTCCTACATAAATTTGAGCACATTTGCAAGATGGCTGAAGTAATTCCATTTGCAGAAATTCCTAACTTTAATTTTGATCAATGGGCAAGCATGATTGAAGAAGAAACATCATTTACGACAAATGAAGAAACAACACTTATAATTATTAATGGTGAAAATATAACCGTACTGCTTACTGATGGTAGTTTCCAGTTGATCGGATAAAAGAAAGTATCGATGGAAGTTTACCTTGAGCTAAGTATGATATCCAACTTGCAAAAGATTTATCTGAATATATTTATAAAAAAACTAGAGGTTGTAAGAGAATCCAATCCAGAATTATTTGATAAATGGACGTCTATTAATAAAAACTTAATAAATGGTCGTTTTGAAATGTATGATGGTGAATTTACATTTTTGAGAAATTAGAATATAAAAAATACTATTAAACCTAAAGATCTCCGTATAACTCTTACCTGGAAAAAAGGAAACATTCTTATTATGGGATAAATTTCCTGCAGGTACCATATGTGACATGGGTATACATTATACCGGTAAAGTGCAAGGCCTAATGTCGAAATTATGAATAAAACTTATCGGGCACTTAATACACTCGTTGAAGCATTAAATAATGAAGTTGATCTTGATTGGAGTCGTGTTGAGGAAGTGAATAGTAGTATTGACTCTTCGATTGAGATTTTTAGAGAAAATGATGCCATTGTTTCAAATACTTTAAAAGAAGGTTTAATAAATATTAAGCCACAACGCAGTCAAATTCGCATTGCTATTGATCACGCCTAGCTAAGTATAACGTTGACAAGTTTAAGAGTAAACTTGACATTTTTAGAAAACAAGAACAACAAAACCCTAGGGGAGAGAGGCTTTGGAGCAGGAAGTACAAAATTTTAAAAATGTCCAAGAAGAGCGTGAACCTGAAAATGCGAGAATAGTCGAACTAAAAGGTAAATTAAAGAGCCAATTCACACAAATTCGTGTGGCTACGGCTACGGCTATTGGTGCTGTTATCACCGCAATTGCTGAAGAACATAAGAGGCTGGACAGTGTTCCTCTTACTAATACAACACCACCAAAGCCTGATCCTAAGCATGATTCTAAGTTTAAGCCTGCCAAGCGTGTACTTGAAAATCTTAAAAACGCACTTTGCTGAAAAAATAGCTTCAGCTCTGCCAGAAGTTATAGGCTCGATTATTGCGTTGATATTCCTAGTAGCTGCCAATGTTGCCTGGTTTTTAGCTGAAAATTTGTGTGCTCTTCTTGCAATAGGTGGGATCATTCTGGCATCAGTTCAAAATTATATGCAAAAATTGAATCGTCGTGTTAAAAAGAAAACGCCTGTAAAATAAAACTACAACAATGAAGGATATTTACCTAATCCCAAATGGGAAAAAAAAAAGATTTTGAATGGCTCAACTTTTATGTAGACAACGACTCAGACTTGAATGCAAATTGACCAGCAGGATACATATGCTATTCTATACCCACTCGAGACTACATTCAGTATATATGGTTAAGAGTATATAAGATTGATATAAATGTAAAAAAACCTGAGCTAACAGGCATTCCACATAATGGTAACGATGGTAGCTATCTAGGCTGCGGTCGACACTGATACTCCACACCAACGTTTAACCCTTCTTTTACTTAACATCCAGAAGCCCCTCCGTATGATGTGATTTTAAGATTAGATAATGTAAAACAGATAAACACAGCTCCGAGTATTACAAGGGGGGTTTCTCAGTGTCCACTTAAGATATCTGACCTTGAAAATGCAACAATATTTGTAGTTGAAATTTTTTCATTTAAAGTTGTATATAAACAGGTTTTTCAATCATAGATTTTTAATATATTGAGGACACCTGAAACATGGGAAGACCCTCCCGAGCCAGTGTGTTACGCAAATGTAATAAACCTTTGCGTATCAATGGCAACGGTGGGGTGTGGTGTTTTAACGGCAGATATATACTTTTCTGATCCATTTATGCTAGCACTGTATCGTTTTTATGTAATGTACTGTGTTAGACGTTCACGTTGAAAAATAGGTGTCACGTTACCAAATTCAGTAGGTTTTGACCAATGGAAAAGAAGCGTTGATGAAGCAGTAGTTGAGGAAATAAAAAATAAATCCCACAAGAAATGGGGTTTAAAGAATAGGCTTTTCATTTCGATTAAGGTCAATTTATTCAAGATCGAAAAACGCGGACTTAACATTACTAACAATGTCCGCGGAAAAACGCGGACATCACTTTATTAATATGTTTGCACAGCAAATACCTGAGTCGATAGAAGGTCTTACAAGAGAAGCCTTTAAAGATATTTCTGAAACCATCCTCGCATACACCACATGCCTTTTAAGTGCTCAGCTTGCAGTTCGCAGCTCAATTGTTGGCTACTCAGTGACAGCTTTCGACGATCAAAGTGAATTTATTAATGCTTTTGAAATATGTCACAAGGCCTAAAGATGATGGATCTGACAATAGTAGATACCAACAAATTCTTAGTAATGCTTCAGTTTATCTCAATTTTAGTCTTGCGCCTGGCCTTTACTTAATTCCAAATGACATTGTCTTAAAAACTGACTCATTGCATGAATATAACAATGAGCCTCTTCAAGCTCCGCCAGCGGCCTTTAGGCTGGTAAATCATTTAAATGGAATTATATAAAAAAAAATATGTGGAAATTTTTCTTCAGGGTAATAAGATTATCTAGTTTAGTAAGTTCTATATTTTGAAGTATTATTTTGTTGTATAAATAGGGGCCACGGTATACAATTAAAAACCTCAAAAAATTTGTTTTTTTTATGGGCAACGTAAAGTTTCCGGTTCCTTGTGTGATATATCTATTGGCGTTGGTTTGAAAAAAATTAGTGAAATGATTTGGGACGAGTCCGAGCTTATATTTGAGCATAAATAAAATATTTTGGGAGATGTTAATTTGATAGATATTTAAAGCATTCAAGATTTTAGTTAAGGATCGGCATGAGTGAATTTATTTTGTATTATAAATCAATCTTGATGCGTGTTTTTGGTGTATATATAGAAAACTTAATTTAGGTTTATTTGTACTTCCCCAAGCAATATTAGCATATGTTAGGTAACTTTGTATATAAGAAAAATAGAGAATTTTTAGATTCTCCTGGAAAAGTATAGGTTTGACTTTGTAAAGTATACCGATACTTTTTGATATTTTTGTATTTAATGTTTTTATATGGGCTTTCCAAGAAATCGTTTCGTCAATAGTTATCCCAAGAAATTTAATAGTTTCAGTTCTTTCAATGTTTATGTTATCAATTTTTAATAATGGTAGAATGCTTGGCATTTTATTTTTTTGCTGATTGGAATGAAATAATATGTATTTTGTTTTTTCTGTATTTATTGATAATTTATTTACTTTAAACCAAGTGTTTAGACTCTCGTTTGGAGATTCAAAGAGGTTTTCAATTGATGGTGATGAATAAAATAAACTTGTATCATCAGCAAACATTATTGTATCGATTTTTTTTAGTGATTGTGGAAGATCGTTAATATAGATTAAAAATAAAAGAGGACCAAGAATGGAACCTTGGGGAAATCCGCAAGTTTTAGGAAATTAGAATATTTATTATCGTTTGAAATAACACATTGTTGTCTGTTACATAGATAACTTTTAAACCAATCTAGGCTAGTATTTTTTATTCCGTACTTTTCCGTTTTTTTAGTAAGATATCATGATTAATTGTGTCAAATGCTTTGGAAAGGTCTATAAAAGTTCCTAATACAAATTGCTTTTTATTAAAAGAATCACTTTTGCTATTAACTAAGTCTAAAATTGCATGTTCTGTTGAGTGCTGTGCTTGAAAGTCGAATTGTTTTTTATTTAAGAACTTGTTTTGAATTAGGTATTCATATAATCTATTGTAGATTATTCGTTCAAGTATTTTAGAAAAGGTTGGAAGTATTGAGATTGGTCTCTAATTATTTGTTAGAAATGTTTCACCGGTTTTAAAAATAGGTACAATTTTAGCTACTTTTAATTTATCTGGTACAGTTCCAGTTTTTGATTTAAATATTTCGAAAATAGGTTTAGGTATCTCCGAAAAGACATTGACGACGATATTACTGCAAATGTCATCTATACCTGGGGACCTGTTTATTTTAAAAGAGTTTATTGCATTTTCGAGTTCATCATTTTTTAGTTCTTTTAATATAAATTCTTTGTTGACTTTATTTAGATAAGTTTCAAATGAGTTGTTTGGGAAATGGACCTTTGAGGCTAGATTTGGGCCTATGTTGACAAAAAAACTATTAAATTTTTCTGAAATTGCATTAGTATCGTCATACTCTTTATTATCTAAGACAATTTGGGCAGATAAATGATTTATTTTGCAGGTTTTTATCCCAATTATTTCTTTGATGATATCCCAAGTTTTCTTAATCTCACCGTTTGTGAGATTAAGAAAACTTGGGATATCATCAAAGAAAATCTTGGGCACACTAACTCTACTTATAATAATTTTGAAAATTTCTTCAAAATTATTATAAGTAGAGTTAGTGTGCCCAAGATTGCATTCATGGTATACCTTATCCCACTCTTCAGGTGAAAGTGAGTCCTTAAATTGTTGAATAGCAAATTTATTGACTTTTCTTTTATAAATTTTACAACTATTATTAGGTCTTGTATCTTGCGTCAAGAAAAAGAAAATAGGAAAATGATCAGATATATCTGTTTTTATTATTCCTGCCTTAAGAGAAGTATCAAAGATCGAATTAGTTAATATATTGTCTATTGAAGTGATTGAAGTTGGAGTTACTCGAGTTGGTTTGTTAATAATTGGGAAGATGTAATGTTGAAGCATTTCGTCAAAAAAAAGTTTATTATTGGCATGTTTATCATATTCTAAACAACCTATGTTTATGTCTCCAATACAGAATTTTTTTTTTTTGCTCATTGTTGTTTTTTATTAAAATTTGTTTTAAATGATTGGAAAATTTTAATAAAACACCTTCAGGTGGCCGGTAACATGTGGAGACCAGTATGTTTTTTGATTTGTTGCTAGTTATTTCAATTGTAAAAACCTCACATAAACATAAAAAAAAAACATCCTTTCTTCCATTGTCTTCATGAAAAGGGACTAATCCCATTAAATCTTCCGAACTTGGTTGTAAATAACTCTTGTATAGTAAGAGAGCGTTCATTGTTATTTCTTGGTGTTGTTATTGATGAAAATGTGAGTTGGAAGGAGCACATAAATATATTTCACAATAAAATTTCGAAAAGTATTGGTCTACTTTACAAAGCTAAGCTGTTATTAAATCAAACCTGTTTAAAATACATTTATTTTTCATTTATTCATAGCTACCTAAGTTATGCAAACGTTGCCTGGTGTAGCACTAATGCGACTAAAATAAATGAACTAATATTTGAATAAAAGCATGCTGTAAGAATTATTGGAAATGTAGATCGTTTCTCACACACTAAACCTCTATTCATTAAATTTAATATTCTCAGCGTATTTCAACTAAATCTTTATCAAATTCTTATTTTTATGTTCAAAGTTAATAAAAAAATATTACCTAATTTATTTGACACTTTTTTGGAAAAAATAAATCATCTATACCCAACACAATTTTCAGAAAACAATTATATTCAACCTAAAACCTATTACTCTGTTACTAAGTTTTCAATTGCAAAAAGAGGTCCTAAACTATAGAACACGCTATTGAATAACCCTACCGGCACATCTAGTTTCTTTTTTGGAAATAAAACCTATATAGGCACGTGTTTTTCTCGATCCAGGCGTAAACCAAAAGCACGTGTATATTACGGGCAGTTTTACTAGAGTTTAACACGTGTTTTTTGAGGTTTTAAAGTCAAATTTAAATGTCGCATGTTTTTATCAGTGGTTTCACATTCCTTACGGAAAGTTATTACTGCGAAACCATTAATACTTTAACTGGCATTTATGTAAAGTAAAGCCCGTTCTCCATTCAGAACTTTTGATATTTCCTTTGTGCTCTTAACCATCGATATACTGTTAGTCAATTTTTACATGATGAAATTTTTTTTTTATTTTGTTTTTTTTTATTTTATATAATAAACTTTAATAAAAAACATAAAAAAAACATGTATAAAAGACACATTAAGTTTTTGTTTTTTTGTTATTCGTGTATTATCTCTTATTTTATGATCTAAATTCAAAAAGTTTATAAATCTAAAACCAGTTAGAAAAAATGAATTTAATTAATAAAATGATTTTATTTTTTTAGATATATTACACTTAAACATAGCGTAAAATATATTTAATTATATTTATAGTTAACGTTACATTTAGTTAACGTTATTTTATTTTAACGCAACGTTTTACTTAACGTTTATTTAACGAGTTACTTTGCTTTGTATTTTTAATATTGACAGTTTTATTTAAAGATGCTTGGTGATTAGACTAAACTACCCAGCTAGCACACTTACATTGGGCCAACGTATGTAAAACCATCGCGAACGTCGGCTCTTTTTTTCTATGCAAAACCAATGTTGATCCAATGTCATTTGGTTAATGATAAAATTATTACCGACAGAGCTAAAATTATCTGGCAAATTTACATTGGTCCAACGTATGTAAAAACGTCACAAAAAGTTGATTGTTTTTACGATCTAAACCCAATGTATGCGACCAAACATTCCTATTGCGAAGCTAATTTAAATAAAATCTTCCGTGATTATTAAAATATCAAACCACAATCAATACAAACATGATTTTTGTTCCGATGATCAAGCTATAATTGGTACATCTTTAGACATATATAAGTTTATAATGTTTACGGCGGTTGTAAGTATATGAATATGTGAATCTGTATATATATATATATATATATATATTAGTATCTAAACTCAATTCCGAATAATATTGAATGCAACGTTGCATCAACATAAATACAACGTTGAAACGTTGTTACGTTGTTTAACGTAAAATTCAACGTTGGGCCAACTTATAAAATAAAAGGTTGAATCAACTTTAAATAAATGTTTCATCAACATTGGTTTTTAGTTGTTGGCGACGTCGCATTTGTAACCATAATAAAATAAAAACAATATTGGCAGGCGATGTTGGGCCAACGAAACGCGTGACACCAATAGCTAAGTATGAAAGGTCAAAGTCGAACATCGGTGCATTATCAGAATGCATTTTTTGGGATTCAATCTTTAAATTTTTTTTACTATTTTCTATCTGAAGAATTTTTTCTTTTTGACTTGCGAGCTCTGCAAGCAGCTCTGCTTGCTTTGCTTTACGTTTTTCTGCAGAAATTTTTCAGCTTTTACTCTATTTTCCGACTTTGGGTTATCCATGTTGTAGTTTTTAGCATAATTTTCTCTCTTTAAATGAGTTATTGCTCAACATTGCTCAACATTGCTCAACATTGCTCAACATTGCTCAACATTGCTCAACATTTTTCTCAGCATTACTAGCAATTACCTCCATAAAGATTTTGTCACATCAGCATGAGTTACCAAAGCAACTGAAAGTTACCGTTGATAAAGCAACTGAAAGGGAAGCTAATCCTAAACGGTGGTATAATTCACCGGCTAAAAACACAAAAAGCCTTTTGAATTATAGAGTTATTATTATGATTATTTTTAAGAGCACCATGATTGCCGACTGGAAAGACTTTTTTCCCGAGCCCAGTATAAGCTATAGATGCCATTTTTGAAACTCCAGCGCCCATACTTTGCCCCCCTTGTTCAGTGTAACTGCTATATAGCTCTGTCACCTCGAGAGCAGTATAACTATTAACATTGAAATTAATACTACAGTATTGATAATAGTTAGTGCATCCATCATCAAAACAGCTCAAGTTTTTTGCTTAATGATTGATGAATAAGCGCTGCTGCGTAAGGTTTAAATGAAAGTTGTGAAAGGATTTTTTCAATATCATCACTCGTTAGTTTATTTTCTTTTTCTTTTATTATTATTGAGAAGCTCGACCTGTCTTTTAGCGGGAGGATAGCAATGCACGACAGCTGATTTCTTACGACTCGCGGGATGCCCGTATACCTCTAGGTGAACACTCACAACGAATGCTTTAAATGCCTTTCTAATATTGCAATTTTTGAGAGTGATGAACGTCTTGAATCTATTTCAGACTCGCATATGCAGTCGTCAACGATAAAAATACACTGCTCACCCGCCATTACTTTTGAAGAACTTTCAATTATGCCTAGCACACCACAGCTTTGAATCCACTCACAAGGCACTATGAAAAAGTCTACTACTTTAACCCACGGGCTTTCTAGGTAATTCCGACTCCACAAGATTATAATGCATTTTAAGATTATGATAGCATTTTCTTTAACGCGCTTAGTAGGCTTAACACTAGTGCCGTTTTTCATTTGACCTTGATCCCATCCTTTTTAATATCTTTATAAATGATATATTCTTATTTATTAAAGATACTGAATTGTGCAACTTTGCAGATGATAATACGCTGTATGCCTGCGATTACATTTTTCAATTGCAAAAAGAAGGAACTAATACCATTGCCTGGTTTAAGTTAAACTCGATGGTTGTCAACCCTGATAAATTCCAATTACTTTTAGTTGGTTTAAAAAACACAAAAAATCAATACCTAAAAATAGGTAATATAAGAGTTTTTGTCTCTGATAGGGTGAAAGGACTTGGTGTTACAATTGATAAGAATCTATATTTTGGAGAACACAAATACTTATGCAGTAAAACCAATGGTAAATGTTTTGATCTTTCATGCATAAGAAGTTTTTTACCCCGTAGTAAAGCTACCTTGTTGTTTAACGCCTTCATAATGTCAAATGTTTCTTATTGTTACCTAACTTGGATGTTTTGTTCTAAATACTATGACAACCTTATGAATAGAATTCATAAAAAAGCTCTTTGTATTGTCCATTAAAAGGTTTAACTTATCTCTTGATGAATTGTTAAGTTTTGATAATAGTTCGAGAATCCACTTAAGTTAATTTGCGCTTTCTTATGATAGAAGTTTTTAAATCAATTAATTATCTAAATCTAGAATTTATGAAGGATTTATTCAATACAAAAACCTTCCTTTTAAACTTCGTTGTAGCAAAAAAAATGGTTCTACCTTCAAATGACTCCAATTATAAGGATACATGTTGTACTATATTTAGAGCCATCTCGTTATGGAACACTCAAGATAGCAAGACCATATCCTCTAAAAGTTCTGAGGTGTTCAAAAAATATATCAAAAATTGGTATGCAAAAAATTGTTATTGTAAAACCTGCTGTTTTAATTACTATTTTGATTTATCCTGACATTATAATGCAATATTTACTCATTTTTCTGTAATGAAACGGTTGTAATATGAATATTTTAATGTTTTTTCTAATTTTTATATATATATATATATATATATATATATATATATATATATATATATATATATATATATATATATATATATATATATATATATATATATATATATATATATATATATATGTATATATATTTATACTTTAAATTTTCACAACTGCCTATTAATTACAAATTTTCTTACACTGAGATAACATAAACCAAATATACTTTCAATACAAAAAAATAATATTTTACAAAATACCGTTAAGATTAACATAGGAAGTAATAATTAAATATGCTATGACTTGATAAGGGTTTTTTCTGTTGTAGGGAAATCGTAGAAGACTGAGATTAGTCTTATCATCGAGAACCTTGGGGTATTGCGTACTGATATAAACATTATGATTCTCATAAAACCAATATTTTAAATATTATTGATGTAGACTTTTTTTTTCTTTTTATTATACTTTGTATGGTGTTAGTGTTGTGGTTTATAATAAAAATATTAGCTTTAATTTTTAAATAAAAAAAATACACTTTGATTTTTGATTGATTGCTGATTGTTTGAATGTGAGCGTAAATATTATTTTATCATTAGAACATAAAACATTTCTAAGTAATTATCTGAATATTAGGTGAAACTAAGTTAGATGACTTTTATGTTCAGAGACGAATTTTATATTCAGGTTAAAACGCCCTATCGGCTTGATATCTCTCAACATAGTGGAGATCTTCTTGAAGGCGTTAAACAACAAGGTAGCTTTATTACGGGATAAAAAATTTCTTATGCCTGAAAGATCAAAACATTTACCATTAGCTTTATGCATAAGTATTTGTGTTCTCCAAAATATAGATTCTTATCAATTGTAACACCAAGTCGTTTCACCCTATCAGAGGCAAAAACTCTTATATTACCTGAGCACATGATTTTTGAGTTTTGACTTTAAAGAAGTTATATTGTCAATAAAAAAGAAATTGTGGTAAAATTCATAATTAATTTGTTTTATAAATAAGGACCGCGATAAGAAAAAGAAAAATGAGATTTTTTTTGTCTTTTCCGGGGTACAATAAAGTTACCAGTTGCTCTTGTGTTTAATTTGTTGATATTAAATTTACAGAAATTTTCTGTAAATTGGTTTGGAACTAATCCTAATTAGTATTTTAGCATGAACAATATATTAGCATAGAAATTAATTTGGTAAATGTTTAGGGCTTTCGTTTCTTTTAATACGGGTTTAGCGTAGGTCAGTTTGTTTTTATGGTGTATTATTCTAGAGGCATGTTTATACTTTTTAAATTGTAGCTTGTTTTTTGTTTTTAAGTACTTTTTAAAAAACTAATCGTAAATTGACTATATATCTGTAGACATTTATTTTTTAGCGATTTTCATGTGAGTCTGTATTGTCTATAATTGTTAAATGTGTTGATTTTAATTAGTTTTATTCTTTTTAAAACTATTGTAACCATCAACAAAAAATAAAGTTTTTAAATTAAAATTAAAAAAAAAAAATTGATTCGAGTGATCTAGGAAAATTTGGAGTTTATCTTGTCGCCGGTGAAGTAATCCGCCAGTGCCTCTTTGACATGAGGTGGATATCACCCACACCCGTACCAAAGGTATTTGAATGTTGGAAGCTCAGCTTTCTGTTAGTAAGGAAAAAGTCTATACAGGAAGGGTTATTGACCGATTTAAAACAAGTCGGTTGTTTAATTAAATTAGTACATTGATAAAGTTGAAGGAATTCCTTCATTTTTTTTTTCTGAAGGTTGTATATTAAAATCTCCTATTAGAATAAAATCAAGATATCATTGCAAACAAAAGTCAAGCACTCCTTTAAGGTGATTGAAGAAAGAGTCACAATTCTGATTTGGGAGTTTATAAGTTGCTATTATGAGCCATTTCCGCATTCTTAATTTAATTTCAAAAGTGATAATTTGAATGTCTCTGGGGAAATCCTTTTTAGCTAATCTTTTAGAAATGATATTTTTATTTATGTATACAAGAAGACCTCCACTATGTAGAGAAATTTCAAGCCGATAAGGCGTTTTATAACCTGGGTATAAAAATTGAGTCATCTAATTTGGTTTCACCTAATATAAGTATACCAACAGTTTTATTTATATAGGTAATAATATATGAAAATTTATTACGAATTGAATTAATATTTAAAAATGCTAAACTGATATTTTTGAGATATTTGGCCCTTAGATTATCCAAATCAGAATTTAGACTAACACCTTCAATAGTACTTGGTATGGTAGATTGTTTATAAGAATCTATAGGGGAATGTCTATCAAATAGACTTCAGATATGCAATAAAGTTCATGGCTAGTCTACCTGATCCTTGTGTGTTTAGGTAAAGACCACGTAGCCCAAGGTGTTCATTAGACAAATTATAGTTCTCAATAATATTAAATTGAGTTAGTTTTAATTTTTCGGCTAAGTGTAGCGATGTTAATTGAGCTTTAGCATTATCGAAACGACAAATCGGTGTAGATAAGATTATTAAACAAGAAGGGTTAGATTATGAAATGAAGGAAAAAAGATCTTTTAATTTTGCCAAAGCAGGTTCAGAAAAATCATTTGTACAATTATTTGTTCCAACATGCAGGATAATTTTTGAAGGTTCTTTTTTCAAAAGTGAAACTAGGTTACAATGCATGTCTTCAATGGTAGCACCACTAATGGCTCTTTGATTGGGGTGAAAGACACAATCATTGGCTTAGCCTTTGGTGCCCACTCACCATCGAAGAATTCTCAGAAGTGTCAGAAGGATCTCATGAAACTGGTACATGGGATATAGCTAAAATAAAGCTAACAAGGTGCGGAATCGTCCAACCAACGCTTGGCTGCCCTGCAGGACAATTTGTAAAGGCTGTGGTAAAATTTATAGGCCCGAGTTTTATAGGGAAGACTCATGCATGTTGAGTCTCTTTCTCGAGAGCTGGTACGACCGGTTAAAAACATACCGAAAGGTTTAACACTCGTAAGCTCTACAAAATTGCAACCGTCCTTAAGCTGGTTGAAGAGCAGTCTACTGAAGTCAGTTTCCATGAATGTAAAAATGGTTAGCTAAATGGTGATTATCTGGCCGAGCCATCAATATGCGTGGCAAGCTCATGTGGCGTTATGATCGTCCAGGCTCCGGCGTTTCTCATGAAATTCGGGGAGGATCTGTCTGGAGGTTACTAGTGCATGACGAACATGTTTGGTTATGCAACAGCCAAATAAAAGAGTTCGACCAGATCAACTCTACAGTTGTTAAACTAGATGAAATTTCAATGTCACCAGACATTTTGGAATCAATATCCAGTAGATAGCTTCGCCCTTCGAAGCCCACTTAAGTGCCCCCAACAGTTATAACAAATGTTGCCAACATTCTGGCTTTAAAATCTAATGTGACCAAAGTTATCACAAAAATTGTTCATCGACCTTTGGGAAATCGGCACGAGCCGGGAAATATTTGACTTGATAAAGGTGTTGTCGAGTCATTTACCTTGTGACCGAATGGAACGCCCATACGCTTTAGTCCAGCCGTAAACCTAAGTTAAGGGACAAACATATTGTCACAGAAGTTCTTAGTGCACGGAGCCAGGTTGTGTTTGAAGAGCATCTAACGCGTGGCCGAGCTGCCTTTCAACCTATTGACGGATTAAGTACTACTTAAGAAACGCGGCATATTAAAAATATTTAATTACGTTTTATGAATCAAGTACGTATAATTAACTAGGTAACTAAAATACTAATTATTATAAGTATATTGATATAGATAAGTTTCAGTTAGTAAACTTTTATAAATAAACCTAGACCTCAATAAAATATACTTAAAATATCTTTCAATGAACAAGAGTTAAATAATGAACATGACTTGAACAACATTAACTTTCCCATTTTAAAGGAAAAAAGGAAATTTAGAGCATGTAAGTCATTTGTTTGGGATCATGTAGATTTGCCTAAAACAAATAATACATACGTAATATGTCAATAAAGTAAAAACAAATTGTAAAACAAAGTATCCCGAGGATAATAGTAAATGGGAAATAAAATGGTTCGGCAATTCCACAAGCAACATAATTTGGTATCTAAAATCTGTTCATAAAATATTTGGACCTTCAAACTGTAATATCAAAAGACAAAAACTAGATGTCATTTACGATTTAGATTAGGAAAAAAATGAAGAAATAGAAGTTGATAAAAACTATATTAATAAAAGGTTTACATTAAAAAGAAAGAGTTTGTAACTGAGAAATAGCTTGATTTCCTACTCAAAGCAAACATGCCGATGTGTCTTGTAAATCACCAAGCATTTATTGATTCTGTTAAAAGTTTAAACCAAGATTACAAACTGCCTCAACGACAAACAATATCTTATACTTGAGTCCCAAAAATGGTATGTATATATATATATATATATATATATATATATATATATATATATATATATATATATATATATATATATATATATATATATATATATATATATATATATATATATATATATATATATGTATATATATATATATATATATATATATATATATATATATATGTATGTATATATATATATATATATATATATATATATATATATATATAAAATATATATATATATATAAAATATATATATATATGTATATATATAATATATATATATATATATATATATATATATTATATATATATATATATATATATATATATATATATATTTTAAAGAAATTTAGTATTAAACAATATACCAACTGTAAGGGTATGTATTTTTTTAACTTATTTTTAATATTATGTTTATTATTGTTATAAATAAATATTATAATGTTTTAGGGAGAAATATCATAAATATTAAAAAATTTAATAAAGATAAAGAATTAAGAACAATTGAGATAACAGAAAATGAAGCTCGAAAATATGAAGAAATTATAATTAAGATATAGGATTGACGAAAAGACTTAAAGAAAAACAAGATATATGATGACGTAAGGATAAAACTAGAGCAAGATGTTAAAACAAGATGGAATCCGTCATATGATATGCTTGATTCAATTTTTACAAATAAAGATGCTTTATTATCTATGAAATATGAAAACGGTGCTAAATGCATTTTTCAATATGTACCTTCAGATGACGAGTTTATAATAATAAATGATTTTTGTAATTTGTTTGATCCACTAAAAGATTTGACAATCAGCTTAAGTGGTCGAAATTATCCTACAGTTTCTTTATTATTTCCAGTTGTTTCAATTTTATTGAAAAGTAAGATAACTAATATGGAATTCTCTACAAATCTAATATAAGAATTAAAATTTCGATTACTAAATTCTTTCAAAAGTCGCCTAATTTATAATTTAACTAATGATATTTTTGTGCCAGCTACTTATCTTGATTTTCGATAAAAAAATTTGAGTTTGTAGAGGATATAACCCAATGTCTGGGTTTAATAATTTGAGCAAAAAGTTTTTAAAAAAAATACTAACACCATAGATGCAACAAGATTGTTTGTTGTCCCAAGACGCCATTCATCTAACACCATCAACTCTATCAAACCGATTGTCAAATAATGCGAGTAATGAAAATGCACCTAGAAATTAAAATATTACTTTGACTGCACAATTAACGAATGAATTTTTATAAAACCATGTACAAATTTGGTCGTGGATCAAATTCATCAAATAGAAATGGAATTTGAAAAGTATGATGGACATTTAATGATTGTTAATGAGAGAAACAAATTAGCTATAGAAAAAAATGGGTGTACGGCTTTTATCAGACAAAAGGTGACAGCTATAAACTTATAACGCTAGCTTATAAAATGATTTTGTGTTTAAGTACAACTTCAGTAGCATCCGAAAGTTTATTTAATGTAGCAGAAATTATACAAGATGAACAAAGAAACCAGTTACATCCTATGCTTTTAAATATGCTTAATTTAACAAAGTTTAATATTATACATAAATATTAATTTCAACTTTCAATTAACTATTAATAATGTAAACGATTTTTATACATTGATTTTAGCAACACTTTTTATTATATTTGTCAAATAATTATCTTAATATCGTAATAGTTAAACTTTTGCAAACGTATTAACTTTAAATCAAATCTTAAATTTTTATGATGGAATCTTCAATTTTTAAATAACCAAATCTTAAATTTTTATGATGGAATCTTAAATTTTAAATAACCAAATCTTAAATTTTTATTGCAAAAGTTAAGTTGATTTAAATGAGTTGTTCAAAATTTTTTTCAATTGTCGTTAGTTTAATTCAAAGTTTCTCTCATGTCTCTTTCTTTACATTCATTGCTTAACCAAAGTTCTAAGAGAGCAGTTAATTAGTTCCTGAGTCAGTAATTTAATGGAAAAAAAGAGACGGTTTTATACGAATACAATTACGTAATTATGAAACAATGCCTTTGTTGAAATCAAAAAAAGACATAATTTAAGTAACCAATGCTAAAAAATAACTAGTCGTTCATAAAGTACGTACGCTTTAATTTCGATCCTCCCCTGTCCCGCTCTGCTATACACTTTTTGAGTACCCACCATTGCCCTAAAAGTACCTACGCTTTTAACCTACCTACGCAAAATTTTATGAATTTTTTTTAATTAAGTGTTTCCTTACTTTTATAATTGCCCCTGCCCCATCTCATATACGCCATTTGCAGACCCGCCGAGGAGGGTCTACAAATGAGGGGGTTTACCCCATCCGAGTGTACCTACTTTATGAACGATCCCATACTAAAATGCTTAAGAATTGCTCACACTTGTTTTCAAATAAAAAGAGTTTATGTTTCGTTGGTTCCTTTTTTTTTTTTTTTCGAGGTGCTCTGTTATACCGTAAAATGGGGTGAATAGAAACAATTTTCAACTTTGGTATGAAAATGTGCATACTTGTAGTTGTTCTAGATAAACAATTTTTTGCCCAAACACAGGTCTCTGTTAGGCCTATTTGTTTATAGTATTTAAATTTTATAATTTTATTTGATTTTAAAGAAAAATATATAAAGCATGGTGTTTCTATTCACCCCGCAGATGGGGGTGAATAGAAACAGTACTTCAATTTCATGTGTTTTTCTATTGAAAAAAATTTAGGGTGAATTGAAACAGACAAATATGGATTTTTGGTCAATAAATGAATACAAATAAATTTATTTCTCAACATAATGATTTATTTGAGTACATAAACAAAAGAAGTTACATATAATGTGCCCTACGGTAAGAAAACAAATTGGAATAGTCCTCTTCATCTTCTGATTATATCTCCACACGCTTTCGGCTTTTCTTTGGCTGAACCTGTTTAGTACCTGAGGTACCTGGGTTTTGGCCAGTAAAACGTGAAGTTTGGGGAATCTCATCGTCCACGACGAAGTCCTCAACACCAATACTTTTGCCAGGTTTCACATTTACTTTGGTCCTTTTTTGCCTTATCTTAGGAGTCTGATCATGATGCAGACTCTGAAGGAGCTTTTGGAAACTCCTGTCAACAGCTTCAGTGTTCTTTTGAATGTTTTCTAGATTTTGATTTTCCTCATCATCAATGATTTTTGGAAGCATAGACAGCACTTTGGAAGCTATACCGCACTTCTTAAAACCGCTGATCACATTTTCTTCCTTCAATGAAGCACACAACTTTTTCAATAACGCGGGAAATTTGTCCTTAGGAACAGTTGCTTCTGCTCTTCCTAGGCCCTTTTTCCACTCTTCGAGAATCTGCCGCCATGTTGATTTCAATGGGCGTAAAAAGGCTACGTCTAGAGGTTGTGTGAGATGGGTGGAGTTAGCTGGGAGAAAAATAAAACTGATATCATTGTTTAAAACTGATATCATTGTCATATTCACCGCGTAAAAAAGATGGCCGATGTTTTTGATAACAAAAAGTAAACAAAAAGTAATCAAAATAGAATATTAACTACATACATTAAATAAAGATAGTAATCAAGAAAAATAAATAAATAATAAATATTGAGTACGTAAATCAATATGGTCAACGTTCAAAAAGGAGAATTTGATACGTTCAAAGAAGAGACTAACAAAAAGATTCTAGCACTGGAAGATCTGGTAAAAAAATTACTAATCTAAATATCTTGACTTAGAAAAGCAATTGAAGTTCTTAGAAGATAATCAAGCTCAAATTATTAGCAAAAATAATCAAATTAACAGCAAACCACTTTTTAGTAGCTTGTTTCATAACAAATCTCTTGAACCAGAAGAAACAAGAATACTAACCGCGATTTCAGCTGAAAATAAAGAAAAATCTAGAAGAGGATACAATTTGATTCTACACGGTCTTGATGAATTAAATAAATCAACTGAAGAAAATATACAACATGAAAACGAGCAAATAAAAAAGATCTTTAATTACCTGAAGGTCGATGAATCATTTATTAAACGACACCACCGCCTAAAATCAAAAACCGACAAACCTGGTATTGTAATAGTAGAATTAAATAATAAAGAAAAAGTTGCAGACATTTTAAAGTCAGCAAGCAATTTGAAATATAATGTCGAATATAAAAATAAAGTATATATAAATCAGGATTTAACATTTGCACAACGCGAAAGCAGAAAATTGCTTCTAAAAGAAAGAGATCGTTTAAATAATGCTGATAATAACCAGCCCTTTCGGTATATTGTCAAAAATGAGTCAATTGTCAAAGTCAAGAAAAGTCAAAAAACTAAAAATTAATTCATTATCTAGTGTTAATAAAAACAAATCTGTCATTATTTTTCCATTCAATAAAAAGTCTAACTATCTTAAGTTTTGGTATACAAATTCTACGTCTTTAGTAAATAAAATAACAGAGTTTGAAACAAAAATTATGATCGACTCACCAAATATCATACTTATTTCTGAAACATGGTTCAAAAATGACTTAATTATAAATATTAGCAACTACAACTGCTTTTACAATAATAGAACAAACAAACAAGGTGGAGGTGTTGCAATTTTTAAAAAATATAATATAATTGCTTATGAAGTATCAGTTTCACCTTTATATAAAAAAGTTGAACAAATATGGTGTAGCATTGTACTTCATAAAACAAAAATATTAGTTGGATGTATATACAGACCACCAAACAGTACTGACCTAATAAATAATGCAATTAATGAATTAATAAAAACTGCAAAAAAGGAAGTAATGAATGGAAAATACTCAAATGTAATAATTGTTGGTGATTTTAATTACCCATATATTATTTGGAATGAAGACGGAACTATCGAGCTAAAGCAAAACTGCCAAACAAGCAGAGCATTTATTAATAACTTGCAAAACAATTATTTACATCAAGTAGTTAACAAGCCAACTTTTCAAATGGCTGTTGATAAACCAGCAAATATATTAGATTTAATAATATGCGACGATCTAGATTTAATAATTAACATTGAATATGATGCTCCACTTGGTCAAATTACTAAAAGCCATTACATATTAAAATGGGAAATTAACATACTCAATTCATATGAGAAAACAATTCAACAATAAGAGATTTAATTTTCGAAACGGAAAGTACAAAGAAATGAATCTCATGTTTTATAAAGTAAATTGGGTTGAAATCTTTGACAAAATGAATACAAATCAATGTTATGAATACTTTTTAAAAATTTATGAAAAAGCTTGCAAACAATATATTCCTCGCCACTTCAAACCCACTAGTTCTATCAAAAATCCATGCATTATTAAAAAAATCAAGAATCTAGTTAGAAAAAAACGTAGTTTATGGTGCAGAGTTCGTGCTACAAACTTCAAGAACACAAACTTAAATAATGAATACAAACTTATCAACAAAACAATTAAAAAAAAAATTAAAAAATCTACTTTTGATTATGAAATAAACTTAGCAAAAGATGTAAAACATAATCCAAAACGCTTCTATGCATATGCACAAAGAAAAAACCAAAATTGCTAGCACTTAAAACTAGTGACAACAAAATAATAACTGATAAAAAAGTAATTGCTAATCTACTAAATTGTAGTTTCCAATCAGTATTTGTCAAAGAAAATCAAGATTTACCATATTTCAGCAATAAAACTAGCCATTTATTTGAATGTGACTGGGACCAAGAACTAAAAGAAGATATTATATTTAATTATTTATTAGAACTTTATGAAAACAAGTCACTTGGTTGTGATAACATCAGTCCCTATGTGCTAAAGCATTGTGCAGAAGGATTATCCAAACCTTTGTCTTTAATATTCAAGAAATCGATACATTCAGGAGAGCTGCCAGAATTATGGAAATCTGCAAACATTACAACACTTTTTAAAAAAGGAGACAAGAAAGATCCACTGAACTACAGACCTATCTCCTTAACATCGATATCAAGTAAGATAATAGAGAAAACAATAAGAAAAAAACTGATAATTTATATAACAGAAAACAATCTGTTAACGTCTCAACAACATGGATTTATACAAAATAAAGGGTGCCTAACAAACCTATTAGAAACTTTCGATATTATTACAACTGAAATTGAAAATGGTTATCCAGTTGATATATTGTTCCTAGATTTTGCAAAGGCGTTCGATAAGGTGCCCCACTATCGACTTATACATAAAATTTCTAACTATGGTATTAAAGGCAATATTTTAAATTGGATTGATTCTTTTTTAAAAAACAGAAAACAAAGAGTGGTAATGGGTGAAGTTGTATCAGATTGGTGCGAGGTTTATAGTGGTGTGCCACAGGGCTCTGTATTAGGTCCTCTTCTTTTTCTGTTATATATCAATGATCTTTCCCAATGTATCTCTTCAATCGCAAAATTATACGCTGATGATACTAAAATCATATCGGTTATAAAAGAACATAATGATCTAACTAATATGCAAAATGACATTGATTTGTTAACTGAATGGTCAAATGTATGGTTAATGGACTTTAACATAAATAAATGCAGTGTTATGCACATTGGAAGAAAAAAATATTAACTATAACTACACTATAAAGCACGACAATCAAAGTTTTCTTCTAAAAACAACAACAAAAGAACAAGACTTGGGTGTAATAGTTTCATCCAATATGAAATGGAATCATCAGGTTCAAGCAGCTACAAGTAAAGCACAAAGAATCTTATGTTTAATAAGAAAAAGCTTTACTTATCTTAACACTGAAATGGTAAGGCAACTATACACATCGTTGGTTAGACCACACTTGGAATTCGCAGCTCCAGTGTGGAGTCCAAGTAATAAAAACAATATCAATGACCTAGAAAAAATTCAAAGGCGAGCAACAAAGCTAGCCCCTGAACTAAAACATCTAAGTTATACCGAAAGATTGACAAAGTTGGGCCTCACAACTCTGGAAACAAGACGTATAAGAGGAGATCTCATTGCTTTCTTTAAATTAACAACTGGGATTGATAAGATATTATGGTATAAAGAGCCTAATAAAGCTTCTTCCCAGAGACTTCGAGGTCATCCAATGAAATTTGAAAGAGAATTGGCAAAAACAACACCGAGACATAATTTTTTTACGAACAGAGTGATACCTCATTGGAATGCTTTACCTGAAAAAGTGGTTTCTGCAATGACAGTAAATTCTTTTAAAGCTAGACTAGATAAACATTTGTTAACGGCTGTTAAAGTATAAATTTTAAACTTTATACTCCGCGACAATCGTCGTTACAGCAATTTGTATTACTGTATTACTATTGTCTTTACACAACTTCACAGATTCCATTGATAAGTGGGAAGACAAATTGTCCCCAATCAGAATTTTTCAACCCGTTTTGTTTTTCAGGTACAGAAGAGCAACTGTCAGTACCCAATCTTCAAAGCAAAAGGAATCAAACCAGCCAGACTTTGTTCGATTGTACCTGGTGTTTTTTGGCCCACCTTCTGTCAAGCTTTGGTACAAGTGCATAGCCTTATACACAACGTAAGGTGGTAAAATAGTGCCATCAGCAGCGGCTGCAAACTTCACAGACGTAGATGACTTTGATGAGTTTATGACTCTTTCTGGATATTTTGTCCCTCTACGTATAATGACCTTTCGCTTACCAGGGTCATCACTTAGATTCATCTCATCGTAGTTAACGATATTAGATAAAGGCACGTCCTTTAATTCATTTGTCAGTTCATCAAAATAGTGGTTAATTGTTTCTGGTGTTACACCAGCCCTCGAGCGTTTAATATTCTGACACATTCTTACGGTCAGTTGTTCCTTATGACGTTTTATAAATGATTTTACAAAGTCACGACCGGGGAGGTTATCTTTAAACCTCTTAACTTCTTTCCCTCTCTGGTCTAAAAAGTCTTTTACAAGGAGTCGTAGAGTTGTAGTGTCAATGGGATAACCCCATTTGCCACATATCTTAAGCCTATCAACAAACAGCTGTTCTTCTTCAAGAGATAATGCTGTCTGACCACCATGTTTTTTCAAATTTGGACCTCTTTTCAAGTGTCGATAAAGAACACTATAATGCAAACCATGTTTTTCAGCAGACTTTCGAAAGCTTAATCCATTCTGTATGTCAGAAATTGCTCTTTTGATTGTTTTTGGATTGTGCTTTTTGTAGCCACCTCCAACCACGCGTTTGTACTTCCTTGGCATTTTACAGGGTTCTGAAATAAAACGGCTGTGTCAGTTAAGTGTCTAACATAAATATATAGCATACAGTATGTATTTTATACAATATAAACGTGATTTAGAATGACTTTTTTATTGCGGGGTGTAAAGAAACACTAGAAATTATATGTTTCTATTCACCCCGTCAATTCTGAAAACCTAACCTAAAAAATTCGAATAATTATTAAAATAATATTGTTACAGTTAAAGCTTAAAGTTAGCCTAACTCTTTTATATGAACAATTAAACTATGTTTTGTACAGCTATTTACTTTCAAGAACACTGAGTATTCCGACTTACCTAGAAAGTTCAAAGTGAATAAAAAAAAAAACAAGAATTGCGCGGTAAAATTCAACATGAAAAACAAACAAGAACCAATGCTGCTAAATAAGCAAACCATTATTTCCCTTTCAGGCTAAAGTGTAGCAACCTAAAAAAATTATTAGTTGCCATTATTTACTCATAGTTATGTAGTAAATAGATTATATATACAAAAATGAAGTTTTGCTTCTATTCACCCCACTGTTTCTATTTACCCCGTTTTACGGTATGAGCTTTTGCTTTTATTACCTCAATAACAACAAGTAAGTAAACATTTTTCAAGATTTTTTCAAAAATGTTTTCCTTCATAAAAAAAAAAGGTTAGAGTGAGAAAGTGGGTATGGCACTTGCTCCCTCTTGTGTTGTCAGACCTCGAAAATGTTTTCAAATGCAGCACTCGAACATAATTGGGACTATAGAAATGTTGAAAGAACGAAAATACAGCTCGGGAACAATTTTTTATATAAACTCACCAGGACCACATAAGCCCTGACAGTTTTCAATCTGTAGCTAGTCTAAAATGTAGTGATAAATTATTCGCAAGATTTAGTAAGAACTGACAACGGTTAAAAAAAACTTACAGGTCAATTAAACTTTGTAATGGAACCAAATATTTTACAAAGTTTTACATATCAAAATATAAATAGTCAACCTCTATTTCTGATAAGCGAAAGGCTTAGCTCTCTATTTTTATTCTCTCTATTTCTAGATTAAACAACGAAAAGTCGCATTTAAACCAAAGTCGAAGTTATAAATATAAATATATATAAACACTGGCATAGAGACAGGTTGTGGAGTGAGCGTTGCCCCGCATTCGAAAATAACTCAAAATTTCAATTTTTTTTTAATTTTAGCTGCATTAGGCCTCTTTAATTTCTGTTTCAGCCTCCCCTAACTTTATTAAACCTTCTAGGTCACTGCGTATATATATATATATATATATATATATATATATATATATATATATATATATATATATATATATATATATATATATATATATATATTTGTAGATAGGAATATTTATATATTCTTATGTACGAAATATAGGTTTCTATAGTAACTAAAAACTAAATTTAAGGTCACTGTTGGAATTAAAATCCTTAAGTTAGTGTAGAGACCAAAATTGTTCCTTAAAATCTTATATTCAAGATGAGTTAGTAATTTTGTTGAGTAAAAGTAAATTCTGGCCCACTGTATGTTGGTGCCTTGTCAAAACAGCTGACTACTGGTTGACTCTTTCGGAAATATTTGACAAAATTTTTGTTGTTGAGGAAATTCGCTGCTGAGATTTATGCTCGAAGGAGCTTAGTCAGTGACTTGTCATTTTTAAGCATGAATTACATTTCACACACGGGTTTCTGTTCATACCGAGTGTCAGATTGATCACATATTAGCGCGAAGCTATAAATTTAGACCGCAGGTGCTAAACACTGTTTAATCTTAATTTTGTATATTTTTTACTGAGATCCTTTTAGCACAAACTGATTCATTTATGATATAATACATTTGTAATACAAGCTAATTATTTAGATCCTTTAACAAGTATGAAATTTTTTGTATCACATAGAAATAACTCTACGTGAAGTAAAATAATAACTCCCTATGTGATAAATAATCTTGTATCAAACTTGTTTAAAACATAATAAATGTACATTGTATATGATTTCATTGATTCCATGACACCAGAATTTTTATTTTTGCTTGTCCAATCTAAAATTGAAGATTTACAGTTTTATTATTATGTAAAGAATTATTAGATTGAGATAAATACTCAAAATACCGATTTGTACATACCAATATACCGATACATAAAATGCTGATATGTACATAATCAAAGTTAAAATGACGCTACATGTACTTGCAATGATTCTAGTTTGTGTGTATGGCAAAAGAGTTTTAAAACAACTGAAAATGAAGAAAATAAATACTTAAATTCTATAGGCTAGACATCTGAGGAGACACCAAACATAATATATATTGAGCAACTTAATGCTTATTCGAATTAATGCTTATTCGAGCGCGTTTGCACAGAATTTGCCGCAACTAATTAACCCGAGTTAATGGCGAGATAGAGTTGCAACATTTTCTCGACATTAACTCAGGACATTTTCTTATAAAAATAGCTTTTTATGAGAAAATGTCAAATTATGTAATGTTAAAAATATATCAAGTTTTACTTTTATTTGAAAATTGCATTACGCCAATATCTCCTTAGTTTTAATTTATAGCATTTATTTCTCGTTTGCTTATTTAATACTGTTAAAAATTATCAGAATCGTATGCCTTTGTGGTCAAAGTGTTTAGTTCGTTTCGCTTCTAAAGAACATGGCGTGGGTTCAAATCCTTTCGCTAGCTCATTCATTTTTTTTTTCTTTTTTAGCATATAACATATATAAAGATATTATATACTATAACAAACGATAGAAATAGAATTTTAGGCTTTTTTTTAAAAAGCCTAAAATTTCAAAAATATTAAAACACCGGGAAATTTGTTGCTTATATGTCGTGATAGAGATACTTAAGTTATTAATGTGTTAAGGTAACTAGTTAAGTCTGCTCGTTTAACACACATTAAAAAGACATATACTTATTGTAATTACAATAAGTATAAAATGTTTAAAAACCATGTGGAAATAAACATTTAAAAACTGTGGAATAATGGCCTGACCATGACCCGTATAATGCGGGTCATGGTAAGTCGAGCATTTTTATACTTTTACTTTATATAGTCGTTTTCTATCACATATGAACACATTTCACATATGAACACATATCACATATGAACACATATCACAATGAACACATATCACAAATGAACACGTTATCACATATGAACACATAACTGAGTTAATTGACTTTAAACTTTGAATCTTTTGTGATACAATACTTTTTGTATAGTATCACAAAAGATTCAAAAAATGTGTAGATTAATTATAATTAATCTACACATTTGAATCTTTTGTGATACAATACAGAAAGTATTGTATCACAAAAGATTCAAAGTTTAAAGCCAATTAACTCAGTTATGTGTTCACATGTGATCACATGTGAACACATAACTGAGTTAATTGGCTTTAAACTTTGAATCTTTCGAGAAATCACGTGATTTCTCGTGGTAGCATAACACTATCTAACTATTTATTATAAATTATTTAACAAAAAAAGTACAGATTTAAAAAAGACAAAATACCTTTATACAAATAGTAAACTTGTATAAAAAAGCATATACGTTTAAGCGTAAAACCACTCAACTTTTTAAGTTATGCTAAGTTATACATCACCTAGTTTAAACTTTTTTTGAAAAAGCAATTATATATATATATATATATATATATATATATATATATATATATATATATATATATATATATATATATATATATATATATATATATATATATATATATGAATATATATAAATATATAAATATATATATATATATATATATATATATATATATATATATATATATATATATATATATATATATATATATATATATATATATATATATATATATATATATATATATATATATATATATATATATATATATATATATATATATATATATATATATATATAATTTTTGCTGAATAATTTCGCATAGAAAAAAAAAACGATGTATATTTGTATATAAAATATTTTTTAAGAATCTAATTTTTGGTTTTACGCTGTAATCTAAAGTATTTTTAAAATAACAAATTATTTTTAATGTGTCTAATCAGTCAAAATTATTTTTTTTAAATAATTTTTATTGCTTTAAAGTATATTTATATATAAAAAATCTGTTTCAACTTAGAAAAAATATTGCCTTGATTAGAACAAAGTGATGCGTTGATTAATTCAAGTTATATAAAATGTAACAGGGCCGATTATTATACTTGTATAAAATGTAACAGGGCCGACGACACGGGTTTCAATGTGGAGAGGCACAATCGTCAATTTTTAGAAAAGGTCCTCTATATCTAGATTTTTCTTGCAAAAAAAAAAAAAAAAAAAAAAAAGATCCTTTAGTAAAAAAGTAGAGTGTCCGACTCCCCCCCCCCCCCAGTCGTCGGCTCTGTGTAATAATGTTGAACTGGCAGTAAGTAACCCGTAATACGGGTTGTTAGTAAATGAAATTAAAAAAAAAAAATCGCGTATAGAAAAGCCTTGAAACTACTTTAAAATAGAAAAGTCTAGAAAATGACGAAAGTCGACTATTAACTACTATTGAATTTAGCGTATTAATATTATCAGATGAAGCTTAAAGTAAAGTAGATTTTTATAATTTGTATAAGTTATCAAAGTGTACTTTGCTAACTTATGCAAATAATTTGCGTGTCGTAGTTTATGGCCGATCCCTAAGTAATTTAAAAAAACACAGGAAATTTTGAAGCATGTTCAAGTGGTTAACATTCTTTTAATCGTAAATTTTTTTGCTTCTGCTTTATTGTTTCGAATAATAGATTCCTTTAGGTCTACTTATTAACTAAACCTTTTAACTATAGCATTATGAAAATAGTTTTCCGAATTATATTTCCGAATTATTTTTGATTTTACAACAAAGTGCAGGTTGGTATAAAATGATATCTATAAAACTTTTTGTGTTGCACATAAAAAAAACTCCGCATGTGGTAAAGTAATGACTCCCTATGTGATTAAAATTAACCTTATATCAATATTAAAACATTTAAAAACTTTCAAATTTTGATAAAATCAAAATGTTTAAAGCATTATGTAGATAGATGTATTTTCTATATGATTTAATATATATATATATATATATATATATGTATATATATATATATATATATATATATATATATATATATATATATATATATATATATATGTATATATATATATATATATATATATATATATATATATATATATATATATATATATATATATATATATATATATATATATATATATATTAAATCATATAGAAAATACATCTATCTACATAATGCTTTAAACATTTTGATTTTATCAAAATTTGAAAGTTTTTAAATGTTTTAATATTGATATAAGGTTAATTTATATATATAATTGTTATTATTATTATTATTAGTATACATAGTCAAAGTTAAAATGAAGCTACATATATTAGCGATGATGCTAGTTTGTGTGTATGGGTTAAGTATTCAGAAGAAACTAAAAATGAAGAGAATCTTCAAAGGTAATAGAAAAATTTAATAATAATAAATAATAATAACATTGATAATTTATATATTAGCAAAATTTATTTTTCTTCCTATACTATAGAACTTTAATTTATAAAATAAATATAAAGCAATTACAAATAATTATATATGTGAAAATAGTTAATATTAATTTATAAAAGTTTTTTACTTTATTTGATGATTACTTTTGATTTGATCTATAAAAATATATATTTAATAAGCGGCAATCACAACATTTACGTTTTATTCATTTTATTATATTTAGTAAAATGAATTGAACAAAATGTTACATTAGCAGTCAATGAGTAAATTACAATAAAAAGTTATACAAATACAAAAAAAGTTTTGCTCAACAAAATTTAATATCAGACATCGGTTTCAGCACCGGCTACACTACCGAAGTCAAAAAATGGTCATAAATTTATGTTACATCTGAATTGAAAGCCACCAATAGTGGCGTGTCTCAAGGCTTGGTCTTGGGTCTATTGTTCTTTGTGATGTTTATAAGTGATCTGCCGGACAGCATCATTCATCATATGAAACTGAATGCCGTCGACAGTAAAATTATAGACATAATCAAGAATGAGTCGGACAGCATAACTCTCTAAACTGTCATCAACTAAGCAGTGTAATGGTCACATACATAGGTCATGTATTTTAGTATTGAAAGATGCAAAGTAATGCATGTTGGCCGCGCATGCAACAAGTCAACGCACGAATACTCAATCGCAAATGTTGACGACACACGTCGTCAACTCGAAAAGTCTGCAGACCTTGGTGTGATAATCTCCAATGATCTTAAAGTCAGATTACAAACTTTTTTTTTTTTTTTTTTAGGTGCCCTAAGAAGTCCTTGCGGTCTTATCACAGAGAACCGCGGAAGAGTATTTAATCGAAATTTAACGCCTCCTTCCCAACCGATGTCGCAAAACTTGCCCAGAGGTGGGGTTTAAACCGCGGATCTTACGTTTCTGACGCAAGTGCAAGTGCAAGTGACAAACTGAGTCTGCCGTATCAATAGCAAATAAAATGCTAGGGCAACTCAAGAAACATTTCGCAGCCACAGTTTAGAATTATGGCGTACACTGTATCTCATTTATTTTTCTCTAACAAAAGCCAATATATAATAACCAACAGATTGAACTCTTCAAGCGCTTTGAATGCGCTTAAAGAGTTCAATTATATACTTTGATACTTTTCTGAATTTTCATTTTTAAAATTCGTGTTTGTTTGTAACATCTTTACTCTCAAATCCCTAATAAAAAGGGGACGTTTATTATTTTTAAAAAATATTCCCACCCACCCCAAGCTAATTAAGACCCCTTATTTATTAACTTTTACTTGTTATAAAAAAAAAAAAAAAAAAAAAAAAAAAATCAGTGTAATTCGGCCTTGCAAATTAAAAAATAGTTATTTCAGTCACTAATAAAAAAAAAAAAATTTCATTAGGCTTTAAAAACCACCGACCAAGTAAATCTCGATTTATCGGAAATGAGCTTTTAATTTATTTCTCATCAAAGTATAAAACTTATATCAATATAATAAATCCTATCGAAATTATTATAAAACAGCTGTTAGAAAACGCAATTTACTGCAAGCCACGTTAGATTTAAATAGTTTATGTTGTTCTGGATTTATAAACTGAAATTATTTACAAAAAATACTTATATTGTAACATAAAAAACTCGCCCCTTCCCCTTTTATTAACCCCCTCCCCTTTATTACTAAACCCCTTGTATTAAGGACTCGAGAGTAATTGCTTGCTAAATAATAAATAAACAACAACAGTGCAGACAGAAATTAACGTGCAAGATATTGTGCAAGATATTGTGCAAGATTGTGTTATATGTTGTTTAAAACAGAATATTATTGTGATATAAAACCATATAGCATAAAACCATAATCTAAATATTGTTCTCGATTAGTACTAAAAAAGTTTAGTTATTAATAAAGTAATAAATAATTCTTATTTGAATAAAGAAATAAAAAAAGGATATAATAATTTCAATGATGGATAATTTCGATACATAAAGCGAGAAACACAACCTTTATTTTGAGAAGAATAAATTTATTTATGACTAACAAAGATTGCTTTAAAAAACTTTAAAAAGACTTATTAAAAAAAAAAATTATAAAAAAAAAGGATTTAAAAATATAAAGACTCGATAATCTTGGAAGAAAAAAAATCAACATAATTGAATGGTGAAAGTATTTTATAAATGTTAAGACATTTTTATAAAATTTATATCCTTTCAAAATCAGACCTACTAATGGGTACACTAATGGAAGCATTATATCAAAATTTTTCGTCCTCATTAAATGTCAATTGTTTTTTTCATTGTAATAATATTAAATTATATATATATATATATATATATATATATATATATATATATATATATATATATATATATTCCAAAAAAAATTATTTAAAATAAAAATGAAGTTATTCAAATTTGTAATTGACCAAAGTTTTAAGTTAATATTTGGCAAGACTAAATTTATTTTTACTATAAACTAGAATGATGTTTTTTTCCATAAAATAAAACTCTTTTCTTAAAAATTTCACTGTTTAAGTGGTTTTATTTTCCTATGAAAAAATCCACTCTAAATAAAAAAATCTTTTAAATGGAGTTATTTTCCGATGAAAAACTCCGGTCTTAAATAAAAAAAATCTCACCTTTCATATGGTTAGAATAACTTTTTTGTTCTAGTCGTATTTTTATCTATGATTCCATTTTCTATCACTATCTTTTAATTTATTATTTCATCTTTCATCCTTGACTATTTATCATAGCTTTATTAAAAAAAATTTTTTTCTAATGAATTAATTTAGTTGCAGTTATCTCTTCACGAAGACCTCAAAAAGAAAGACCTCAAAAAGATTTTATTGACTTTATAAACTGAAAGTAAAAAATAAACATTATCATAAAAAAAATAAAAATTCTAAAAACTGCTCGTTCTGAATAATTGCTTTGATTATTTAAATAATTTTAAAGAGTAAGCTTAAAGATATTGCTTATGAGAACATTTTTAAGTGATTACCTTTAACTTGCGTGATTACCGTTTAACCTTTAAAACTCGATGTAATATGGACATGTTAAAATAAATTAGTTTTGTCAGAAAACATGAGAAAAGACATGATTTTTTATGTTTATGAGAGGGGAGACGGAGGTTAGTTTGAACACGGGGTTAGTTCAAACTATCGACTAAAAAGCAGTATATTAGTACAAACAAGTTTTTTGTTGTTGCTCAAAACTTTAGAGAATTGTACACATGAAAGTAACTTTTTTAATTTTTGTATTATTAACAGTAATTTTGTGTTATAAAGATAATAAAATAATATGAAAATACCTAAGTAGTTTTTATTTTTGATCTTTTTTTAAATGCTTACTTTTTATAAAGTTTTTTACATTGGATGCCTTAAATAAATCATTTTAAAGTGCACTAGTTTAAATAGGGGTTTGTTAAAACATTTTGATTGGGGTTTGTTGTTGTTACTTTTTATATCATTATGCAATACATTTTATATCATTATGCTTTTTATATCATTATTGTTGTTACTTTTATATGATTATGCACTTCTTGGAACGTTTAAGTTTTAAAGTAATTTTGTTAAATACTTTTAACTTAAGTTAAACAAAAATTATATCGGGGAAACCAGGGTTAGTTAAAACGTTTTTTTTTTTTTTGTACTTTTAAAAACCACAACCAAAGGCTTGTGGTCAAAATTGATAAAGAACAAAATCCACTGTTAACGAATAACACTTATTCTTTTCATTATCACTCATAAAATATAAAATATATTTTTTATTTCGTAATTATCCATACTGGCAAGCTAAATCAGAGTTTAAATCAACGATTTTATTATTTAGCATATGTTTTCAGTTATTTAACTTTAAGGCTCCCAACCTTCGTTGACAGTCGATTTTGTTCTTTACTAATTTTGACCACAAGCCTTTGGTTGTGGTTTTTAAAGATTAAAAAAAAAACGTTCTTACTAACCCTGGTTTTCCCGGCACAATTTTTTTAACTTAAGTTAAAAATAATTTAAAAAATTTTCCGAAGATTTTCATTATTTAAACATTCAAAATATTTAGTTCTAAAATATTTGCAATATTTTATAAAAATTGCATTGTTTTTAATAAGAATTCATTTAGGCAAACTCTTGTCATTTTGAAACTATCAAATTTATTTTAAATTTCGAATTTTTTTATGAAAACTTTCATTCAAATTCCTTTTTAGCAAAGAATGCGATAGTAAAGAATCACGAAAGAAAAGACATCAACATCATTAATATGAGACACGGTAATAAAATATTTATTTCGAAGTTAAAACTCTTTTCTATTCAATTTATTCAAATTAATAGATATGATAAAAAAATTTTCAAAAAAACAAAAACAAATATGTATAAATAATAAACAATATTGTTAGACATATTTATATTTGTTATTTGTGCTTAAAACACGAATAAAGTACAACTTTTTTTATTTTTATATTTAATAATGTTAATTACAATTTTTGTATTTTAGGAATTTTATCAGATATGAAGTTCAAAAGTGGTAAAGTTAATTTTTTGCTTCAGATTTAGTTTTTAATTTTTGTTTTATATTTTTTGGATCTTAGTTCTGTCCAATTTTTCGAGATTAGTGAATGACTTCATTTCGATCAAGTAAAATTCAAAATAAATTCATTTTTCAAGTTGTTTATTTTAAAGACAGGTATGCTTTCAAGCATACCTAATTATGCTTTCCTTATATTTTGATTGTGAAGAATAGAAAATAAGATTATAAGTTTTCACAAAAATTTCAACGTAACTAATTGTTTTTATATGAAAGTTACGCTTAGATACAAAAAAAGGTCGCGTTGTTATTGTTGTTGTTATTGTTGTTTTGTTGTTGTTATTGTTTTTAATTTGTTGTATACTATAATATAATAAACAAAATAATAAACAAAATAAAAATAAATTAGTCATACCTTGGATTATTTTTTTTCCAATTAAATAAAAATATATTTTTCATTTAAAGTACAAGCATATTTTTTATTTATTTACAGTTGCTTTCAAAATTATTTGACGTACTGTAGTTGTAATAATTACATGTTTTGCACAAGAGTTCATGTAATACTTTTAAATTTAAGCATACATGTAATGGGTTTTATTTCAAAAAATTTTTGTGTGCTTTCTTTCTGTATTTGTTTTTAACGTATGGAATTACACCAATCGATACAAAAAGTGTAAACAAGTACACTCTGGTTTCAGTCGCGTTTTCTCGTGCGTCAGTTCGATGGTTAAGAGCACAAAGGGAATACGTACACTAACCATTGTTTTGAGAAATCTGAATTTGAAAGTTTGAAAGCATACAATAGTTCATGATATTTATTTATTGTCATGATTTTTAACCAAATGCATTCCTCAATTAATTCTGTCTTGTTTTTTACTATTTTATTTTCATTTCTTTTACATACTTTAATACCTAATTTGTTTAATGTTTACCTAATGTTTAATGTTGGACATATTCCCTTTGTGCTCTTAACCATCGAGTTGAGGAGGTGTTTTGGAGGCTTTCTGCGCTGTGTTTATTTATTTCATAATTTTATACTACGCAGTTACATGCAGACGCAATTCTACAAATAAAATGAGGGAGATGAATCTTTAAAAAGTATCGACTGATTATAAAAAAAAAAAGGTCCTCAAAACAAAAACTTACCCGACTGCAATGTGTCAGATACCCGACTAGCCTAATAAATTCTTAAAAAAACCCGACTATAACTTAAAAATCATCTTCTTTGGGGAAGGGGAGGTGTTTGCCTTTGTTTTTGCTTCTGGTTACATGTTTATTTCGTGTGCAGCGTTTAAACAATTGATTGAAACGTTTTTATTAGTGGTAAACGTTTTTAGTGGTAAGAGATTTCACTACGTAAAAAAGCTGAAGTAAAAAAATCTCGTTAATGCTAAAATATTTTTAAAAACCAAGTAATCATAAAGATTTAAAGTTTCTGATGCTAGTGTGTAACAAATAAATAAGAAAACTAAAAAAATAAAAGAAAAAATGCGATAGAGTTGTCTGTTTAGATTTGAAAAATGTTTAAAGAAATTTTTTCTGATAATCGGATTTGCTATCACAAAGTTAATATTATATATATAATTTATTATATATTATATAATTTTATATATATTACTTATAATGTATATAAAAGTTAAAATTGCAACTCCAAAATGTTAATGCGAATGCTTCTAAGCTTACTACTCAAAGTTTCTCAACAAATTGCTGTGGAGAACGGACGTCATTTTAAGGAAGGTTATGTATTTTAATAATATGATCAACAAACCCAACAAATTGATTGTAAAAAGTAAGCAAACGTTAAATGTTTCCATGCCATTTACTTTATACATCAAACTCCCTAGTTTTAGAACAGTAGAAAAATTCAATCCTAAAAGTAAATTTAAATCAGCTAGTTCCCATTGCAGTAATAGGATTGGAACTGAAACTTTAACAGTACTCTTTATTTTTTTAAAGACAGTCACTTCTTTTTTGCCATAAAATAGCGTTTGATTCTCCATCTTTTTATAAAGCAAAATTTGTTTTGTTCACATCAGAAACATTAGCTTTGTTGTACAAGGAACTAGCCAAAGTGCAAAGTTTGCGTTTTGAACAGTACAAGAACTTATATGTGCTATTTCTTGACCAACTGCTTGTCAACAGCGCTAACACTCTTTAAATGAGTGACAAAACATTAAAAAAATATCTACTACTTCTAGATTTCTTCCTAATTAGAAATTTCACAGCAGATTCTAAGCATATTGATATCAGCATGATTGACGATTGAAAGCATATTGATATCAACATAATTGACGAGTAACTACACAAATAAGGCAATGTTACAGAAGATTTAATTGTTTAATATTTTAGAAATGGCTTTAAAAAAATCAAAAGTACCAGGTAGGTTATTATTCATTATCTACCCTATTTCATGTACCGGTAAACGGGCTTTAAAAACCGCATGATTTTTTTTTGAATTATTTTGTACTTTTCTAAGTTTAAAATAATTCCCAAAACGAGGTGTTTGTGTTTTACACTTTTTTTTTTTACTTGAAGTTTATGTATATTTTATTAGGGAACCTTTGAAATCACATTGCTTAAATTGTTTATTAATTTTTGAAATTTCTTGAAACTTTTCCATATTTTAGATGAGCTAGTTATGATAAATTTATCTTCATATATTGCTTTGATTGTAAACTTATATTTTATGGAAGCACAAAAATCATATGAACGTAGTATTTCATTTCAAGTATACAAATAATTTAACATTAATACAAATAAAAACAAATTTTAGAGTGCATTTGGAAATGAAATTACTAAACCCAAGCTTTAATGCCTAAAATCTTAAAAAAGCAAGGGCTAACAGTTTTAATTCGCTTTTCAATTGTGTAAAAAAAATTTAAGAATACATAAATTATAATTAATTAAAAAAATAATTAAAACAAAACAAATCTTACTCATCAAAGATCGTAAAACAATAAACCGTAGACTTGATGGGTAAAATACCTAATGGTTTTGAAAAATAGTACTGTGCCATTCTCATAGAGGAAGAATAGATTCCCATGGAGGAGGAAGGAGGAAAGTGGAAAATGAAAGGTATAAACAAAAAATATCTAACAAAACTTATCGTCAATGATTTTAGAAAACTATCTTTATTCAAATTTTTTGATAACTATTTATAATAAAGATAGAATAATGACTTGGTATCATATACTTGATAAATACCAAGGGTTTACAAAACAATGTTTTAAGGTGATCTAACGCATCTCAGATGCGAGAGAGGAAATGAAAACAATGCATTATCATCATAAAAATTCCAGGTGACTCTCCATCAAACAGTTTAATTAGGATTATTCCAGCAAACTAATATTTTACCTGAGATTATTCCATTCTATACAATTTTCGAGACTATTTTTTGTTTTTTAAATTATTTAGTATACTTTTTCGATCTTAGTTTTGCCCTACCATTTTTAAATTTAATGAATAATTTTTCATTTCGATTAGATAAAATTGGAGATAAAACTTTTTTGTTGTTTTTTTTCAAAATAGCTACTAGAGAATTTTGAAATTCATTTGATATGTTTTACAATGTACAGGCAGACCGGCTCTAAAAACCACATGATTTTTTTATGTCATATCTTTTGTACAAGATAAAGGATATCAATATTTTTTTAAGCTTATTTGTACTTTTCTAAGTTAAAACTTGTTCCCAAAAGTTTAAAAACCACAATCAAAAATCAAAGTATTCTTATTTTACTCTATTTTTATTGCTTGAAATTTATAATTTGATTAAGGGGAGCTTAAAAATCACATGGCTTAAATTGTTTATTACTTTTTTAAATTTGTTTAAACTTTTCCATATGAAGAGTGGTTTTCCCAAACTTGTTTAGTTTATTTTTCCAAAAATTGAGTATTTTCAACATTTGAATTTTTTATTGATAAACGTACAAATCTAACAGTGCTAGTATTAATAAAAAATTTCTTCATCATCTTTATTTACGACTACAAAATTATTGTTATTAGAAAAATCTGTTTTTTGTGTTTTACTCACAACAATAAAAATGTGATTTAACCAGTTTTGGAAAACCGTTTTTCATATTTTAGATGAACTTGTTATAATAATTTTTTCTTCATTTAGTACTTTAATTGCAAACTTATATTTTAATGACAGTACCTAAGACACTACAAAATCACACGACCGCAAAACATTTCATTACTTGATTTGACAAATAAATTGACACGAATAACAATAAAAAAAGTTCAGAGTGCATTAGCAAATAAAGTCACTAAATCCAAGCTTTAATGATGAAAAAAGGACTTAGAACTTGAAACGGCTAATTGCAATTAATTATATCGAAGTTGAAATATGTTAATTTTTAATTGTTTTACGAAGGAAAACGATTTTTTTAAATTCAAGCTTGTTATGATTCTAAGAGGCTTGTTTTCTTGCTTGACTTGCAAGTAGATGCAAGTTTAATAGCTATTTTCTTTAAACCATAAAAATTAATAAATAATTTAACTTTTATTTTGACCAATGGAAATTAATGTTCATAAGTGGTCGTCTATAAAGTGCGTACGCTTTTTTTTTCTCCCCCCCCCCTCGCAATTTCTCGTACGCTTTTTTGAGTACTCTCTGCCTCCCTAAAAGTACCTACGCTTTTAACCTACTAACCTAACATTTTATGCTATTTTTTTAATGTAGTGTCACCCTACTTTTATAATTGACCTACTGCCCCCTTATCTTAGAAATGCCTTTTCCAGACCTCCTCTTCCTCTCCGAGCGTACGTTCTTTATGGACGATCCCTAATCAGTACACCTAGGTCCCTGTTAGAATTACTGGATTACTGGTGCTAGGATTTGGCTAAGAGTAGATCTGAGTGAACAATTAGTTTTATGATAATGTAAGCAAAATGAATTTTGGTTTTAGCTGGAAATGGCATGCAACTTATTACCTATTTTATTTTTCACAACTGCTTTAAATTTTTTTTCTAAGTTACAATGTTTAAAAAGCTTTTTTTAAGTTTGTTAATTCAAATGTATAATTCAGTTCACAACACAGCATGCTCACTTTAGAATCAATAGAAAAAAAAAAAAAAAAAAAAAAAAAGAATAGTGCTGCATAACCTCTGGCGTAGGAACACCCAACTATAACTGCTTGGCAATCGTTGGGCTGGATTGGGATTCGGTGATACCACCTATGATCGCTTGTATGGTAAAGTTGCAAACACAATATATACTTAAAAAAAAAACTATATTAGAACAAGAGCTAATTATCAACAAGAATGTCCCACTCTGATTTTATTTTCTACAATTTTAATGCAAGAAATGTTCAATTCAATTATTATTTTGTTTTTTTAATCTATTCGATTTATATTAACATCACCAACACACTATGACGTCATCAAACACATCGATAATTATACTGAAGTATATTATTTTTAACTATTCTATGCAACGGTTTATATAGTTATTTATCGGAACAGATCCTATTCAAAAGCTAATAAACATTTACAATAAATAAATAAAAATGAATTCATTTAAAGCGTTTTGATTCCAGCGGTTCTCCACGACAAGACCTCAAGGACTTCTTCGAGTTTCCGCATTCTTTATTCCTAATTTTTATTGTTATATTTATTGTCATATTTATATTGTTAACGAAAAATCAATCAATCAATATATTTTGAAATAACTATTACACTTCATGGTTACAAATAGTAAATGTACAAATAGTAAATCTTAAGTAAAACCCTTGTCAAAGTTAATTACAAATACATTATAACAGACGTAACAGAATTAATAGAAAGAGTTAAAGCAGTAATTATAATAATAGTAACAAATAATAAAAAAATGCTTGAATATTAGATATAGGTTTTTTAAATATTGGATATAAAGTTATTACAAAGTTTAAAATACAGACTTGCTGAATAACTATCACGATGACTATTACAATGACTATTGGCATAGCAATTTGAACATTTTAAAAATTTAGATAATCCTGAATCAAAACCTCATTTTTTAAGTCCGAGTAAATAGCTTAAATTAAAGATCCATTCTAAAATAAAATGCAAAACTAGTAATCCCGATAAATCCAAGATAAAATCTAGTATAACAGAGATGTTAAAGGTAAAAAATTTTAGGATTTCAAATTAATGATTTTAAAATTAATAATAAAATGAAAGAGATAATTTTAGCACAGATCATTCAATAAAACACTTTATCAAAACCTACAGCATTACAACAACCACTAAATATTACATAAGCTGCGGGTTCCGCAGCATTCTCTTGTTAAACAGATAAGTTAGACTAACTAAAAAAACTTGATCAAAATTGGATGAAGAAACTTTAAATATTAAAGATCAAACTGTGCCATTATCAGATAAAACGTTAGTCGAATAACAAAACATGAAATTAATCTCTTTCTTTTTCAATAACTTTTTATTAAATATGAGAACCAATTTGTTTTTAAAGTTAGCAAATGGAGTTAGAGTACATTAATAAATTTTTGAAGTCAGTGAAAAAAAATTACTTTAGCTCAAGACTTAGATTAGAATGAGTGACGTCTTGTGAAAGTTCAATTTAAGTCAAAAACTTTCAAAAGGCGTCCAGAACGTTCAAAAACGTTTAAAAGACGTCTTTTTTACGTCCTTTGCCCACTAGGTCTTATCATTGGGTAGTTTGATACCAGCCAGAGGTATATTAGTCTATAGTAAGTATTAATGAAAAGCCTAAAAAATAAAACAAAAAAAATGTTCACTTTTTCCTAATTTTTATTAGTGAATGTATTACATTCACTAATAAAAATTACTTAAAAAGAAATGTTGTAACAAAACAAAATTTTTTTAAAATTAGAAAAAGAAGACATCCTATTTGTACCTTTTTTGATTACGGGGTTTGGTAACTTTAACACAATACCAGAAACATCAACAAAACCTTTATCTTTTTTATCAAGAAAAAGAAAAGTTCTAGTTGCACATTGATGCGTATGTATAGTATTGTGTCTCTTATTGATGTTTGCGTGTGAACTACTCATCTATTGTGAATTACTCACTACTGTAACTATGTGCCCTATATATCAGTGTTTCTGATTGAAGCTCACAAAACTGTGGGCCCGGGGCCACAGCCCTCGCCCCCTCTTTTTGTTTTTTTGTCAGCACTGGTATAAATAAAAGTTTACAAAAAAACTATTCAATTATAGAAGAATATGTAATTATAATTTGTTATTTTCCTCCTCTGAACGAGAGTGATTTTAATTATTTTAAAGTCAAAATAATAACGCTTTTTAAAATATATTTCTAATTTTATAAACATTGAAGCCCTTTTACTATGTTAAAAAAATGGATAACCCTATGAATAAAAAAAAAAGTGGTATATCTATTTATAAATATAAGACAATATAACATAAGGCATAAAATATAGTTGTTACAAATAACAAAAACAAAATGTTATGGTAAATTTTTGTAAAAAAACCATTCGTAGACAGACCGCAGTGTAAACCGCTATTTTCCTTCAACTTTGGCACGCTACTATTTGCGACAATTTGTTATCATTTTTCTAAACAATAGAAGTGTTAAAAAGCGTCAAAAGTTTAAAATAAATTTAAAAAAGTTCTGGAAAATAAAAAAAAGGTTCAGTTGAGAAAAGAAATGAAAGTGAGAATTTATTTAAAAATGTAGTGGATATCTTTGCTTTTTGCAGAACTGCACAACAATGTTGTGTAGTGCTATGGAAACTCAACTTTGTTACTTTTTCAATAAGTATTTAAATATTTTACCAGGAGAATAACTTTTTAAAAATATAAATATACAATTTAATTTAAGTAGGTGCTACCTATGCCTACCAACTTAGGTAATGAGTAAAAATTATGAAATCGTTCAAATCTTTTTCAAATCGTCATCAAATTTTATAGTATCAAAAAATAGTGTCAACATTTTTTGATGCTATAAAATCAAAAAAAGCAATATGTTAAGAAATGTGTTTTTATGGAACCTGTACCTTCTATTTCAAAAAAAATATACTCTAAAAAGAAAAACAAGTTTTAAACTGGGAATGAACGAAGATTTGAACAATTTCATAATTTGAACTCATTACCTAAGTTAGTAAGCACAGGTAACACATACTCCAAATAAATATAAAAGTTGTCAAAATTTTTAAGTCCCTTCTCCTCCTTTTTTGACATCATAAAACTGTGTTGTGAAAAAGATATGCATTATTATTAGTTGAAATTAAAAAGCAAATAACAAAGAGGATTTTAAAACATTATACATTATTCCATTACTTGGAAAAATCTTTTGAAAAAGATTTAAGAATTGGTGTAATAAAAAGTGACATTCGACTTGAGAATTCTTAAATTTACTCAAAATTATCCCAAACTACTTTTTGTTCTGTTGTCCATACTACAAGTTAAACATTAGTTGACATTATCTTTTCATGCACACATATATTATTTTTATTATTATTATTACATTAATTATTTTTTTCCTATTTTAGCTAAAAATTTGTAAAAAAAAAAGACATCTGTTATATTTGGTAGGGGAGAGTGGTGTACCTCGGAGGTATTTTCAAGCTTTTTCAAATATAAGAAAAAATGCTTACAATATGATCTGAAACAATATATTTTCTTTAACTTGATGGTATTAGTTTCTTTAGGATT